>WWET01001816.1:304482-316968 GCA_011038615.1 Limnodynastes dumerilii | reverse complement strand
AATTTTGTAAGCAGACAATTAAACCTACTAGCATTGTTTTTGCTGCTTTTCTCTGTACTCATAGTGGTCCTGCCACATTGACCAGTCCTGTACACAATTGAAATATAACAGCTGTGAACATTATAACATTTAATAGTTACATCAGTTAAGGGGAAAATGGCAATGGACAACTATAAGGTGAGCTTCTGGCTAGTAAAGGATAAGGGGAGGGCGAGGGCGACTCTGATGTCTGTGTGGAGAAATTCAACTGCTAAACTTATATTAAAGACTGACGTGATACTAGTACTGACGTGTTTCTCTAGGGCTCTGAGAAAAGGCATTGCTCTAGCCAGGCCTCTGCCTCGCAAGCTGAAGAGAAGAATTGCGTTGTCCCATCCGCAACCACACACAGCTGTGCAGGGAAGAGTACGCAGTAAGGAAGCTGTAGGTCATGCAGATGGCGTCTCACATGGGTATATTGAACACAGCTCTTTTATATGTCCAGGGAATAATCTGTAATGACTCTATTGGCTCATCAGACAAAGCCGGTCTCTGTAACTAAGCATTTGGGCAATACATATATAAGGTGCTGTTTCAGTCTGTTGCTGGGAATGTAGGGGATGGACGCTTTCTATAGGGAAATGAGGAGAGAAGGCTGCTCTGTCAATTTCTTGTTAATTTAGTTTGGATATGCAGATGTCTAATTGTTAAGATAAAGAATTGATGTCTCTCTGCAACAGAGCAGTAATATATTCCACTGAAGAGGTTTATTGGAATATATTACTATCCTATATTACTATCCTGTTGCAGACTATTTGGCCATTTTTCTGATGAGATTATAGCCTTGCAAGACTTGTTGCAGAGTGGAGAGTTCAGCATCCCCTGGGTTAGGATGGTCAGTGCTGGCTGTAGGAGGGACAAGCAGGTAGTAGAAAAAAAAAGAGAGAAAAAAAAAAGAGAAAAAAACAACAGGCACCTTCTAGGAGGCCTCAGAGGACCTCATTCTGCCTGTGAGGTTTTCTTTTTCTTCAGCCTACTGACAGAGATGGGACAGAAGCAGGGGAAGAGACAAGACTTAGTGTATACAGGGTATTAAGGAGAGTTTACCAATACACAGGGGACTTGATTCACAGTTATTTACTTATTTATTAACAGGTTTTTATATAGCGCCAACAGATTATGTAGCGCTTTACAATTTTAACAATCATTATAAAAGGACTGGGTGGTAACAGACAGACTGAGTGGGTAAGAGGGCAAATGCTGCTTTTTAGGTGCGTATATTTAAGGGATATACTGCACATGTGTAGTAGCTTAATATATGCAATTTACGTAGGACTTAAAAACAGGATGGCTTTGAATTACCATTAGAAACCTATTTCCTTGAGGTCCGCAATGACTTAAGAAGGAAGGGGCTCACCAGGCAAACTTAAGAAAGAAGATAAGAAGATTGGGTGGAGGGAGACATTTAAATGAGGAAATCTGGGGGTGGTTAGGCAAAAATTGTTCTTAATTAGCCGCACTACACACAAAACTACAAAACTAAAGATAAGGTAGCCCTAAGGCATTCATAAATCGGTTAAGCTGAAAACCAGGGGCATGTCAGGGGTGTCGCCTTGCTATTTTTTGCGTATAATTATGAACCTAAATCATTCTTAAGTGTGAATATCGTCCGCAGTCTCTAGGATGCAGCTGTATTGTATGAGGGGGGGGTCTCAATGATGCAGACTGTGTTGCAGGGTAATTACTAGGATGTAGCCTGTTTCATATGGTAGTAGGGTGCAGTCTGTAAGATGTGGTAGTCACTAATGTGCAGCCTGTATGCTATGTTGGTCACTAGGATGCATTTTGTATGGTATAGTGATTACTAGGATATAGTTTGTATGGTTTGGTGGTATTTTGGATGTATGTTGATCTTTAGCATGCAGCTTTTTTGGTATGGTGGTCTCTAAGATATAATTTGTATTGTATGATGGGCACTAGAATACAGTGTATATTTTATGTTGGTTAGCCTTTTGTATAGTAATGACTAGCATATGCTCTCTCTTGTGTGACTGTCAGTGGTTATAAATAGGGGACCAAAGGTGGCAGAGCTGTCATTTGCGGCAAAACATCATAGAAAAAAGACCGCCCTTCCGGATCTCTCTTGATTCCTGCAATCAGACACCCAGAATGCCTATTTATTATTAAGTAATAAATGATCTTTTATTATTTTTACAGTTTTTATACTTTTTTTCAACATTTTAATTGTAATGATATTAATTATTTGGGGGAAGGAATTCTTTTAAACAAAAAAAATACATGCCGCAGTGGCCTGACCTTGGCATGCTACTGCTTGTGGTACTACAAGACAAAGCATTCCCTGCCAGTTATCGGCATGCTGTGTCTTTTAGTGGTTACACTTTCCGCATAGAAAGTCTCATTTCCGAAAAAGGGACATGTCCCTTTTAACTATACTTACCAGTTTATACTTTTTTAATGAATGGTTGAGTATGCCGTTCGGCATATTTAGCCCATTCACTTTCGCAATGTGTGATATCCTTCCACCGCACCTCCGCCGCTGCTATTGCCGGACCTGGAACAGGTAAGTAAATGATCTCTGCGGGGTTAGGGTTAGGGTCAGCCTGCAGGGGAGGGAGGGTTGGGGTCAGGCTGCAGGGGAGGGAGAGTTAGGGTCAGGCTGCAGGGACCACACCCGTCTTTTAGTACTAGAGCCAGCATTCCAAGCGTTAACAGCAGTCCAGTGCTTACTGCAGTATTGCATGCATGTATTAACACATAATAAAGTTTTTATTAGTTTTTGTTGGGTTTTTTTTCAAAGTGCAGACAGAAATGCCCTTTAGTAAATTTACCCATAGTATTAGAAATCAGCTGTCCACCATATTCCATGCCAAACTAAAGTGACAGGTATTGGAAACTAAGGACCTAATTTACACTTATGAAGCTTTGGCTTCTTAAGTGCAGTGAATTAAGAAATGAGCTACTGCGCATGAGTAGTAGCTCACTTACGCAATCTACGTACCATTTATGTACATATGATGACTACTTGCAGACTTTAAAGACCGCACGTAGAAGATTAGGCAAGAGGACGTGTGCCAAGGCAGCCTCAGGGATGACACGGATGGGGGGAGGTATATAGATTAGTTAGGGAGGCGGGGACAATTATTCTCTGTGCATAGTTTCCTTCTTAAGAAGGAAACTATGCATGGTAAGATAAGGTAGCTCTTAACTCTTAAGTGCCTTTAGGTACCTAAAAACAGGATATGTCTGCACCTAACTCACTCATAAATGTGAATATGATCCTAAGTTATTATTGTGAAATGGGCTTCCATTGACCAATCCAGAAGCAAACAGCAAAAACTCAAAAGATTACGGATTGTTTAATTGCTTTTTACAAAACATATTTTTTTTATAAAGAGGTCAATATGAACTAATGTTAGACATTTTAAGCATAACAGTGTTGGCTTAATCTTTTTATTCTTCAGCATGAACAGTTATGATAAGTCACATAGTTTTTTTTTTTTAATACTCAACATTAAATATAGTTATTTCGGCTATTATTAAAGTTTTCTAATGGATGAAATCCTTGGTAGACTGAGCAATCTTAATTATCTGGCAAATGATTATACCAATACACTATGAAAAATTGCTGATGCGCTTGTTTTGACAGACTAACCATCAGCAATTATACTAATATCTATATTTGCTTCAATGGATACAAGTTTTTTTTTTTCGATAAAAAGATTAAAACAACAAAATTATATAAAATTATTATTATTATATAAATGATAGTAAACTCATTTTGTCCTGGAATATAGTTTATGAAACAAATGAAGGATATAATAACATTGCAATCAGTGAAAATAGCAATTAGGCATTTTTGCATGCCACAAACGTAAGGCAAATTTCACATTCATTCTGCTTCTTCTGACATTGTTCCATTGTTTGATGGGTAATATTACATGGTTTATAAGATCCAATCAAATGATGCGATGTACTTTGACATGATAAAGCATGACTGTTGCGTGTACACACTAACACAATATCATTCCAAGCACTTGTTTATCATTTGATTAGAACAATAATTGTGTGAAAAAACTGTATTGTGTAAACAGCTTTGCTCTGTTAAGAGGTCATATGTTTTATGTCCTCCCGTTCCTATTATTAAGTGTAGAGTTGACTGACTTGGTGGTATTTAACCCACAAGATGGTGAGATATTAGACAACCATGTGTTGGGACAGTAGGCCTACATATATTTAATGTAAAACAGACTTCCGCCCTATGTAGAATTATGTCTTGTTCATTTTCTACTTTTCTTGCTATTTATGTATTGTGTACTACTCTTATTGTTTTTACTGCTGAGGACTTTGTGGGGCATCTTATAAAAAGAAATAATAAAAAAAAAGCTTTTGTGTCCAGATAAACTATTTCAATGATATTCAAGGGTAGGCAGTATATTTACATATGCATACACATATTTACATATGTAGTCAGGCATATGATTGCCTGACTACATGCCTAGGATGGTGTCAACAGTGCAGTCAATCAGTTTTAGATTCCTAACCATAGTTAGTAGCAAACTTAACCCTATCCGCATACTGCCATAACCTTGTATAAACACATTCATATCCGTCCGATCTTTTATGTTCGTACGGATTTTTTTGCGTGCGGAAATTACTTACGCATCTTTCCAATTGCGATTCGTATCTCCATGGTCTGCGCATGCGCTCTGAATAGAAATCACTCCACTTACGCATTTTGCGTGCGTAAGTTACCAGACGTTCTTAATTGTGAATCCGGTCCATTGTTTTTACTGCTGAGGACTTTGTGGGGCATCTTATAAAAAGAAATAATAAAAAATAAGCTTTTGTGTCCAGATAAACTATTTCAATGATATTCAAGGGGTAGGCAGTATATTAACATATGCATACACATATTTACATATGTAGTCAGGCATATGATTGCCTGACTACATGCCTAGGATCAGTTTTAGATTCCTAACCATAGTTAGTAGCAAACTTAACCCTATCCGCATACTGCCATAACCTCGTATAAACACATTCATGTTTTCTGCTATTCTTCATCTTGCATTAGATCATTGCTAAACAAAAAAAACACTACTGTTATAAATATACAGGGGAAGGAAGGAAGGAAGGGGAGTTGACGGATTGAAGGGGTCTATTTACTATTACTTTCATTTTTTAATGAACAAAGCTGTTCCAGGCTTGCTTCAGCTCGCAGCGAGTCTGGCAGCTTTGTTAATTAAATTTACCAAAACGTACCTGCCCTGCGAGGTCCCGCGATGATCTCTTCGTATGAAAGAAGTCCTGTGCATGCGCAGACACTCCATTGCTGGACTTTCAAAAACTCAGGTCCCAATATGAAAAACACTCCGCATGTCCAGTGGCTTCATATCTGGACTCTGAAATCTTCAGAGTCAGACGTGTCTCCCGAACATGTAAGTTTTTTATTTATTTTTTAATGTTATCAATATTGTAAATGTATCTCTTTTTTTTTAAGTAAAAATATAATTAAAAAAAACAAAACAATTTTTTATTTTTTTTTACATTGGCAAACAATTATTTTTATCCTAGTGGTCTCCCCATACATGCTGTTATTAGGGGGAGGAAAGGGGGGAATATGGGGACATTGCTGGGATAAAGGCACTAACGCCATCTTAAATTGGCGTTAGTTTTACACCAGCAGCAGAGTGTAAAACTCCGCTCCGGCATTTAATAAATATTATGAACCGCCGGCCCGCTCTGAAAAGAATGCCCCGATGTTACATGGATCGCCATGGAACTGCTGTTTTCCATGGCGATCCATGGTTTGTAAATATTAACACCTTCATTTTCATGTGATAATGCCCATTTTCACATGAAAATGGGCATTATCACAAGAAAATTAGTTTGTAAATAGACCCCTAAATGTCTATCTAAATAAAATCTTTGACTTTGAACTTGTGCCATATTATTATTTTTATTATTATTATTGTTTATTTATAAGGCACCACAAGGTGTCCGCAGCGCCATACAAAGTACAACAACAGAATACAGTACAGACTTTCAGGGCAGGGATGGATAGCATAGTACATAATATAATAAAATATAAATATAAAAAAAAAAATCACAAAAATAGCACAGATAGCAAGGCAAAATGCGAGGTGTCAAGCTTGGCAGATCAGGGAGGAGGGAGTAGTGCGCAGTCAGAGGTTGAGAGGGAGCCACCAGGTGGGGACGGGGTAAAAGGGTAGCAGAGGGGCCCCCCGAGTGGTGGAGGAGGCAGTGGTGCAACCAGGGATGGGAGTAACAGAGAGGAAGATGGTAATGACCTGTGCTGCAATATGGAATGGTGAGGGTGAAGTGGTCACAACACATTCAACAGTGCTTATGCACTGACACAAGCTCTGGTCCATTGTGTAATGTGCTCTACTATTGGTATTAGATCTGTACCTTCAATCTGTATAATAATCTAATAAATATTTATATAATTCAAAAGCAGGACTTGCTACAGCCAATAACCAATGCAATTTCTTAAGCTAGAATTTTTATTATTTTCCAATCATTATATTATAAACTTCCTGCTTTTATAAAGAAAGTTAATGGACGTCTTAGATGTCTTGGCACTTAGATAGTACAACCATATTATCAGTATTGTAATTTACATTTTTTTTTTAACAGTGCGGCATATTAAGTAGCTCTTTACAATTTTAAACAGTCATTCACCCTCTGCCGCAATACAATCTAATTCCTTAACACTCACACACACTCACACACACTCACAAGCTAGGGATATTTTTAGTTTTATGTGGGATATATTGTGGATCCAGGATTGGCGTGGTACCTCTGGTGGGTTGTAGGAGTGGGGTGAACATTTTATGGTTGGCTGTGATGATGCTGCTCTCACACCATTGTGAGACTGTGCAAATAGCATAGGTATCATGCTCAGTTTTGAGCACAGGTTTTGCGTGAGGGATGTTGCTAAGCAACAGTCAGCTGTGGAAGATGAGATTGGTAGCGCAAGGAAGGTCTTCTGGAAAGATCTTGGGGTGAAGGAGACCGTTGGGTGTCAGTTGGCGGCAGTGGTTGTAGAGAGCATGATTGACCATGGGGCAGATAGAGAAAGAGAGAGTTGTCGGTGGCGGTGAGAGAGAAAGTAACATTGAAGCAGACTGAAGATAGTGACGTTAGCAGTAAGAGAAGGAGAGACAGCGGAGCAAATTGGGAGAAGGTGTCATTGAGTAACGGCAGAGCAGATCGAGAGAGAGGTGGTGATAGAAGAAGTGATGGTGGAGTAGATCGAGAAACAGAGGTGGCGGTGGCGGTGAGAAAAGAGGTGAAGGTGAAGCAGATCGGGGCAAGTGTCGGTTGCAGTAGCAGAGGGAATAACATCGGAGTTGGTGAGAGGGAAAGGATTCTTGGAGCTTATATAGATTGAGGAGGCAGGAGAAGTCATCGGAGATCTGTTTTGGGGATAGAAAGATTAAGAGAGAAAGGAGAGAGTGGGGAAAAGAAACAATGGGGACTATTGGAATTTAAAAAGACTTTGCTTAGTACAATTGTATTTGTTTCTCCTAATATAAGGAAACAATCTTTTGTTATTGAATATAATGTTATTTGATTGTATATATCTATGAATTAATTATTTTACTGTGCGTTGATTTAGTTTGAAGTAATCTAATGGTCATTTTTAAAGATAATTGTTAAAAATATTGTGTCTAAGGGAAAGGGGGTTTATAGGTATTTATTGTAAAAATGTGTAATTCATTCTTGACCCTGCAAGCTACCAATTAATTTTGTTAAACTGTTGTAAGTACAATATAAGTATCAGAGCTTGTTTGTCCTGTTTTTGGGCTCCAAAATGTTGGGAAGTATGCTAATATAAACCAATATGTATTACATGCATTGGAAACACCCCTTTCAAAATTCTGCATTTGCCACTGGGAGGGAACAACACTAGGATGGATGGCCCTGCTCACGTAAGCTAACACGCTAAGGGCCAGATTTACTAAGATGCGGGTTTGGAAAAGTGTAGATGTCACCTATAGCAACCAATCAGATTCTAGCTCTCACTTTCTTTTTACATACTAATGAAAGTCAGCTAAAATCTGATTGGTTGTTATGGGCAACATCTCCACTTTTCCAAACCTGCAGCTTAGTAAATCTGGCCCAAAGTGTTAGGCATGAACTTACAGAAGACATAAGGAGGGGGGAGGAAGTGTACTGCAAGTGTGAGCAGAGGAGAGGGGGAATTAAGGAGAAGAAGGGATAGATGTAGGATGCAGTGAGGATGTTAAATGGAGGAGGGGTAGGCTAGCCTGAACAGGTGCGTTTTGAGCCCTAATGCTGTTTAAGACCTTATGGAAACTACTTCTATCACTGAATACAGATTAAAAACTAGATATTTACAGTCTACAATTGCATGTAAATATTACATATATACATTGTTAATACCCAAGGAACTTTGCAACTTATTGCTTCTTATTAAATCTCCATAAATATTTGAATAATTTTTTGTAAGAGCCATATGAAAGGATGTTCTTGTAACACAGAAGAGTCACCCTCATAAAAAACTTCAGGAACTACTCTATGTGTTAAAATGTATATACAACAATGTCTCCTGTATTTGCTGAAAACCTTGTGGGCGAGCCAGCTAAAGCTATTTTGACACATGCACTGCTGAATTGCCTGGAGGGTCCTCAATACCATAAGAAAATCTCTCTCCTGCATATTTTCAGAATTACTGCATTGTCAGTCACCAATCTTTTCATCCTTAGGGAAGAACGAGTTTCTGTCAAAATTTCCTGAATAATATGTATCGGATTATTGGCAGGTATTCATAAAACTTGACCACTGACAGTTTTGCTTGAGATATGACATATTATTTATTGCAACCTTGCTTTCACTGGACTTTGAGAATATGATTTCTAAATAAATATCACTGATATGTAGGAAGTTTACTATGATTTATTATATGGAAGAAGGAATGGCAATTTGTAAGGCAAGTGGCACACTCTTAATATAATAAATTGTACTTTTTATTGCTAAAAACATATTAAGCCAACTTTTAGATTATACATGTATAGCAGTAGAATTCTGAATATTATTTAGATACTAAGGGCCAGATTTACTAAGCAGCGGCTGTGGAAAAGTGGAGATGTTGCCCATAGCAACCAATCAGATTCTAGCTGACATTCTCTAGTATGTAAAAAGAAAGTGAGAGCCAAAATCTGATTGGTTGCTATAGGCAACATCTCCACTTTTCCAAACCCGCAGTTTAGTAATTCTGGCCCTTAGATTGTATATTTCATATTAAAAACATAAGCTGTCCATTTCTTTGTTTGAAATACATGTTGAGCTCCTCTCCCTCCTTAATTACACAGCTTATGTCAGGTGATTCCCTAAGCGTCTAACAGTCATTGCTAGTGTGATCTCACCTTTTAAAGTTATTTGCAATAAGGATGTATGCGGAATATTCACCATGGACCTGATCCTGATCAACAAAAGTGAGCACTGCGCATGCTTACAATGGAAGCAAGCACAGAAATATGGGCACACTGCTACCCATACATCTGTGTCTGTTTATGTCTGCTCTGCGACAGTGGGTCTAGACTAAACTCCTTGCGCTTCCATCATACGCTTATACCATCTCAGCGGATGGTGTAAGTAATAATCACAGGAATTTTCAATGTGAACATGACCCTTGTGCTTTAAAAATAAAAAAAAATTAGGATTCAATTACATAAAATCTTTAAAAAATATATATCTATGTATGTATGTATGTATGTATGTATGTATTTATTTAATGCCAGCATAGTTGCAGAATACTGCTATTATGCTCTGGTATGTACTGTCCAAAAAAAACAACTTTTAAATGGGGTTTTAAATTCTGCAAATGGAAGCATTTAAAAAAACCTTTAAAATAGTTAAGTGATGGAGGCTTGTGACTGTACAAGCCGCAGCCTCTGCTAATACGTCTACGACTGCAGGGAGAGGGGGACACGTCTGACCTGTTTCCCTGAGTCCCATTTCCCTAAGTTGCTGAGAAACGCAACTCTGAATATGACGTATAGCTCATCGCTAATACTCTGGATCAGGTCCTAAGCCCTGGAGAGATTCCAATAGGTTTGGTTCAGAAATTCTGAATGATCCATTTATTTAGTGGAAGTGTTTATGGACCATTTTTCATGGCATGCCAACATATAGAACCAGATCTAGGGATGTGTGCAAATCAGTATGCATGGTGTTTGCTGTAAATGCGTGAGCAGAAGTGGGACAGGCTGCATGCGATTCAAACACACAAACAATTTTTCAGCGCCTTAGTAAGATCTCAAGTGTCATAAAATAATTGCAAACTATGGATCGGATCCAGAAGTCAGCATCAGTGGAGGTCCGATGCCAAATCCCTGCTGTATCCTAACTACCACTCGTGCCACACTTCTCACTCATACTGTAGTCATGCTGGTCAGACCCTGTCTTACACTGGGGATGGTGTGGAAAGGTGAATTGCACATTAGGGCTGAAGCCCTTACTGTACAATCTACTTCCTTCCAGCCAAGCAGAAGCACTTCCACCTCTGTTCTGTCCCACCAGTGTATTCCCTAGCAGGATGGATCTGGATCCAGAATTCTGTCCTGGTATGACCAGTGTGTGAGCTGCAGTACCAAAAGGGGGTGTTTTTTTTATCTTAGCAATCTGAAAACGCCCCCTTGCAGGAAGTCTGATTTTGGTCCAATATTTTTTTTACTTTTAATACAAACATGAAAAAAAAAAGTTATTTTATTAGTTATTAGAAATTAATTATCACCTGTACTTTCAGTAGTGTTTTATAACACTTTACAGTGCTTTCAAAATGTCGGATCTGAAATAGGTTGAGGAAGGTGAGCCCTCTGAAATTAGACAGGGTGTGGGTTGCCGTTACAAATGGCCCTGTTTTTTGAAAGGGCCACTGCATTTCATTTCATTTCACTGCATGGATTGGGAAATCTATTGTTTCTGAAGCAAACAATTTTCCATGTACTGCATGCACCCTCCAGTTCATTTAGCCCACTACCGCACCTTGCGTGGACCATCTTTACTAAATCTGGATCCGGTCCTATCTGAGTATGGTGTATTCCCATTTGTAGAGCATGGATTGATCAAGCAATCAATTAACCGGAGTGTAAACCTGCACTCATGCTATTGACTGAATATTCCAAATTTTGCTGTAGTTGTTAGGTTAACAGAACTATCATTAAGGTAAACTATAAGGCAAGTTCCTATATTTTAGCCTTGTTATTTGTCTTGGAACAATGCCTGGAGTAAATATTTGCAATTTTCTGCAAATGTTACTTGATATTTGAAAACGCTATATCATTTAGATATTAATTTTACTTTAGAAATCAACTATTGCAAAATACTCTTGTATTATATAGTGCAAATGTTAAATAATTCCTTAAAAAATTCTCCAAAGGCAATTTTTATAGTAATCTAGTACATGGATGCTGGTTAAATGGTTTAAAAAAACAAACACTTTTATAAGTATAGAATTAAAAAATGTTGTCCAAATTGTTTTTAAGAATTGTAGGATTATGTAATTTAAAGGATAACTTTAAATCATATTGTAAAAAAAAATATCAATATGCCTTTAATTTTGATTTTAGTATTTTAAAGTTATTTAATCTGTTTATACTTTATATTAACTATATATGTGAAACTTAACAGTTAGTTTAGATAATACTTTAAAAAGCATTTTTTTAATATAAAGTATCAGTCACCATAGCAATAATAATGCTTGGTATTTGACCTATAACAATGTTACATTTACAAATAATATATTAGTATATATTTTATAAACCATAATTAATAGATAAAATGCCGTGTTGTAAGTGTATGATTCATTTTCTTACTTACAGATATTTCAACATAATTTTACAGTCTGCCATTCTAACAAGTTAAGGACATGTGCCTACATATTGTCCCCAAAAATTATAAGTAGATGTGTCCTCTCTAATGAATGTTTTCCAAAAAAATTCATTGTCCATATCAGTTTTAGTAGAGTGTTAAACACATGACCCTTTTATTAGTTTATGCACATTATTCACTGCTTACATTATGTAAGATATTATTCCTGAGTAACTAGCATTAGTTTAAATATGACTAAAGGTATTTATAGCTAATTTTACATATTGTCGAATGCAAGTCAATTACATAATCAAAGTGGGTTTTGACAACCAAGCATTTCAATATAAATAGTCCCAACATAATCTAGTTTATTTAAATTTCATGTTTTTGGGTGTTCATCCCAGCTGTCAGAAAGCTATCAAAAATAAGGACTTAAAACTTACAAAATTAATTATAACATTGAACTAACACAGTATCAAGCAGGGAAACTATATTTAACTATAAACTATATTTAAAAACAAGGGGCTGGATATAGACTTAAGTAAGTGCTTGAAATTCGTTACTACTGGGCTAAACCATGTTGATTGCAAGGGGAGTCAAGTTAATTGTATTCTTTGCATGCAGGGA
>WWET01001816.1:276791-299550 GCA_011038615.1 Limnodynastes dumerilii | reverse complement strand
GTTAAGTTGCCGGCTATGTTGATTTGGTTATCTGCTTACCCCAATAAAGAAGATGCTAAAGTTTTGAGAGAGGGGTTTGCAGAAGGTTTTCGTTTGCCCATTAGGGGCTCTGTTATTACGGGTTGTGTTAGAAACCTTAAGTCAGCTAGACAGTTGCATAATGTTGTTTTAGATAAGGTTTTAAAAGAAGTTAGCCTGGATAGGATGTCTGGACCTTTTTCGGATCCGCCTTTGGCAGAGCTTACAATTTCGCCTGTTGGGGTGGTTCCGAAGAAGGTTCCTGGAAAATTTCGTTTGATACAGCATCTTTCTCATCCCGAGGGTAATTCCGTGAATGATGCACTTGATCCGGAGGCTTGCTCTGTATCCTATCAGTTGTTCGAGGGGGCATTGGAAATGGTTCAGTCCTGCGGCAGGGGTGCCCTCTTGGCGAAGCTTGATATTGAGTCAGCGTTTAGGCTGTTGCCTTTGCACCCTGACTCATTCAAGTACATGGGTTTTTGTTGCCAGAGGGATATTTTATCGATAGGGCTCTGCCTATGGGTTGTTCCATTTCTTGTGCCCTTTTCGAAAAGTTCAGCACTTTCTTACATTGGTGTATAGAGTTAGGCTGCCAGCATCAACTTATAGCTCACTACTTAGATGATTTCTTATTCATTGGTCCGGCGGGTAGTGATGTATGTCGGCGGGTTTTGTTTTCTGCGAAGGCCCCTTTTTTATCACTTTGGCGTGCCGGTCGCGGCGGACAAAACTGAAGGGCCTTCTACTTGTTTGTCCTATTTGGGAATAGAGATTGATACAGTAGAAGGCTCTTGTAGACTCCCATTAGACAAGATTCAAAAGATTAAGGCATTATTGATAGATGTGCGCGGCAGAAAGAGGGTTATTCTTAAGAAAGTGCAATCTTTGTTGGGTCTGCTTAATTTTGCTTGTAGGGTTATCCCTATGGGCAAAAATTTTTGTAGAAGGATGGAGCAGGATACAGCTGGTGTAAGGATGGCGCATCATTTTGTGCATTTTTCGGCCTGTCTTCGGGATGACATAGATGTTTGGATTCAGTTTTTGGAGTCTTTTAACGGGGTACGGATTTGGCCTTGGGTTGCGGCATCTAATGTGGAATTGGAGTTGTTCACTGATGCAGCAGGGTCAAAAGGTTTCGGGGCATATTTTCAGGGGGCATGGTGCGCAGCGCCATGGCCTTTGAAATGGTGTGAGTCAGGTATCACCAAGAATCTGTTGGTCCTGGAGCTCTTCCCGATTGTTGTAGCCGTTGATCTTTGGGCCTCATCATTGAAGGACCGTAATATAATTTTTTGGTGCGACAATCTGGGAGTGGTCCAGGCTATTAACAGTCAGAGGGCTTCTTCGCCTCCAGCAATAAAATTATTGAGATATTTGGTGTTGCAGTGCTTACAGTTTAATATACATTTTAAAGCAAAGCATGTCCCGGGGGTGTCTAATGTACTTGCGGATGCGCTGTCTAGGTTTAATTGGCCACGGTTTAGGGAGTTGGCGCCAAATGCCAGTGATGCAGGCTTGTCCTGCCCTTCTCATCTCTGGCAGTTTGTGCAGCCGGTTTAGAAGCTTTGGCGTCTGGCTCCTTGGCCCCTGGTACGTTGCGAGTCTATCGGAGTGCGTGGGACCAATGGGTCTCCTATAAGAGGAGTGAGGTTAGTTCAGGTAAGTCGGAGAGTGACTTGCTTTTGCAGTGGTTGTGGAGAGAGTTCCAGGCTGGTAGGTCCAAATCTTCGATGTCTTCCCTTTTAGCCGGGGTTTCTTATTTTAATACATTTTTTGGCCTGCAGGATTTTACTAGAGGGTTTTTTATTTCTAGGGTCATGAAAGGCTGGGCTCGTCAGAGGGCGCAGCTGGGAGATAAACGTAAGCCCTTTAACTTGGAATTAGTTAGGCAAGTTGTTCAAGTGGTTGAGAGTGTAGCGTTCGATGTATATGAGGTAAAATTGTTTAGGTTAGCCTTTTCTTTAGCCTTTTTCGGGGCTTTTAGAGTTTCGGAATTGGTGGCTTTGGGTAAATATGCAAAAAATTTGTGTTTACTCCGTGAGAATGTTTCGGTCTCTGATTTGTCGATCTCTTGCAAGATCCACAGGTCAAAGACCGATCAATTGGGAAGGGTCAGATGGGTAGTGCTTTCTAAGAGTGAGTTTGTAGACATTTGCTCGGTAAATTTAGCATTACAATATTTGGGGGATGGTCACCCGGGGGGGTCTAATTGGCTTGCGCACAGGGACTCTCTTCCTCTCACTAAGTATCAGTTCATTTCAGTGTTAAAAATGTGTGTTAAAAAACTAGGGCTTGATCCCTCCTCTTATACCACGCACTCTTTTCAGATAGGTGCGGCAACTTCTGCGGCTTTGGAGGGTAAACCTGCAGAACAAATTATGAGAATGAGGATCCCAGTTATATATATACAAATTACGACTAACTTAAGTGTAAGGTTTTAAATATGTATGTACCACACTTCCATGATGGTTTCCCATATGCCATTTAACATAATCATTTTATGGTAGATTTTAATACTATATTTATTATATTGGTTTTATGTTCATCTTCCACCTATTTTGAGGAAATTTATAATATTTGAAGTGTATACATCTTGTTGAATCCTTATTGGTTTAGAGATTGAGGATTATGATCAGGAGAGATAACCCGGAGATGGTTTAGTGTGCTTACCGGCCTCAACCCATCCCTAAATTATTTCCCCCCTCCTTTGCCGATTAGATCTAGTCCGCCCCATTCCCCCCCCCTTTTTTTTATAAAATACCCAAGTTGTCATTTTGCCTCTCTCTTCTTTTTGATATTAGGGCTATTTGTAATCCCGTTCATTATAGTTATTATATTTTGATCCACTGATTACTTTATGGTAGGAACAACACTTCCTTTCCACAATCACACTGTCGTTAAGTTTTTATTTAGAACATGAATATCCTTGGAATATATGTTTGGAGGGAATTCACTCACTACTACATATTAATTATTTATTTATGATGCTCATCTGTTAGCACTTTTAATTTTATATGTACAATAATTTCATATGTATATTTACTTATTTTCACATCCCCTTGGTTGTTCACCTCTTCACGCACAATTTATTGTTTTCTATTATATGCAGTAGTGGTATTTAACCACTGAGGTAGAAATTTGGTCATCTCACGTTGTTATGTCCATTCCTATTTCTCTCCTACTATTATATGATTTTTATGATTATTTATTGTAAAAAATTATGTACTTTAGATTAATATTTTTCATTTTATTTTAATTTAATTTTATTATATTTTCATTTCTTATCATTCCCCTCTCCCTTTATGCCCACGGTACTCGTTATTCTTTCACTTTTTATTAATATATGTCCATAATTATACACCAATTTGGTATAATTTGATCAACACTTATGGTAATTCACTTAATATTTGCGATCAACCCACACTATTCCCCTCCTTTTTCCCCCCCCTAATATATCCACTTCACCCCTTGTTCCTATTTTCCCGTTTTTGTATAAACACGAATAAAGCTAAGGATTTTGAGACACATTCTTGATACATTTATTTATATATAAATAATTGAATGTAAGGTACTAATTTTATAACATTAACTTAACTCTGTATGGTTTTATGTCATCAATTTGTTATATATATATTTTATTGTTCTGTATATTTTATGCAATAATTTTATAACATGAACTTAACTCTATATGGTGTACGTTATCAGTTTGTTATATATATATTTTATTGTTCTGTATATTTTATGCAATAATTGGCTATATACTTGAAATTTCTCCCCACCCGAAACGCGTAGTGAATCCAGGCAGCAACACTTCTCCTGTCTCCTCCTGCTCCTGCTGACTATCGTGACCGTGGACATCGCCGGCGCCTCCCGGGAATCAGGCGTCGCCTCCGGACCCTTATCAACAGCCGCGTGGATTTGTCAGAGGGAAGTGGACATTTTAACCTTTTTGATTTGTTTTAATTTATCCATGTATTAAAGATGTTCTTTTCACCTTTTGTCTCCGTTTAAGGATCTTATGGAAGGATTTCCCTAGTTGATTCTTTTTATCTGCGGTCTCCCTTAACTTATTTACTTTTTAACCCCGTGGACGATGCCCACTGTGGGACCTATTCAAACTGTCATTTGGTTTTTCATTTGCTGACCCCTGTGGGACTGAACTCTTTATTAATGTGAATGACTCATTCACCTGAGGGATATTGTTTGCTAATGTGATTATTTTTGGTTTATGACCCTCTGGATTTAGGCTTTTATATAGTGACATTTGTTGTGGGATTTATTTGTTTATTTATTTACTCACTGTACATTTGTTATATTCATCCATCTTCAACAACCATTTGTTCCCCTAGGATTAATAAGTTATCCATACCCCTCCCTTTTATTATACTGAACCCATCGTTCCCAGCTGTCCAGCGCCAATACTAACACTTTTTCTTACATTAATTATTTTTAGAGTTGGGCCTCTTTTTAGTGTTTAGTGTTGAGCTGCAGGGTGTAGCGCTTTTTAATGGTTTGATTTATATTCCTCTAGATTAAGCGATATCTGAAAGTAATTAACACGTCATCAGAGCACGCTATATAAACAGATACTTTGGAAGCCGGTCTATGACTTTTGAAAAAGAGCTAAGTATAGCTTGAAACGCGTCAAGTCGGACCGGCCACATCTTACTTGGACGTCACTCCAGGGGACCCGTCAGCAGGACCACGTGTGCACACCGTTCCCGGGCATTACATCACAGCGGCAGCCATCGGTGGTCGGGCTTTCCAGCCTTCCCTGGTAGGACGTTTGAAGTTCCGTTTTAAACCTCGTTTTTTATTGTATGAAACTAATAAATGTTTTTTCAATTTTTTACATGCGTGCTATTATTGGAAAAGTCCACTTAAAGCATCACTTAAAAGCATCATCCAAACGGAAGGAGTTTATGGACTATTTTAATAAGTTTGACTATTTTAATATGTTTTAGTATGTGTGAATATTATGCACAATATATATTCATTTATTTATTTACTGGCACTCCGATCCCTATGAGTTTTCCAGCGCTGTGACCTTTTTATCACATCTTGTACCCAGATAAATAGACATATCTGCCAGAACAATGGGGAGGGTTCAGTCTAGTGATAGCTAAATTGTGGAGAGAAAATAATTACAGTGACAATAGAGAAGTGTCCAGAAATCTGTGCTTAACAAGTGACTATTCATCAGCTTTTTCTTCAACATTTCCCCCCTCACTTATCTTCTGTGCAATCTATTTTACGGGATAGCAATGTTCTTTTCTTTTTATTGCACTTTTAGAGGTTAAATATATAGCATCATACCCATACTGTAATCAAGTGGCAAAAAAAGAATTACAACTAAGGTAAGATATATTCAACTCTAAAAACAGTATTCAAACGCATCCAGTGACACCATAATTACATATAGATGCAGTATGAGAGTGAAAAACTCAATCAGTCTTGAAAAAGTCCAGGTGTGGATGAAACGCGTTGACGTTGATCTGCTCCCACATTGCAGCATTAGTGTTTTACTACAATACGAAAAGTGTCCATTCAGACTCATTGGCAGCTTTTTTGGCAGAGCACAGTTCATTTCAGACCCACAGCTACAGATCCCGTAAGACTCTACTTCTGGCGGGGACGCCCGCCAGCTGAGTTCCATATCACAACCGCAAGGTTTGAGGTGGTTTATGGTCGTACCTTCCAAGCTCTCTTTACCTATGCTAGGCATCTACTTGTCCCACACAGATCAGTCGGACACAAGTTTTTTCCATCATTCATCTAGTGTGGATCCACCGTAACATCGTGGTTAAGGTTTGAGCTATCTGATTGTTGTGTGTGTGTGTTTGAATTCCATTCTCTTTTCCAGCAATGTTGACTCTCACCTATGTGGTTGGATAACAGTGATTTGTTCAAGTACTAATTGTCGGACTTTGTGCCGCCTTACAATTTATGACTATATCTACCTCAATGTGCACTTGCCACTTTACCTTGCTGCTACCTATCCTTAGTTCTATCTATGTGGGAGCTGTTGTTTATATTCAGTTATATTTCAACAATGTTACCATTTTTTATGTAATTAATTAATTGTTTATTTTAGTGAGTTGCTACTTGTATGTAATTCATTTCATTTGTATAAATATTTGTAATTTTACTTTATGGTTTCACATTTATCATTTAGTGCTGTATTTTGTACAACTTATAGTATGAGAGTTTGTTTCTAACTCTGAAGAAGGACATTGCCACTGCTGAGTCATATTTCATGTTTTTTTAAATTGAAAATCAAATAAAAAATTTAAATACTCAAATTATCTTCTGTAGCTGAACATCCCCTGGTAGCTGCTGTTTTCAGACATGACTTGCAAACAGTGGTTGATTGGCCTAGAAATTAATTTGAGCAATCATCATATTGTGTAGGATTTATTTCATACCTTGCACTGTTTCTGGCCTTAAACGCAGTAAAACAGTTTAATGTGTCTATTCTTTCTCGTTATTATAACTACATGCGTTATCTACTGTTTTAATTTAACATATAAGAAAATTTTTACTGATATAAACCAAGTTCCATTCTCCATCTTCTGTCCTCATTCAAGTAACACGTATTAAAAATATTTTTCATTTCTGATCTTGTTTTTGGTTACAGCACAAACCAGATCTTACTCTTGCCATATTCTCTTACTTTTATTTTTATACCTGTTCACTAATGTGTTAAATGTCAATTTTTAAAAGTGGAACTTATAAAGTATAATTATAAATTGTCTGTTTATGAATTACCCCTCATAAAGTGTTTCTTTTTGACGGAATAATTGCAATAGTTATACATTTTTTTCCTTTTATCTGAACATAAGTATACAAAATAATTTCATCCTTTGATAAGTGACACAATGAAATGAGTAACAAAATAAAGACAATATCAGTGTGTGAATGAGCTTAATGTCTTGTGGTTAAACATGACATTTAATTATAGGTCGCAATGTCAACAGTGCATAAAACACTTCATGTAAAAAACACCATTTAAGATCAGATATTAATGTGGACAAAAGAACAAAGATCTTTTATGTAAGTCATTTTCTATAATTATTTGATAGCAATCTACTCAAAAATCCATGCAGTGTCAAAACTCTCACAATGAATAGATTCAGAGGATGATACATATGCCCATTACTATCATTGTTACCATTATGTAACCTAAACAATAGTTTCACACAATAACTGTCTGCGTAGAATTTTCAACTACCACTACATAAAAAATATTAATAATTTTTACTTTAAAGTTATTGTTTCCATTATTACATATTGATTAAATGTACGTAACTAAATCTAAATCGATCTAAAACATGAAAGACTATAATTATAATCAAAGATATAAGAAAAAAACTGTTTTAATATTTAATGTGTACTTTATCATAAATTTATAACAATATTAGTCCTTTCACATGTCTGAGTTTTTATTTATTTGTATAAAGTTTCTTTATAAATGCGCTAAAAAAATAGTAATTTCAATCTATTATCAGTTGATGCAACGAAACCCAATTTAGCCTCAAATGCAGAGGTATGTATACTATGTTTGGCATTACAATAACCTAAAGTCTATCCTTAACACGGGTGTAAGTCCCCGCATAGAAAATCCCATTTTTCAAAATTCCGATTCCTCTAAGAGGCACTATAATCGATCCACGGAGCACCAAAAGCTCCTTGCTTCAAAATGGTGAGTAAAAATAGACCCTACTCCTTTCCCTAATTCTAACCCTAACCCTCCCCTCTCACTACCCTAACCCTAACACTCCCTTCCTGGCAGCCTGACCCTAACCCTCCTTTAATTGCAGTCTGACCCTAACCTTCCCTCTCCTGCAGCCTAACCCTAACCCTCCTTCCCCTGCAGCCTAACCCTAACCACACAGAAAGACTTTACTCACCTGCACCCTCGCCGCGAGCTGTGGCGGAGTGATCTGTTCTTTTCGAAAGTGAATGGCATACTCGGCATACTCACCCCTTCATAAAAAAAAAAATTCTAAAATTGTAAGCTTCAAAAAGGGACATTCGAAAAGTAACTTGCGCATATCCCTTTTTCGGAAGCCACACTTTCTAACCGGAGATTGCAACCACCAGGAATGGTACGTAGATAGTGTAAATAATTCTTAAAACATCGTACGTAACAGGAAAACTACATAACTGTAAATCAGGACCTAAGTATCTAACTGGTACGTAGATTGCGTAAATGACCTACAACGCATGCGTAGCAGAGGCTTCTTAGTAGTGAATACGGCCCTTCGATATTTACTTAATATAGTTATCTTAACATTTATGTTATAGCTCTGTCACAAACCTTTTAAGGTGCTCTATAAATAAGATGAAATAATAAAAATACTCGGGCGGATCTAGAATTAAGACACTCCGCTGACTTATGTATGTGGCATAGATGTATGTACAGTACCAATATTTCCGCATTGGAACGCAGCACAATCCATGCGGATTTCAGCCTCTGCCCGGAGCAGAATGCCAACTCACCTACATACGACATTTGCATGGTGGGTGGTCATAGACATTTAAATTGTACACTATGGGCTTGGCTAAGTCCTTGGGTACAATTCAATATTCCGCACACATCACTATATACTTAAGGTAGGGTCCTGACACTAAAAAATGTGTTTTGAACCCAGGAATTCAGGGATAATGTATGGATTTAGCACTTAATTCTGGATCAGGCCCACTGACTTTAAGGGCCAGATTTACTAAGGTGCGGGAAAGGAAAAATGGAGATGTTGCCTATATCAACCAAACAGGTTCTAGCTCTCATTTCTTATTACATGCTAGAGAATGTCAGGTAGAATATGATTGGTTGCTATTGGCAACATCTCCCCTTTTACTTTCCCACAGCTTAGTAAATCAAGAGTGTTATATTACAGATATAGGGCTGGATCCTTGAGTGCTTGAAATTAGTTACTCCTGTGCTAGTCATATTTCCTCTGTTGCAAACAGTATTAGAGTTGAGAGATGATGTTTCCTATCCAAAGTTTTATAACAGTGTGATAGTAAAGCTGGTCAGTATCTGTGTGCAGTAAGCAATTCAAATATATATCCCTGCATGCAAAGAATACAATTAACTTGACTCCCCCTGCAATCAACGTGGTTTTTCCCAGTTGTAACTATTTTCAAGCACTTACTTAAGTCTGGATCCAGCCCATATTTCATAAAATGTTTTATTGATGATTTGACCATCGAACCTAGTTTAACATTCTACATATGTACTTTGCATTTAAGTCCGTCATCCACTTTAACTATGTAGTCTTTACAGAAGCGATCATATGGAAAAGTCTGTTCCATGGGTAAATCACAGTAGAATAACTGTCTCATTAGGAGACTACAGCCTTCTACCGCGCTACTGAGGCTATTACCCAGTGCCTGAAGTATCGTGAGAACGTGATTTCAGACACTGGGTAATAGTCTCTCACTAGCGCCGGTCACCTCCTGCTAGCAGGAGGTGATTTGCGGCGTTAACAGAGAGATTTATTTTTTCTCTGGTTATTTTTTTACCGCTGCCTGCTTTTTTAGCGCAGCGGTAAAAAAATTATTGAATAGGCGAATTTTAATCGATCAATTGCTGGCGAAGGCGTCATTTTTTTACCGACGCAAACTTTTTGAAAACTTCGCCGGCAATTAAATCAGGCCCTGAGTGTTAGTAAATAGCCAGCCTCATTGAAAACAACGGGCTGGCGTGGACAGGTGAAGTTTTACCGCATGGCCATGGAAACTGGTGATTTCCATGGTGATGCAGCTGTTGTAAATAGCAAAAAGTTCATTTTTGGAGTTATAACTTCATAACTCCAAAAATGAACTTTTTAAAGCTTTAGTAAATAGAGCTGTATATTCTGTACTCACAGAGTTACATGCAGAATATTTAAGGTAGGGTCCAGGACATGGATCCATCATACACACGTAGGAAACCAGGGACAGTGCTACGTACCCTGTGTGCAGTATTGTGGATCAGAAATGCCATACCTTAGCCTCTGTTGCGTAAAATCTGGATTAGGCCCTATATTTTTATAGTTTTAGGTGGACAAATTAAAGAGCTCTCATTGTAAAATTAGATTGGAGAGGACTTTTTATTACTGTTATAAGTGTGAGACAATATTGTTTAACATTGTTTGCTTCTGGCCAGTTTAACACATTTTTTATTGGAATTAAACAATGCAATATCACAATTTTATTACACAATTGTTGAATGTATTACCTTCAGAAATTGCAATGTGTAAACTTTCAGAGTGTGTATTTAAACATTTAAACAAATTATTCAATAGCCTTCTGTGTACTGTTAATATAAAGCCAGTGACCTCATTGATACATTTATGAGTAGGTTGGAGCCAGTATAAACTATTTTTTCAGGGAGTAGACAGTTAAAATGAAATATAAATTGAATTAGTTAAAATCGTCTGCAATTGCTATGGCTTTACTGGTTGTCATAATAACTGGTGTTACAAATCCTGCAATAAAGACTCTATAAGCGTAAATGTTTGATTTGTAAAATATACAGTACAGAGTCATGTGTACAGTATATGCCAAAATATCAGCTAGAATATAGCACAAAACATTTCACTCATGGATAAAATTGAAACTAAATATATTGGTGCATTAATGACACATGACAATGTATTTGTTACAAATGATAAATAAATAAATCAATGAATTTCTCTCTGCTTCAACTATAAAACCGCCACAATAACAATAACAATGTTGTTCAATCATCAAAGTTTGGCTATTACCCAGGTATGGCATTGCTAAAACTAATTATTGAGGATTGAGGCCTAGACCCTGACATCTGATTCTTATGTGACCACATTCCTGAGCTACTAAGATGTAAGGATCCACAAATCAAGGCCCGCAAATATAAAAGCATTCATGCTAACCACTTCACTTGTATAGACAGACTTCATATACTCATGGCCTACCTTAACTTATATGATTCCGGCCAATTGAAAACGGCAGCCTGGTATATAGATAGATGGCATGTCTTTGGACAGCTATAGCTAATGGTATTCCCTTGCCTAACTTTATCTAGTTATCAATTCTGTCTGTCCCCATCCAACATAATACAGCCTGAGAGTTTATCTGAAGAGACGGCTCTTTTTCTAGATGTCCAGGAATAATGGCTATGATAATCTGTTTATTGCCACTATTTTCTGTCTTAGTGCTCCATAGGTGCTAACATCCCCTTCTTTCTTTACTGTCTATTTACGTTTACAAGTCTCCCAACAATGTCTCACTAATTCCACAGCTTCAGACACAATGAAAAATGAAAAGGACCATCTAAAGACGGGCTCGAGGCGTAGATGGTGCTGTGGTTTTAGCATATTTAAATAAACTACAATACAAGGTCCTCCATGTCCAATAGTAAGCAGGCCACCATTTCTATAAAAACAGGAACAGGAAGAAGCTCCCCACCTTCTGGTGCTGGTCACCTTCCCACAACAAGAGGTTTTTAAAAAGGGAGGTTTTACTATCATCCACATGTGAACATGACCTATTACCTACTGTATATTCTATTGGTTTTGATAACAGCAAAACATTTTTAGCAAAATGAAGTTAGATGAAATGCAGTTGTCTCAGTGTTCCATTTTCTACACAGATTAAACCAGCAACTTAACGCGTCTGTATCAGTGCTACACCATTTTTAATAAAGAATATTTAAATCCCAGAACAGGTACAAAGTT
This sequence comes from Limnodynastes dumerilii, assembly GCA_011038615.1. Lineage (NCBI taxonomy): Eukaryota > Metazoa > Chordata > Amphibia > Anura > Limnodynastidae > Limnodynastes > Limnodynastes dumerilii. The sequence goes on along the minus strand of WWET01001816.1, from coordinate 287,827 downwards.
GAATGCTCTTACTTCAACTATATACCTGTTTTGGTTAGGGTTAGGCTGCAGTGATGGAGGGTCAAGGTTAAGCTGTGGGATAGGGATGTTTGTGTTTAGGTTGTGGAGTGGGGAGATTAAGGTTAAGCTGTGGGATAGGGATGTTTGTGTTTAGGCTGTGGAGTGGGGAGATTAAGGTTAAACTGTGGGATAGGGATGTTTATGTTTAGGCTGTGGAGTGGGGAGATTAAGGTTAAATTGTGTGATAGGGATGTTTGTGTTTAGGCTGTGGAGTGGGGAGATTAAGGTTAAGCTGTGGGATAGGGATGTTTGTGTTTAGGCTGTGGAGTGGGGAGGTTTAAGGTTAGGCTTTGGTACAGGGATGGTTAGGGTTAGGCTGTGGAGAGGGTGGGTTAAGGTTAGGCTGTGGGATGAGGATGGTTAAGGCTAGGCTGTGGGAAGGGGATGGTTAGGATAGAGAAAAATTAACTGTTCCCGTGGAGTCTTTGGAGACACTGCAGTGGCAGGAATGATGGCTTCTCGCTGCATACTGCTAAAAGCTGACAGCTTTCATCACTTCATTGCGGCAAAGCACCAGCGAATCTTCCATAGCAGATCACTGTGTGATCCTAAATCCTGTATGTGCGAGGGGAGACTACTCCCCTTGTATGTATGAGACATCTGAGTGTGGGGCTTCGGATAGAACGGCCCAATTTCGAAAGGGCCGTTTGCCTCGATGAGGCATAGCAATCGATCCACGGAGCACCGAAAGCTCCGTGCTCCGAAATGGTAAGAAAAAATAGTCCCTAATTCTAACCCTTACCCTCCCCTCTCACTACTATAACCCTAACCCTCTTTTCCTGGCAACCTGACCCTAACCATCCCTTACTTGCAGCCTGACCCTAACCTACCATCTCCCACAGCCTAACCCTAACCCTCCCTCCCCTGCAGCCTAACCCTATCCCTCCCTCCCCTTCAGCCTGAATCTAACTCTCCCTACCCCTCACAGAGAGTTTACTCACACGCGATAGCAGCGGAGGAGGTGCGGTGGAGGGATATCGTCCTTTCCGAAGGTGAATGGGTGAAGTATTCTGAATAGCATACTAACCTATTCTGAAAAAAAAATGTAGAAAATGGTAAGTATTTGAAAAAGGGACATCTGAAAAGGAACTTTCAGATATCCCTTTTTCGGAAATTTGATTTTCTAGGCAGAGAATGCAACCGGAGACATCCGATGGCAGTACCTGATATGTTTATGAGCTAGTTGAAGCCAATATACTACTAAAACATGGCCCTCCTCCCACCATGTGTATACACTGCACACATGACGTCTTGTCATGCTCCACTGTCGGAAAGGCTTCCAACACAGAAGTCTGGTTCCTGAAGATCCAGCTCATTGCTAGAAGTCCTGTATTCACACATGTGCACTTCCCATTTGCAGTTGTTTTCCACTGACACAGAGTGGAAAATGATAGTAAATGGAAAGTCTGAATCATTTCCAGTGTCATCATCAGGATGATATCTTAAGGTCCTTCTTCTTTGAGAGCCTGTGCTGAGGGCAGTTGTAATGTGGATGGAGGATTAAAGTTTAATGAATAACTTAGTGTGTTGATTCCTTTTACAATTTTAACCCTTTCAAGGTATTATCTCTCTTGTTACTTCCATCACTTGGAACCAGGGCAACCATCAGGAAGGGACAGCCAGGACTATTGTCCCGGGCTCGGAACTGATGGGGGCCCGCTGATACTTATCTAGCTCTGCAGCAGCAGGTATCAGCGGTATCCTACTGCCGATACTTACTGCTCAGAGCTGCTCAGCAGTGGGCCAATGCGCAGGGTAAAGCAGGTCCGCGGCACCCGCCCCATGTGACGTTACCAATGACGTCACATGGGGGGGGCGGCGTCTGTGTCCCGGGCCCCGCATTTTCTGACGGCGACCCTGCATGGAACATTTACATATTATAACAAGACACATATAAAAGTATTATTTCATGTGGAAAAACATTCAATGCAGTGTTATCCTTTATTGTATGGGCCTGGTACCTACCTGCCTCTCAGTGTATGTCTTATGGGATATGTGATTCATAGAATATGATAGAATCCCTATCATACATAGCTTATAAAGACAAGGAAGTTTCCTATTAAAATGCTATAAACAGTGGACGCGATCCATAGGTGCGCGTACAGCTGACGTGTGTGATTTTCTATTGCGCATTCTCAGAAATGAAGAGCATGCAGTCTTGGCCCATTCAGATCTGAGCGCAACTTGAGCTGTGGCGGGTTACATTCTAAGGGGTGTGTTGAGGAAGGAAATTGGTGGAGGGATGCAGTCACTGTACAAGTGCACCTGATCCATAGTCGAATTCAGATGTTCAAAAGCACTGTATACATCAAAACATGTTCACAAGCCACAGGTCATGTCTGGGTCCTGTGACTACTTTCTTATCCTTGCATTAGGATGTGACACATTGAACACATACCCCAAAGGTTAAAAAAATTGCTTCAGGGCAGAAGCGTGGTCGTGAGACCGCTAGAGGAATGGTGCAGGGTGAGTTGTTTTTCCTGCTATAATAGGGTAACTTAGCCTTTTCCTCCCTCAAATGAGAATGCTGTATCCCTGTGTTTGACCTTATTGGGCACTAATTCGATATTTGAATTTGGGTGTAAATGGCAATTTAATAAAGATTTATATTATTTTTTCTCAATTGGACTCTGCATTGTTACTAAGGTGTGCGCTGTGTGAATCTCTCCCCAGTGTCACTTTTTTCGAGTAGACACATTTTTTGTTTCTATTTTACATTAAGAAGAAGGTGCTTGCATTAATCATAACAAGTGTGGGTCCCCATAGCAAACGACCCTATTTCGAAAGGGCCGTTCGCTCCCAGCCAGTTCGGAACTGACTCGATGAGGCATAGCAATTGATCCTAGAAGCCCCGAACACTGTGCTTAGAAAGGCGAGTTTCCCCCAACCCGCTCCCTAACCCAAACCCTAAGTCTCCCTCTCACAGCCTAACCCTATGTCCCTCCCGCAGCCTAACCCAAGCCTAACTAAGTCCCCAGCGGCATCACTAAAACACTGTTATGTGCACTTTTAGATTGCACACAACCTGTCTGACTTTATAAATGCATCTTTGGCACATACGCTGTCTTCACATATGTGCACAGGTCTGGATCAGGGTCAGTAAGCGGAATACAAGTATAACAAAGTTAAGCTGGGTTCACTTTAAACAATTATATTGGTGATCAGCAGAAAATCATCAATAATACAAATAATTGTATAGTATAGATGCTGGACCAACTTGTCTGAACTTCAACAAAATAGCACACAAGCCCTGCCAAGTTATTATTATTAGTCGGTCTGCAGACCTGATACAACCACTGCGACTCCTCTAAGAATGGCACATTGAGGTCAGACTGTCAGCCTGAGGATTGGGAAGTGTGTGTACATGATTTCCCCATTTATAAGACTGAAGAAATCACCCTAGTGTGTATATATTTTTTATAGCTTTATGACTTTCATGTAAATATTTATAAACACTTGTTGAACTTTTTGTCTTGTGTTGAATTTCTGTTGGACTGATATAAATGTAAAATATAGCTAATGCCTAGTTTTTACACCTACATTTCAACAAACTTTTACACTTAACTTAAAGTCTCACTTGTCAATCATATATAATCAGAACTTATGCTATTAGAGAATTATAGTGAAGACTCAAAGCATTTCAAAAGCTGTAGAGGTAATACTCTACCTGGCTTGTTTTTAATAAATTGTGTTTACCATAAGTTGTTCATGTTTACTTACAAAAGGTCAGTAGCTGTGCTTTATTTGTTCTTTCTTTGCACATTATTTTGTTTTTTTGTTGTTTTTTTTTTTTGCAGTAGTTAAAATGTCAAAATTCCCAAACAGACCAAATATGTTTACCATGGAATTTCATTATCTGGCTTAACATTTTAACACACATTAAATATACGTGTGCTCTTCTCTAAAATTCTGCAGAATAAGACCTTAAATGTCATAATCTATAGCATGTTCTTCATGGGCGACATGATTTGTAATAGAATAACGTCTATTTTTGTTATTATTGTTATTGCTTATATTTAATGTGCTACAAGGTGTCCGCAGCGCCGTACAAAATACAACAACAATATACAGTACAGACATACAGGGTAGGGATGGACACCATAGAACATAATAAAATACAATATAAATATAAAAATATCACAAAAATGCAATATAGTGAAGCAAGCACAGACAGCAGGCAAAATGCGAGGTGTCAAGCTTGGCAGATCAGGGATAAGGGGATAGAGCGCAGTGAGAAGTTGAGAGGGAGCCACCAGGTGGGGATGGGGTAAAAGGATAGCAGAGGGGGACAAGAGGGTACAAAGTTAGCAGGGAGTGGTGGAGGAGGGGCAACAGTAGAATGGAGGGCCCTGCTCATGTGATCTAACACACTAAGTCGGAGGAATCAACTTACAGGAGGGGGAAGGAAGTGGACTGCTGGTGTGACCGAAGGAGAGGGGGAAGGAAGGAAAAGAAGGGATAAATGTAGGATGCAGTGAGGATGTTAAATGGAGGAAGGGTAGGCTAGTCTGAACAGGTGTGTTTTGAACAAGCGCTTGAAGACCTGCAATGTGTGGGAGAGTCTGACTGAAGAAGGTAGTTTAATCCAGTGCAGAGGTGCAACACAGGAGAAGTCCTGGACACGGGTGTGAGATGTGGTGATCCATTGGAAGATCAGACAGCGGTGGTGGGTGCATGTTGATGAAGGAAAAGAGGTAGGGAGCAGTGGATGAGGAGATGGACTTAAAGGTGAGGGTAAGGAGTTTAAAGAGAGGTCTGAAGCGGACAGGAAGACAGCGGAGGGCTTGACATAAAAGAGAGGCTGAGGTAGAGGAAGAGGAAGATGAGTCAGGAAGCAGCATTGAATATAGATTGAAGGGGACAAGACGGGTGAGTGGGAGACCAATGAGGAGGTTACAGTAGTCGAGACGTGATATGACTAGAGAGTGGATGAGGATTTTGGTAGTTTCACTGGTGAGGAAGGGAAGGATGTATGCAATGTTGTATAGGTAGAAACGGCAAGAATTAGAAAGGGCATGGATGAGAGGTATAAAGGAAAGTGAGACGTCAAGGATGACACCTAGGAGGCGAACTTGAATGGATGAGGAGACAGAGGTATCACCAAAGGTTCTGGTGACAGAGGGGGGGAATATGATTTCTGTTTTGACCATTTTCAGCTTGAGGAAGTGTTTGGCCATCCATGTGGATGGGGATGCAAGGCATTCAGAAATCTTAGACAGAAAAGAAGGGTTGAGGTCAGAGGAGGAGAGATAAAAACTGTGACTGTTTTCAAATTGACCTTTTGATGAGGACTGCAATTGAAATTGCTTTGGGCATATACACGTGACTATAATACTCTAAGAAGAGTTGTTCATTATGCTTATTATATATACTATTGTCGTTGGGTCCATCCTTCTTTAATCAGCACTATTTCACTTTCATATACCTCTGTATATCTGATTACTAAGAGAGGAAAGTTACTCCTGGGCTAAACCATGTTGATTTCAGGGGAGTCATACTTCATCTGTTGCAAAAAGTATTAGAGTTGAGAGATGGCATTTCCTATCCCAAGTCTAAATAAGTATCAGTGTGCAGTAAGCAATTCAAAGATATATCCCTGCATGCAAAGTATACAATTAACTTAACTCTCCCTGAAATCAACATGGTTTTTACCAAGGAGTAACTTTTCTCTCTTAATTTCAAGCTTCCTCTTAAGTCTGAATCAGACCAAATGTCCTCTAATTCAAATGTAATTTATTTAAGATAACACTTAAAAATCTGCCTCAGTTCATAAAGTTCACGATGAAGCTTCCTGCTAGCATCCAGTTATAAAGAATGATACAGTGTTTTCACTATGGGCCTGATCCAGAGCTACGGCCGCCGTCGCTAGTACGCGGCCGTAAGCGTAACGCGCATGCGCCGGGCAGATGTTGCCCGGCGTCACTATGGAAACGCACGGCGTAAGGGAGAGTTAATACGCTCCTACAAGGGGGAGTGTCGGGCCAGAGCAGCGATGTTACGCTGAGCGCTTCAGCGCTCAGTGTAACATCGTAGCTCTGGATCAGGCCCTATGTCTCTAGGTGATGCTGCCTTTACTTTGTATGTTGGATGTTTGTAAGTAGTGTCTCTCTTTCACTAGGACTGGCACAAACAACATATTTGTTGCTCACAGAACTCTTACACTTAACCCAGTATACTATGCACAGTGTGTGGTACTTAATGGTTACAAATAAATACTGTAATAGCCTATAACAATAACAAGAGTTCCAATCAGTGCTGTATTGTGGGTTACGGAAGGCCAATCCCTTCGCTTGTAAGGAGTTCTGACAGTGGACCCCTAACTTAAGCCTAACACGAAATCCTTATGCAAAATATTGGCAGCTCGCAAGTAGAATGGAGTGTGCTTAGCATGCCCTCACTGTATTATTATCATATCACTTCCCTCCCAGTTAGCACATGAGCCATCTCCCTCTCACCCCATCTCACCTCACCATGGGAATCGCTCTCCTGTCTGTCAACACTAGTTTACTAGTGTTGCTAGGGACAGGGAGTGACGTGATTTGCATAAATTGCCCCATTAGGCACCACCCCCTACATGCATCTATGGCTTCCCTCCAGGATCTCCCAGAGGGAAGCATTTAAAAGTCGGCAACATTGTTATAGATAAGCGAATGCTGTGAAACATGTTTAAACTTCTTTTCTGGATCGTTATAAATGCACCACCATCGTTATCTGTGTAACATTTGCTTATATCTTATCATTAGATAAAGATGCTAAAGTGAAAATATTTAAAATCAACTTGCCATAACAACCAAAATGTTAATTTACTGCACATCATTATGACATACTGACACTACCTTAAGTTGGATTTTATGACATTAACACTGAAAACACCCTGTGCACTCATATACTTGACTTGGAAAGTAAAATTGACAATATCACCATTTGTATTCAAAATCTTCAGTTCTCCTGAAGTGCTGAAACAACTTACAAGAAAAAACTTATTTCGTATAATAACTCCTTATGTCATCTACAGTACTGTAATATATTTGAGAAATGTCTTTTCTATGCATTAAACAAAGGCATCCATTTTCTCTGGGCACTGTCAGCCTAAGGAGTGATGGCAGTCATATTTCATCACAATGACACACATTCTAAATAACTGAAAGCATCTCATCCAGAACCATCACAGACTTTGAAGTATTGCACACTAATGTAGATGAATTCAAAGATGTATGTAGCGCTTCCTGTGCATAACACTTTGCTCTTTGCTGTTATTTATCAAGTTGATTCACGTTTATTTATGGAGAAAGAAAAACAAAATACTAAATCAAATATTGATTACTGTTCACTTCTATAAAAGATTAAACAATCCAATCATTTAAAGGTCATAAGTGGATTCATATTGTGGTTTTACTTGTAAAATCATGAGAAAGGGCTGCCTGTCATGTTTAAGATGCGTATGTATTTGCTTTCACATTGTGAGGGTGAGTTTACACACACAAATTGTGCGTAAAAAGCTAAAAATAAAAATACTTCATGTAATCAAGAAATTAAAATATTAAGATAAAATTCACCAGCAGCACAAATATGATGTAAAATGGGTCAGGGCCATAGATTCACATTAAATATAGACATTGTAATGGATATAAGTAAACCACACTCTACTGTGACTGCCTAGAGTGTCTTTTACCACCCCCTTGCGGGGGGGCTAATTTTCCACACGGAGAGCAACATTGTGCGGTTGCGTTCCTGTGTGGAAGCTGTAGCAGTACTAGTGAGTTGTGGGCCCAGGAGCAAAAAATATCCTTTAGCCCTAATGATATCCCAGGTTACCCTATGGGGAGCTTCAGTAGTGCGGTGATGGCGGCTATGGGCCCTTGTATCAGAATGGACCCCGGTGCCGGTGCACTTGTTGATCTAATGGTAGTTCCGCTCCTGTGTGGAAGTATTGCGCATGCAGTATGTTACGGACGTAAGTCAGCTCTCATCATTAATGCAGGTTCAGGCCTTATGTATATACAACAGTTAAAGCACATTGCAAGCAACATTTTAAGCATAATGGGCCTGATCCAGACTTAAGATCGTTTTACATATGCAAGTGTACCTAAGTTAAACACTACTAAAAATAATGCACTCCCCCTGTAACTCCCCTCTCATCTAACACAGTAAGACCAATAGTTTATAATATGCATCCAGGTGGGGTGCCCGAGCAGACATTGCCTGGTTTGCCTTTGCTACTAATAATAAATTGCAGCAGTGGCCCAGGCAATGTCTGTGACTGCAGCAACAGTCACTGTGTAAGCTGCTGGTAGAGAGGCTCTCAGGAGTGTGGTTCTAATGTTTTATTAGCTACTGGGAGCCTATCTGCAGTAAGACAACAACATGGAGCAGAACAATTAAGAAAAAGGGAAATAATAGTAGAGGAGGGGTTAATGAACTTTATTATGAGGGATAATTTGTGCACAATATAGGAGAAATAAAGAACTTATCATGTGTGTATAGACTTTACATAATACAGTAATTCTCTTTATTCCTCTTAAGTGGAATAGAGACCTATGTGTGGTAGATATAGAGACCTATTATGAGGGATAATTTGAGCACAAATGAAAATAAAGAGCTTAATATTTTGATAAATAAAGTTTAAGTCTTTTTTTCTCCCTGTTTGTGCTCAAATTGTCCCCATAATAGGCCTCTTAGTTCCCCACCATAATATTATATGTTCTTGATATGGAGTCTTATTATGAGCACAATTAAAGAGAAATGAAGAATTTTATTATAGGGATAATATAGATTTATAAATGGATTTTTGGAGTTGGGCGCAAGGAGTAATATAGTGAATGAAAAATGTGGGAAAATTGATAAATTCTAGTTCCTAATGTTATATATCAAGAGGTAGTACAAGAAACGCTAAGCAATCCAGTACCCACAATGGATATATAACATTAGGAACTAGAATTTATCAATTTTCCCACGTTTTACATTTACTATATTACTCCTGGCGCCCAACTCCAAAACTCAATTTATTATATATCGTTCTAGCTTTGATATACAGTGTGGTACGTATATGTTTTTTTGAGGTAGGCTGAAATTTAGGAGTTGAGTATTGCGCCTAGGTGTTGTATATTTATACTTATAATATAGATTTATATTTGGGGGGAGTAAATTGAGCACTATATGAATGACCAAAGAGTTTATTATATTTAAAATATATTATTCAAATAAATCTCTTTTTTTGTGCTCAAATTATCCCCCATAATTGGTCTAAATTAGCGCACCTATGAGAGGGATTTACAGACGTGGGACCAGATTCGGACTTAATAACAACAGTGAATTTACATATGTGGCCTGCATAAATCTGGTGCACGCAGATGTTATTCATCGTAACTCGTACGTAACTTGTTCATAACTCTGTACAATGCAGCGTGACATCCCTACGCAATGTGATAACACGCATTGTAGGTAGGGGAGGCATTTAAATTGTACAGTATAGGTTGGGTTAAGCACTGACGTATGACAAGGCGATACGTACGACCAGAAATACACAAGGAAAAATTATGGCAGACTCTGAACACGTAAGTCAGCTAAGTTACGTATGTGAGAGGGCAGTGACAGGGGGAGTGCATTATCCTTAGTACCTTAAGTCTGGATCAGGCAAATAGAGGAGAATAACAGATACATGTGTACCCAATTTATTGAATAATAAATTATATTGGAATACTCCCGGAGGGATTGAAATGTTCATCAGTTATTGATGTGCTTGTGGGTGGCCTAACCCCTAAATGCATCCTCCAATGCCAAATCTCATTGCAGTTGCTTATTTGTGTTCCACGTTAGGTGTAGAACGGTTGGTCAGGGAAAATTGTGCATGATGCTATATTGAGATTTTACCAAGTATAACTAGCTGAGGCTAGTTATACTCTGTCTGAGTCTGCCAGAGTATTTTCCTATAACAGTTCCTCTATGTACTGAGGAGAATATATGTATTTGAAATACCAGATTCATATTTGACAGTAAAGAAATTAAGCATTCTTTCTTGATACCTGATTAGAGCTGATATTGTTTCTTCCCACCTAATACAGTATTAAGATGAAAAAATGACATCACTTTCTCAAAGTGACCTCTTAGGATAGTTATTTAAAGATCTAGTTTAGAAATTCGATATATCAATGACATAGAAGAGATTAATGTCTACCCCCAGTTTATGCACAGAAAAACAAAAGTATGTTAAAAGAAGGGCAAAGGCAGACTTTATTTGACTTTTAATCAAACTCAGGAGATTCAAAGTATGCACAGATTCCACTGTCATTGGACAGAATGAGTGTTGTAGTATTGCCCTGCTGTGAGTCTGTGAAACCATTGTATACAGTAATATTATATGCTGGGATGAAATAAGGACTTTTTATTTTTATTTTATTGGTATCACAGAAAAGGACAAGGTAGAAAATGCATGAAGGTGAAACTGCACTTCAAGCAAATAGAACACAGCTGCATCAAATATCCACTTACAGTATAGTAGAGATGTGCAGGCTCGGTTTTAAGAGAACCGAGCCCACACGAACATCAGGGTCCGAGGCAGGATCCGAACATAGCTTTCAAAAGCCCCGTCGGATCTCGTGGGGTTTTGACACTGCGGCGGAGGATGCAGGACGCAGGACGCGCCAAAGGTAAGTAATGGGTTTTGTTCAGAGGCGGCTCTAGGGTTTGCGGGGCCCTAGGCGGACCGCCCCCCCCCCAAAAAAAAGGACCCTTTTTATTTCTTTTAAAAAAAATTAAATTTTTTTTTTACTTTTCTTCTTTTGCAAGCTTGGAGGCCACTGGCAGCCAGGCTTGCATTTTGGTTGCGCAGGGCCGCAGAAGCAAGTACAGGGCCGCCAGGTCCATTATCCTGGCGGCCCTGTACTGGCCTCCGCGGCCCCGCGCGGTGCCTTCGCTACCAAAATGCAAGTCTGGCGGCCAGTGGTGCCAGGCTTGCAAAAAAAAAAAAAAAAGACAAA
>WWET01001816.1:261506-272061 GCA_011038615.1 Limnodynastes dumerilii | reverse complement strand
GAGAGAGGGGGAGAGAGAGAGAGAGAGAGAGAGAGAGAGAGAGAGAGAGAGAGAGGGCAGATCACGGAGAGAACCAGTAGCAGGAGTGGGGACAATATAAGCAATTTCTTTCTTTTTTTTTGGTTTTCAATTTTTATTTATTTCATAAATGTTGAATATGTAAATGGTTGCATTATAAAGACATACTGTGCAAAACACATAACCGTTGCCATTGTATCCTTGCCAACATAACATATTGCACAGTTAAAACACTGTCGGCAATGCTACAGCCAACATTATGATGTCAGTTGTATCATTATCGACGTATTGATCATTACCGTAGCAACCATAATTGTATTGATGCATCTGAAAATGTGGTGTAATATCTCCAATTTAAGATATCTGTTCAAACATAATGCATTATATTTAAGAAAAAGTACTTTGTTATTTTTGACTCCATTTAGGCCATCATAACCTTAATCAATATCCATGATATCCATTAAAATATCATTATTTCTATAAAAGAGTTTATGGTTGTTTAGCTGAATTGCACAGAACCTAAATGATTAAATCTATACTCACTCCCACTAACATCTCACAAGCAAGTTAAATGTTTGTCACAAATTGTCCAATCAATCCTGTGTTTCGCTGTCTAGTCTATATACATATAGGCTGTAAAATATTTTTCCTGCCTTAAAGCCTGAGACAAGGGATTATTACAAAATTGTAAAAATCAGCATGTGGGTATGGAGCATTTGTGCCTTATCTTTTGTAGTTATATTTTGTAGAATGTATTAGCAGGCTAATACCTCAAATCTGAATGGTTACTCTCAATGGGCCTGATTCCCACTTAAGAAGCTGCGGCTTCTTAAGCACGTATCTGGCCAAAATTACCTACTGCGCATGCATAGTAGGTAATTTACGCTATCTATGTAACCGATCGGCACATAGATAGCGTAGGTGCGGTCTTTACAGACCACGCACTGGGATTTACATCCCTTGAGGCGGTGTAATGCAGCCTTGGGGGCGTGTTTAGGCAGAAGTGGGAGGGGGAGGCATTTAGATTAGCTGGGGAGGGAGGCAATGTCTGTACAGATATTGCACGGAGACTTAAGATAGCCCTATGGCACTCGTAAGTGCCATAAGGTATCTAAAATCGGGGGGAGCGGGACGGGGGAAGGAAGAGTGAGTTTGGTGCGCATCTGCACGCACCTAACTCACTCTTAAGTGTGAATCAGGCCCAATAACACTTCCACTTTTCCTTTTCCCTTTTAGAAGCTTTAATTAAAATACTCCATGGAATTTTTTATTTTTTTTGCATTTGCAGATGTATCGCCATCATTTGTTCTGTCAACATTGGTAGTTACGGCAGGTGCCAGACAGGTACTGTACTATTGAAGTAGAATTTGTAGTAATGGCCATGCTATATTTAGCTTATCATCCTGCCCTACACTACCCCAAATCAAGTAATAATAATTTGTGTTCTTTTTCTACTTCTACAGTCAGATACCAATGGGTGCAGTATGGAGTCACAAAGGGGTCTTACATACGTTTCAGACATTTGGGACACAGGACTATAATTAGGGATGTGTGAAATAGGCAACTACCCAGAAGATGAAAAGAGGAGCTGGACTGTAAATATTTAGGGCTAGATTTACTAAGCTGCAGGAAAGGAAAAGTTTACCCATAGCAGCCATTTAGATTCTAGCTCTTACTTTCCTATTACATACTAGAAAATGTCAGCTAGAATCTGATTGGCTATGGGCCTTAGGGTTAATTTAATTACAGTTGACTAGGAGGGCATGCTATTTTCCTTTTTGCATTAGAGGCAAAATATGTCACTTTAACGACCACATATACGCAATCTACGCAATGAAACGCTATGTAGATAGCGTACAATAGTTACTACGCATGCGTATTATCTATAAACGCATAACTAGGCACGTAAGTAAAAAAAATTGCTGTTGTGAATCCGGTCCTATGTTCTGATTTTTCTTCTACCAGTACTTAAAAAATTAATTTTGGGCCCGATTCAATTACCCGCGATGACGGGCAAAAGCTTGCGGTGCGCTTTTTCCCATTTTTTACAGTACCAAAAATTTGCAGATTATTATGCACACCTCTATAGGGCGCACATAAAAATACACAAAAATTAGCTTTGCACCGTAAATAACACGGGTGCAAGGCTAATTAAATTGGGTCCATACAGTTTATGTTCTTTTGTAAATTTCATTATTGTAACCCAAAGAAAATGAAATATAAATAAATATTACAAAATAAAACCCATATGTACTGCAACACCCTTATACCAGGTCTCACCAGGTCCCTCTGGGATATTGTAAATGATCTGTAGTTTGGTGTCTCTTCTTTCTTCAATTAGTACTTCCTCCTAACTCCTTTCAGATGGATTTCTAGTGGCAAATGTGCGCGATCACATACACTAGATGGGAAACCCATGCTCACTATTATCTGTCATGACACTTAAAGATAGTTCACTGTAATGAGAGGCTGCATTGGCCTAGAAATAAATAAAATAAATAAAAGGAACTTTCGGCTGTCCCTGTTTCTGAAATCTAAGCTTCTCACCGGAGAATTCAACCGCTCTCAATGCTCCTGACATCCCACCTGTCCTCCAGCTTCTCGGGGCTCCTCATTGTAATTGTGTCTTCCCAAAATTTGTCAGTCCGTCTTCTCCAGTTTATAGAACCTCCAGTCAATGGCATCTGCCAGCTACTATAAAGGGATCCAGTCCCATGCAGGCTGTGTTGTAGAAGCAGCTCCTATTTCCTTAATGTAGAGAGAAGGTGTAGTTAAACTTAATTTTATTAACAATAAAGTTAATCTTGCAGGGTTAATACCCTGGGGCAGTTCTCCTCCTACTAGCAGTGACCCCCCCTACCTTTCAACTCCTTCTCTCCATATTAAACAAACAAATAATCTAAATAAATTTCAGTTGATGGACGGAAAGTGTTGTCGCAATGCTTAAGAATGTTATATTTTTATTTCTCTGTTTTGGGTTTTTACTTTATTTGGGCAAAGGAAGTTTGTCTGTTAGTACTCTCCCCGCATATTAGATGTTATTTGTTCAGCCCATCTTCTCTATAGCTGAGGTGAAGACTACTGGGACATATCATTGTGGAGGCATCTGCATTACACTAAATATTAGTATGCATGTCATTATGTTCCCAAATATGTCATAAATGCACTGCCTATCAGATTATTAAAAAATATATATAATTTTTTACATTTACTTTTACATACTTTTTCTGCATAAGCATCACATCTATATGTCAAGATCAGTTATTTCATTATTTTCTTCCTTTACTTGAAATTTGTGGTTTAAATATTTATTTTATTCAAACAGTTAACATCCTCTTTGGGCAAAATTTAGTTCTAGCAGAGGCCATCCAACAAGCCTCAGTTCCCCTTCTTTTACCTATCCAGTGTGTCTGTTACCACCCAGACTTGTTATAATGATTGTTAAAATTGTAAAGTGCGACATAGTCAGCTGGCGCTGATAAAAACCTGTTAATATATAAATAATAATAAACTTGTTAGGCTAATTAGTACAGCGCAATATGATAATAAAGTCATCTATGATGATGCTTAACTCTCCTTGGGATATGCCTAGAACATTTTTAACAATGAACAAGTTAAATTATCTTATTAATGTATCAATTTTGGTTGTTAAACCTTTTGTTAATGTAATTTTGAAATAGTTAATACATTATAGCTTTATTGTGCCTGTTAAAACATCTCTGAATACTTTTTACATTATATCAATTGTTAAAATGTAATTTGGCAAACTACTGTATATAAGTCATACGAATAACAATATCATAGCGATATGCATTGTTAAATGTCATTCGAGATATACATAGGCAGCGGGTTTATACTTTATATAATTTACATTTCAATAACCCCAGACATTATAAAACAAAAATATCTGTGTTTATAATAGATACACTCAGTGTGGTAACACTTAGTGCTCAGCTCTTATAACAAAATCAAGTTATGATTCAAAGAGTGATGCTTCTCCATCATCCTATGGTTTCCACTCTGCTTTTAATAGGGTAATAAACCAATAATTGAATTATTGTTCTGAAACCAGGATATCAGTATAATTTACAAACCTTCACAGAGATAGGTGGTCTCATTGATGACAATAGATATCCTGGGTCCTGATTCAGGGATAATTATAAGAGAGGAAAGTTACACCTTGGCAAAACTTAGACAATTTCAAATTTAATCTGTTGCAAACAGTATAGGGGCCAGATTTACTAAAATCAGTTTTGTAAAACTCGCCGGAGTTTGGATACAAACTCCAGTGAGTTTAAAATTTCAAAAGTAAATTTGGAATAAACTTTCTCAAACTTGCTGTAGTAAAAATCGCTATGTGGAGTTTCTAAAGGCAGAGCATACAAATCGCTGTATTTACTACGTAGCGATTTGTAAAATCTCTTTAAACTCACCTCAACTCCGGTGAGAAAATAGAGGTGGGTGTGAGTATCAGTATCAGTTTTGGTCAAATCGACAGTCACTTAGAAAAATCCCTCACCTTTTTACATTTTTTTTTTATAAAAAATTCTGTCAAAATTGAATACATTTTATAAAAATCTCCTTATCAATACTAAATGAATACTGTCCCTGTTAGTGCCATAAAATGACCCCCATTAGTAAATTAAATTCCTTACTGTCCCCCATGGTTATTTAAAAAACAGTAGTGTTCCCAATGACTTAATAATATTTATTAATTGCTTTAGTTATTATTAAACTTATCACAATATTTCCACTTATTTAAAATGTCCAAATTTTGCAAAATCCTTATACTTCCATTTTAGATGTCTTCTTTGAAGCCATGGGACATTTGTGCAGCATTGCTGGTTCTTCTCCTGGTTGCTTGTTGCTGGATGGTCTTTCCTTTTTTTGGTCCAACTGGTCTCATTACAATGCCCCTATTTTTACCCTCTGACATGAGTTCCCATCAGAGGGTATAAATAGGGGACCTGTAATAAGACCAGTCATTTGCCGGAGGGACCAAGAAGAGGAAGGATCATCCAGCGACAAGTTGCCAGGAGAAGAACCGGCAACGCCAGACAGATGTCCTAGGGTTAATAGCATGCTGCAGCAGGGATTTTTAATGTTATTAAGGACCTTTTAAAAATATATTGTCTTTATATAATTTTTTTAATATATTTTTATACGGGGGACAAGCTGGTCAGTATGTGTATGCAATAAGCAATGCAAAGTATTCTCCCTTCATGCATAGAATAAAATTAACTTCTCTCCCCCTGAAATCAGCATAGTTTTGCCCAGGTGTAACTTTCTTCTCTTATTTTAAAACTGAATCAGGTCCAAGGTGTCTTATTCATCTAGGTGTCTTATTGGCTGATACTGTGTGTTTAACTTACCTCTTTGTATTCTGGGAGATTTCTTTACATTGGAATATGTTTGTCTGGTCACTTCTTACCACTGGTCCTAACTGGTTTTATTACTATATATGTGGAAGGTCATACAGCTGTGTACACCTACAAAGCCTCTGGTTCCCCCTTAAGTTCTTTAATAAAATCAAACAGTACTTCAATGTCAAAATCTAATCAATTGTATAATAATATATAATATTCATATATTTCATGTTAATACATTAACTTGATCCAAATATATGGTATCTGCGCTAGCAATGTATATGGTACCTTCCAGATAGTCTCAATTTATATAATGTCCACCCTCTAGAAGGTCCATTCAAACTTCTTGTTTTTCTTCTTCCCCCTATGTAGTTGTTCTAAGTCGTAGTCTTCCTTAGGGTCTGTTCTTCTTTGTCACTCAAAAAATAGAAAACAACCAAACATGTGTGGCAACGTTTCACTAGATGTATCCTTCTATCTGATTTCTCAATTGCCTACTCACATTTGGTGCCTCTTGTAATATAAGCTCATAAGGGTTTCTTTTTTCTTCTCAGGTTCTTTTTCAGGGCTGATCCCAATTCTCTCCTCTTCTTCCGATACTCCAAAATTCAGGTAAGTGAATGTCTTCCTCAAGGATCCTCCTTTGGATGGGGTTCCTCTCACCACCAACGACCGAGAAGAAGAAAAAATACCCTGTGCAGTCTGCTTATTCACACAATACGTTCACAGTTCTCAGGATATACTCACAAAACGTGTGTCTTGTATTCAATCCTTGTAATTTATACAATCTGGTACGTGGATTCAACCCTCCGGTGTTCCAATACCATAAAGACTGTCTCCTCCAGGGATCCTCCTTTGGGTGGAATCCTTCCCACTATCGACAACCAAAGGAAGAAACAACCTTGTGCAGCCTATTTATTCAAACAGTAAGTTTACAGTTCTTTATATATACTCACAAAACATGCGTCTTGTGTTCAATGCTTGTAATTTCCACAACCTATGGTATGTGGGTTCACTCTTCCGGTGTCCAGGCAAGTTAAGACTGTCTTCTCCAGGGATCCTCCTTTGGATGGAATCCTACCCACTGTCGACAATCAAAGGAAGAAACAACCTTGTGCAGCCTATTTATTCAAATAGTAAATTTACAGTTCTTTATATATACTCACAAAACATGCGTCTTGTGTTCAATGCTTGTAATTTCCACAACCTATGGTATGTGGGTTCACTCTTCCGGTGTCCAGGCAAGTTAAGACTGTCTTCTCCAGGGATCCTCCTTTGGATGGAATCCTACCCACTGTCGACAATCAAAGGAAGAAACAACCTTGTGCAGCCTATTTATTCAAATAGTAAATTTACAGTTCTTTATATATACTCACAAAACATGCGTCTTGTGTTCAATGCTTGTAATTTCCACAACCTATGGTATGTGGGTTCACTCTTCCGGTGTCCAGGCAAGTTAAGACTGTCTTCTCCAGGGATCCTCCTTTGGATGGAATCCTACCCACTGTCGACAATCAAAGGAAGAAACAACCTTGTGCAGCCTATTTATTCAAATAGTAAATTTACAGTTCTTTATATATACTCACAAAACATGCGTCTTGTGTTCAATGCTTGTAATTTCCACAACCTATGGTATGTGGGTTCACTCTTCCGGTGTCCAGGCAAGTTAAGACTGTCTTCTCCAGGGATCCTCCTTTGGATGGAATCCTACCCACTGTCGACAATCAAAGGAAGAAACAACCTTGTGCAGCCTATTTATTCAAATAGTAAATTTACAGTTCTTTATATATACTCACAAAACATGCGTCTTGTGTTCAATGCTTGTAATTTCCACAACCTATGGTATGTGGGTTCACTCTTCCGGTGTCCAGGCAAGTTAAGACTGTCTTCTCCAGGGATCCTCCTTTGGATGGAATCCTACCCACTGTCGACAATCAAATTAATAGCAAATATATTAGCTTTATAAAAAGCTATGAAATTCCATAGACAAAAAACCTTGCGCTTTAACATGTCTGATTAAGGTTTCTTGCATTGACACAAAACATAGAAACCTTTATAACTTTACAGTTCAAACGCCAAAAAAAATGAAATTACGACATTAAGGCTCAAGTCTTAATGGACGTGTTCCTTAAGCAATGCAATTTAAGCAATTAGCATCATTAAGCCCCACCCTCTGGCCATTGTGTTCCAGGGGGTGGGTGGGGCTTGATGACAAACATTCTGTCAAGTCCTGCCCATCCCTAGTAACACTAGGGATTGCTATAATGAGAGGCGGGGGTGCCTCTCATGTGAAAGATTTGCCTGCTCTCCCGGGATACCAGGAGAACTACCCCGAATTTTGGTAGTCTTCTTGATATTTTCCGGGAGAGTCGGCTACCCTGCCTTAGTGTCTTATCTATACCAATGTGCACTGAACACGATGCTCCGATAGGTAAGTGGCAAAACTAACCAACTCTTCCCCTAACCCTCCCCTTCTATTACCCTAACCTGACCCTAACCCTTCCTTTCCAACAGCCTGACCCTAACCCTAACACTAACCATCCCTTTCCCAAAGTCCCCGGAGAGGTTACTCACCTTTCCCGGTGGTCTACTGAAGTGGCGGGTCCGGCGGCAGCGACAGCGTTTTCACATTTTTTACGAAAATTATCGGGGAGTATGCGATAGGCATATTCACCCATTCCGAACAAAAATATTGAAATTAGATGTGTTTTCTAAATAGAGACAGCCAAAAAGGAAATTTCGTCTGTCCCTATTTCGCAATACCATCTTTCTAACTGGGAACTTCCACCAGTTTCTGGTATAAGCTTTAAGGGGGCTGATAGAGTTTGAGAGTAAGGGCAAAACTGGTGCAGGTATTGACTTGGGCAAAACCATTTTGCAATGTGAGGAAAGCAAATGAATGTACATATTTATGCATGAAGAGAAATTACTTTCCTTTGCACGCAGAACTTAAATACTATGAAGCTTTATGTGCCATCTCTAAATCAGAACTCCTCCTACATTACAAGATGGTTTTGCTGAGATGTATACTTGCACCTGCTTTGCCCTTACAGTACTCTCACACTCTGGATGAGCCCCAATATGTCTTGGTTATGCAATTAATTTCCCTATTTTAGTTGCTAATTTACAACTTATCTAATATTCCACTTTATACCCAAAAAGTCAAAATGTCTGCTTTCATCCTCATATCAGTCTGCTTTCAACCTCATATCAGTATCTCATTTGTTACAATTAATTAATGAATAATCTAAAGTGCTAACACAAGGACAGATATAACACATCTTTCCAAGGTTATTTTATAAGTTTCTTTTATTTATTTTTTTAGGTATGGTGCTCCAAATTAAGGAAAAAGAATGTTACCCAAAGCACTATGAATAATAGACCTGTTCATACAAAAATATAAGAAATGTATTTTATACAGTACTGTAAATTGCCAGGCTCTTCTAGAAATAAAATAGAAAAGCTGATGAATTTATTTATTACTTGTGAAAAGTTCACAAGAACATTTCTCCTTGAACTTAAAATGAAGGAAAGAACATAACATAGTGTTAGACAAGCTTGTGTGGTTAATTTACAAAAGAACAAAGGATTCAAACAAGAAATATAACTTATTTATAATTCAGGAAATTCTGTATCAAGAAATTGTGTCTTTGTGCCAAATCACATATGCAATATCCTGAACAGGTAAAATAAAAAGTAATTGTTAGATGATTTGTAATAAATGATAATTATTAAGTGCTTAAAATATTATTTTATTTATTATTTTAAACCTGTTGGACAGGACTGAGACTTGGAATGGGATTTTAACATTGAAACACATAAAATGTCAACTAATCATTGCCAGTTAGTCATTAAGTAAAATATAATTACTTTTGAACAGGGAAAAACTGTACAAGGTTCTCCTCCACAGCTAAGTGCCCATGGAAAAAAGCCCTCTGGCTATGCCTTAAAGCAAAATTTCCATTCAGTAAGCTTTGCAGCCTACATGAAAATTAATAGCAATGAATAGAGTGCTTTGGCACATTAAAACCACATAAATATTGCTATTATAATGATAAAAAAAGACGTGTTAACATTTAATTTATTTAAATCTTCTGCTCATAAACAATGATTTGTTTAATTTTGTATTTTGATTTTTTTTCAAATGACACTTGATGATTATATAAACTATCTTATCTATAGATGCATATTTGGGTGTTTATTAATAGCAAAATAATTTTTCCCCCCATAGTTTCGTGACCAGTCCACGTTTTCCTGGTCTCCACAGAGAATCACAGGTGAGACAATTACTACCAGCTGTCGATCTTTAAATATGTTTCAGATAGTAATGATTGCACCTGTTCTCCAACTAGAAGACATAGAAAATATGGCCTGGTGATAGGTTACTGGAATGGTTTTGACCACTTTTGCTATAAACAAACAAAAATATGGAGATTATTATTATTAACGTTTATTTATAAGGTGCCACGTGGTATCTGCAGTGCCGTAGAGAGGTAATACTTACATATGAAACACAATTAACAGAAAAGGTATAAGTTCAAATAATGAAGGAATACAATACAAGTACAACACAAAAATAAAATACAGCACAAAAATAGCAGAACAATATGCAATAAGGAGAGAGATAGACAGTAGAGAGAAAAAGTGGGAATTAATGAGGACAGGAAAGAGGGGTGATGACAGGAGGGAGGAGACCCTGCTCATAAGAGCTATAATCTTAAGTGGGAGGGGATTAACAAACAGGAGACACAGGGATGGAGATGAGGAGGGCAGGTAATCTTAGGTGGAGGCTAGCCTGAAGAAGTGGGTTAAGAGTGAGCGTGTAAATGTTTGGACAGTGTTGGATTGCCTGATAAGTTGTGGTAGGCTGTTCCAGTGCAGAGGGGCGGCCCAGGAGAAGTCATCTGTCTTTGTGGATTGACACTATGGGCCTGATCCAGAGGCACGTCCGCCGTCGCTAGGACGGCGTGCGTAAGCGTAAGACCGGCTTTTCAGCCGATCTGCGCATGCGCCGGGCAGATGTTGCCCGGCGTTGCTACGCAACGCCCGATCCTGGATCGGGCGTCCGTAGCAGCGCTGTAGGGACGCTGGAGGGGTGGAGGGGACGTCCCCCAGCGTCCCTACGTTCAGGTTAGTGTAGGTGGGCGGGGGGAGTTAGTTAAATGAGGGTA
>WWET01001816.1:202071-233953 GCA_011038615.1 Limnodynastes dumerilii | reverse complement strand
CTCCGGCCGCCGTACTAGCGACGGCGGCCATAGCTCAGGATCAGGCCCAGAATCACTAAGGAATATTTACTAAAGTCGATTTTTACCCGCGATTAGAAATTGACCTATGTCGCCGCGATTTTCCCGAATTTTTTGCTAAAATCATTGTATTTACTAACCGTCGCTTTTTACCCGCGATTTTAAATCCCCGTAGAGTATCATCAATTTTTCAAGGGCTAAATCGCTGTGCTTTTCTTTATTACCTTGGAAAATCCCTGTCGCTTTGTAGAAATAAATAAAAAAAAAACAGAAGCGCAGCATGTATGGAATGCTTACCATGGCTGCGCTGATAGAAGTACAAGGCATAGCTGAGCCTTGTAGTAATATCAGCGTCAGCATGTTAAGCCTTCTAAACATGCTGCGCTGTCTCCGGTGCATGAAAAAAAAAATGCAATGTGATAAAAAACATACAGTAATACATTAATATACCTGTGTGGCTAAAATAAACATTTACACTGCATAACAATGCCCCCTAATGTGTTAACTTACCTCCGGTGGCCACCGTGTACTATAATAAATGTGTAGTAATGTACTGTGTGTTGTATAAAATAAATAATACATTTTCACACTCCCCGTTAAGCTGTCATCATTCTTGTGACGAGTTGCTTGGAGTTTCTTTCTTCTTTGCAGGTAATCTTCTCCAGTTGCTTGTAAAATCTTCTCTGGTTGATAGAAGATGCAGCTCTGGTCCTCTCTACGGCTCTTCGGCCTCTTCCGCTACTTGCCCCGGTGACAAGATCCTTCCTTTTCTTCCGCGCCGCTTCTAATGACCATTCGGTCACTAGAGGGCAGCCTTTTATGGTAATGATGATGTCATAAACACTAGAGTGCTCACTAGAGCCCCCCTTGCATTTACGCAATCTACATAAGGAAAATATACGTAAAAAATGTACTACGCATGCGCAGTAGGGAAAAACGCTAAACACCGGACGTATCTGTTATACGTCCGGTAGTCTGCTTACGACCCTATATTATGAAACATATTTTTAGTCTCCTGATATCATAAGGTAATTCAGATTGATGTGTGTATTAAAAAAATATATGAACCTATATGTAACTCTAACTTTGACACTACTAAGGTAACATGGATCAGTAAATATGTCTGCTCCAATTCTAAATAGTGTATTATATATATGATTTATGCTAGTGGTGGAGATGGAAATGTAGAAGTTCTGACATATTGATCATAACTGAATGGAGTTTAAAAGTTATACAGTCATAACAGCTGTAAGGTAATGGCATGTGTTGTAATATTAATAAAGTACAGCCCCAAAATCTATAAGCCCCATAGTTAATTGCATTTTCTAAACATTTAAATAGGTAAGAATGTTATTGGAATGTTATAAGATACAATCAAATAAATGTCTCATCTTTTTTATTTCATCTATTAAATAGTGCAGAGCGACCAATGCTTTGATAGCTTAACATTTATTCCTGTCATGTAAACGTTGTGAAAGCAATCAAATGGAAACTAGAGATGCCTTTTATAGCACAATATGATGGATTCAAGATCTATAAAATTGAAAAGGGAAACTACATTGAAATATCAAAGTCACAATGTTAATGAACTTATCTGAATTTCTTCTTGTTTACTTCGACTTTCAAATTAATCATAAACCAACCAATAAATCAAGGCCCTGATTTGTTTCTTGTTAACAACCAAAGCTTTTATGAAAATTGCCTTGGCATTTGTCTAGAATGAAACTGATTTGTATCAAAAGAGCAATATATTATAGCTATCAATAAAACAAAACAACACAAAAAAATCACCCTGAAATAATTTTCCATGTATGCTTAGCTTTATGTGTTACATGAATGAGTTTGTATGTGTTCTAAATTCTGTAGACAACAATAAATATACAACAGAACTGGCCTTGAACTGAAATTCCTGTCCTGAGAGTCTATTAAAATTCTCAGAAGCCTAAACTTTCCTCAGCTTGTCTGTTTATGAGGTGGGTGGAGTTTTGATATGTGAATTACATCATCAAGCCCTAGCTGAGTACAGCCCTGATCCAATTATTGGTAGTATGAATATCGTTATAATGGCTCCTTCTATGATACTCACAATGGGAACTTCTGAACAAAATTATATTGCAAGAAATGAGAGGGAAACGAAAGACATATACAAAATTACATGATTTTCATGAGTTAATAATTGGGTAGGAAGTATGATTTGTACAGAAAATTTTGTTTTGTGGGATTTTTCTCATTGAAGCAAGAAATATTGCAATGTCAGCAATCTTTTATCTCCTTATTTTCTTAATTAAATAATTTAATTTGATTTTAATACATAAAACAAAACTCCTTGCTATACAGTATATAGCAAGTTATATGCAGTTGCTCCTGGTTTAATGTTTACTGTGCTCCTACATAAAATGTTTATCGTTTATACCCTTTCTTGCTAATTGTAGAAATAATTTCTACATAATTAATACAATGTGAGAATCATTTCAAACATTGTGTAAGAAAATTAATATGTTTCACTTTTCTGGTGGACTACCTCCTATGTCCTAATTTTAATTTGTTTCCATTATAAAATTGTAAGTTGCTGGCACAGAAATTATCTTATGGCCTCAAACATTGTGCAAATATAAAGTCAATGCCTTTGGCTTGTACATACAGCACTTGTTGGTATAAATTAATATTCCATGTGCCATCACTTTTGGGGCCTGATTTGTTATTACAGGTCCTGGTTGCATGCAGAATGGAAAGCATATAGAGGATGCAGGGTTAGTGCTCGCTGCCTAGGTCTTACACTTGACTTTGAACTGTCCTTTGCGCCCCACATACAATCTGTTTCTAAATCCTGTGATATACACCTAAAAAGCATTGCCAGAACACGAAAGTAACTTGCACAAGACACTGCTAAAACTCTCATTCATGCACTAATCATCTCCCGCATTGATTACTGCAATGCTCTCCTTATTAAACTCCCACAATATAAAATTACCCCTCGACAGTTTATATTGCTTGTAGCAGCAAGACTGATCTTCCTTGCAAAACTTTCATCTAGAGCTAGTCCACTCTGTCAATATCTATACTGGTTGTTTGTATACTACAAAATTAAATACAAAATCTTCTTGCTAACCCATAAAAAGATAAACAAGATTGCACCTGCATACATACCCTCACTTGTCTCAAGATATATCCCAGCTTGTTCTCTCAGATCATTACAAGATTTACAACTGTCTTTTACACTTCATAAATGCTCTGATTCTCGGTTATAGGACTTCTCCTGGGAATCGGTGGGAGTCCCTTCTCCGATGGGCTGCCTTTAGAAATAGAGACAGACGAAAGTTCTTTTTCGTCTGTCTCTATTTCGAATTGCAGCCATTTTATATTTTTTTATGAATCGGGGATCGGGAAGGGAGTGTTAGGGTTAGTGTAATGGAAGGGGAGGGTTTGGGTCAGAATTAGGGGAAGGGTTGGGTTTACTTTTCAGACTTACCTATCGGAGCACCATGTTCGGTGCTCCGGGGATTCATTGCTATGCCTCATCGAGGCATAAGCGATCCATATCCCGGCCAGTTCAAAATTGGCTAAGAGAGAACGGCCCTATCGAAATAGCGGGGACCCACATTCCTGTGAAATAATCTTCCTTGCCCATTAAAAAATATCTTCTACCCTCCAAACTTTCAAGCACTCCCTTAAAACTTACCTCTTCAGACAAGCTTATCGGATTCTTCAACCTTCTTAAGCTTTATTTGCCATATTAACAACCACTTTGCCTTTCTATTACATTATTAACACACCTTTTCTTTCTCTTCTAAAATTAATTCACCTCTGCTACTAACACTGCTGTGTGACTGGACCATACAGAGCACTGAGCACTTTTATCATAGACCCTGGCTGGTCCATTGTCTGATATAAAGAACATGCCCTTATGTATCAAACCCACTGTCCTATAGAGTGTACTCTTGTGAACAGGACCCTCTTACCCACCCAGTCTGTCTGTTATGACTCAGTTTTATTTATACTGATTATTAAAATTTTAAAGCACTACATAATCTGCTGGGGCTATATAATAACCTGTTAATAAATAAACAAACAAATAAATAAACAAATAAATATATAAATAATAGTGCTAGGTCTCTGGGCACGCTAAGCAAAGTTGGGACTGTCACCCCTACTAACCCATCCCCTTGGTGATGCCCCATTCCCCTGTACAGTGGGAAAGGTGCCCTGGCAACCCCCTCTGCCCCTATGTGTCACCCCCTTCCCTTCCCCCTAGGCCCAGCACCCTAGGTGGCTGCCTAATCTTGCCTAGTGGTAGCACTAGAAAGTCTCTTTCCATTGTTCTAATAATGCCCAGGCCAGGTAATCAGTGGACAGTGAACTCCAGTGTAGGTCTCCTTAGGACAATTCCACCACCATATAATCCCAAAGATGAGCTCAATAATAAAGGTATTGGGATGCCCAACTATAAAGTTTGTGCACATAAATGTGTAAATTTAAGTTTCAACCTGTGCCAAGCCCAAAGAAAGAGGTGGAGAGGTTAATTTTGGGATTATACTCAACCCCATCCACCTTGTGTTTCAGACAGATCAGTTTCACAGAATGGCATACTTATTCATTCAGAGCAAATCCCTCTTCTCTTTTAAAACAATGAATAAAAAAAATGCCATTTCTTTATTCATTCTAATTTACTTGTAATTCAATTTGTTACTACAATAACTTTAATTTCTTGTTCAATGCCATGCTCTTTGTAAGTTCAGTTATTTGTCAAACTGATATCACGTAGGTGGTACATTTTTCTTGTGGTACATTGTAAAGATAATGACTAATTAAAATAATTGCTTTTATTGTTTTATTACCACTTTGACTTCTTTACATATAAGAGTCATTTGTACTATGCTGAGGGTTTCAACTCACAAAATATACTCACAGGAACAATAGATATAGATTGACCCTTTATAGCTAAGGACCTTTTCATGATGTGTTTCCGGAATAATGAACACCAGGACCAAATCTTTATTAGCATGAGTCATTATCAGTGCAATACATACAACGATGACCACACACACACACACACACACACACACACACAATGGGCCTGATCCAGCGTTACGAAAATTCGCACGACGGGCGAATGCGAACGTACGCTCTATCAAAAAATCAACACAAAGGACCTGATTTAAAGTTAAGAACATGCTGCTATTTTGGTGCATCTATTTAAGAAGAAATATACTGCACATGCATAGTACCTAAATATATGCAATTTATGTAGGTCTTAAGAACGGGACGGCTCTGAATCACCATTACGAACCTATTTTCCCAAGGTTCGTAATGAAGAGACGTTCTTAGTGATTTAAGAAAGAAGGGGCGTGTTGGGAAAACTTAAGAAGGAAGATAAGAAGATTGGGTGGAGGGAAGCATTTAAATGAGGAAATCTGTCCGCGGTTAGGTAGAAACGTTCTTGATTAGCCGCCCTACACACACAACTACGCACCTAAAGTTAAGGTAGTCCTATGACATTTTTAAATCGGTTAAGAAGCTAAAAACTAGGGGCATGTCAGGGTAGTTGCCTTGCTACTAGTTGCGTATATTTAAGAACCTAAAGCATTCTTAACTGTGAATCAGGCCCAAAATTCTTATAAGCTGGACAGATTGAGAGTGCAAAGAAGGGTGAATAAACAACACAGCATATTAGCACTATATGAATTGTGTAGGTAAATCTTAAGTAACAGAATATAATAGAACATAATTTGACAAAAGTAAGGGGGCGTGATAAAATTATTGTATAATGAAGTCTGTGATGTGAAACAGGAAGGAATGTAGCTAATGTAGCTAGGCAAAGAAGAGAGCGCACCCTGCTGGTGAATGATGAGAGATATCGACACATGTTAGATGGCGTTTTGCTAGACACTGATAAACAAGTAAAAGTTTGAGGAATGGGAAAATGTTTAGAGCATTTCAGACAATGAACAGTCTGATAAAATATGGAGGATTGTGTCAAGTGTAAAGTAAAGGGGAGTGGGGAGAGAACTGAGGTTCGTGATGCAATGAAGAAGTATTCGGTCACTAGGGGGCAGCCTTTTATTTAAATGATGACATCAGGTACACTCTGGCCTCTGACGTCATCATTTAAATAAAAGGCTGCCCCCTAGTGACCGAATACTTCTTCATTGCATCACGAACCTCAGTTCTCTCCCCACTCCCCTTTACTTTACACTTGACACAATCCTCCATATTTTATCAGACTGTTCATTGTCTGAAATGCTTTAAACATTTTCCCATTCCTCAAACTTTTACTTGTTTATCAGTGTCTAGCAAAAGAGAGATTCTTCACAACTAGCAAGTCTTCCCAAGACAGAGGACAGCAAACAGTGAGTGAAAAAAACTTTTATTATTTTTTTTACACCACACATTACATGACACTACACTTAGTATAGGACACGGACCACCGGAGGTAAGTTAACCCATTAGGGGTTAATATTAGTCAGGGAAAATGTTTATTTTACACGAACACATTGTAATGTATATCAATATGTTTATTTTTTTTAACACACCACACGCAGCGCCACATGGCTAGAAGTCTAACCATGCTGACGCTGATAGAACTACAAGGCTAAGCAATGCTTAGCCTTGTACTTCTATCAGCACAGCATGGCTAAGGCTTTCAGCCATGCAGCACTTAGTTTTTTACACACACAAAAACACATGTCAAGTCTATTGACATGTGTTTTTGCTGGTCCGGGACGGCACATCACCCGCAAATCGCACCTCTCTGGCTGCGATTTTTTTTTTGTGATTTTAAATCACACTAAAGGCGATTTCTTCAAATCGCCTTTAGTGAATACCGCAATTTTTTTTTTATATATATTTTTTTAATTGCAAACATCTAGATGAGTTCTGTCCAGCGGTGTTTGCCATGGCGATTTTTTTTCACACTGAAATCACGCGATTTGAACCTTTCTGAATACCGCGATGTGCGTTCAGAGGATCAAATCACGCGATTTGTATCAAATCGTCCTTTGTAAATGAGGCCCTTGGTGTGAGGTGATCAACTTGTATATAACTTTTTGCATGTAGTCTGATGAAGATTTGTAGTGATGAATAATATATTAAAGTTTTATATTAAAAAATTAATTTATAGTCAAAAACATAATTTAAAATACAACATTGACTGTATATTTGTCAAAAATTAATTACAAGCAGACATGTAAAAACTAATACATATTTATAGACAGATGTTACATAAAATGTAAAGAAACGAATATTTTTTTTTTTTTTTTTACAAAGTATCTGTCACTATGTTACAGTAACATCTGCGGGGACCATAATGTTGAAATATTTAATGTAATTAATGTCCGATGGCTTTTAGTGCTTCATTGCACAATTAATTTAGACTGTATAATTTATTTAAAATCCCTTCTTGCAACATTTTGCAGTTTTCTGCAAAAAAACATATATCATAATATGTTTTAATTAATTTGCTCTAAAAATATTTTACAATTATTGGAGAAATTGCAATATTTGGAGGTAGATACAGAACTCTTCTTGAGACTAGATATCAGGGATGGATTAGGAACTTAAAATGGTCCTGGAAATCATTCAAGGTAGTCTCCTGTTGTAGACATTAATAAAGTGTCCTAAATTGAACTTAGAGTGTGAGCAAGTCTATTGCGATAAATAACAGATAGGCCCCCGCACAATACTGAAAGTTTTCTAGTAAGTAAACTACATAATAATAGAAATAATGTTATGTAATCAGTTTCTTTGTAATCAGTATACTGTCCACTTATATAGTCAAAGCTTAGAGGGAGTGAAGGGAATAATCTCGAGGGAAATCAAACTCCCTGATTGTGGTCCCATGCAGGGGTACAACCTAGACTTATTGCAGTATGGTGATGTGTTGAGGAGGGGCCAGGACCTCATTGGGTAGTAGTGGTGCCCAAGAAAATTCAATGTAATACAACACATCTTTTCCTAAAGGGACCTCATTCAATAATGCCATGCTGGAGATGTGTTCTAGTGTAACATACCAATTGTTTGCTGAAGATTTAAAAATTAGGTGAATATTTTGTGGATAAATGTCTTCCCATGGGGTGTCCGGTGTCCTGTGCTTATTTTAAGAACTTTAGTTCTTTTTTACGCTGGAGTGTGATGGCTGAGACAGGCCATTCCAGTTTTGCTCATTACCTCGATTAATTTCTAGTGGTAGGAGTGGGGTCATCAGACAACTGTGTGCAAGGGCTATTTCCTGTCCAAGCTCTGTTTCATTTATTGGATGTCCCGTGACTGCTGATAAGACCAACCTCTTGCCTCTCCTGCCTTGGCATTGACATTGACAGTGTAGATGTATTAAGCTGGCTTCGTGTTGATAAAATTCATGTACTTGAAGCTTTACAGGTCTGTTTCTGTGACCTGATCGAGAGCTGCACTTTTTTTGCGGTGCCCAATTTACCTTCAATGGTTTGCGAGAACACAGCAATTTATTGGAATACTAGGGCCTCCATGAGGGACAGAATAAAAAAGGAGAAGCTTGCATGCATGTTCTCCATCACAGACGCCGGTAAAAAAGCGCTGGCTGCCGCTATATCTAAAGGGGGGAATGGGCGAGGAAGCATACAAATCCTTCCCTAACTGGTTGATGGGGTTCTGTACTTTTGCAGCCTGTTACTTGGAGTCACGTAAAGAGAAATATAGGTCCATCTGGTGCTACTTGCATCTAATACAGGACATGATGGGATCCTTCAAAGATGTAGCATGGAGGGATTACGACGGGGTGGGTTTAGCCCTTTCCTAAGCCTCCCGGTCAGATAAAAAGCCCTGGCATGTTTGCCAATAAAGGCAAAGGCTTTGCCTTCAATAATACCTGTTGTATGCGGGGGTCAGCATGTAGGTTCAGGCATAGTTGTCTCAGGTGCAGGGCAGGACATCCCTCGAAAGACTGTAATGCCCAGGTCCCGGGAGGGTTTCGTCCTCAGCAGGGCTTCAGTTAAGGTTGCCATGGCTTGACGTTTACCCATTAAGGGAGGATGTGGACCTATTGCAACAAGGTTTCAAGGTAGTTTTTCTGTTACCCATTAAGGGTCAGGTTACGTCTAGTTCCCCTGCTAACCTATAATCAGCCAGGCAGTATCCAGGGGTGTTGGAGAAGAAGGTTTTTGAAGAAGCTAAGCACGGGAGGATCACGGGTCCCTTCCCTGCCCCTCCTGTTGAAGATTTAGTCATTTCACCAGTGGGTATTGTTCCTAAAAAGCTCCCAGGTACATTTAGGTTAATACAACACTTATCTTACCCAGAGGGCCATTTGGTGAATGATGCTATTGACCTGGCCCAGTGCAGAGTAGTGTACCAGTCCTTCGAGAAGGTGCTGGAGATGGTGCAAGCATGTGGCAAGGGGGCACTGTAAGTGAAGTTGGATATTGAATCTGCTTTCTGCTGCTTTCTCTTTCGATTCATGGGTTTTAAAATGCCTTTAAAAGGTTTTTTTGATGGTTGCTGTTTGCCCATGGGTTTTGCCATCTTCTGTGCATTTCTTCTGCATCGTGCATTTAGGTTTGCAGTAAACATCAGTTTCTGGCCCATTATCGTGCTTGGGCTCTCTTTTCAGCAAGGTCAATGTTCTTTTAATTCGGAGTGCCAGTCGCGGCAGACAAAAACAATGGGCCAACTACCTGTTTGGCCTACTTGGGTATCGAGATCGATACTATTGCGGGGTCCTGAAGATTGTTGCAGGATAAGGTCAGTAGCATGCAAGATTGCCGCAGGATAAGGTCATTCGTATGCAAGGGATCCTGTTGGATCTGCAGGGCCATCATAAGGCTCTCCTTAAGAAGATGCAGTCTCTCCTGGGGTTTTTAAACTTTCCTTGCAAAGTTATCCCCATGGGTTGAGTGTTCTGCTGGCATTTGGAATGCACGACTGCGAGCGTATGCCTGTCGCACCATTTTTGATCGAATTCAATGGTGTTCGCAGCTAGAAGGCACCTTTGGCATCGAATTAGGAAGTCCAGCTGTACACAGATGCATCCGGGTCCATTGGTTTTGGAGCATATTATCAAGGTAAATGGTGCGCAGAGAGATGGCCAATAGAATGGATTTCTTTAGGGTTTTCTGATAACTTGTTGGTGCTGGAATTATTTCCTATAATTGTCGCAGTGGAGCTATAGGAAGCGGAACTCCAGAATCAGAACATATTATTTTGGTGCGACAATTGTGGCACCATCAACTGGCAACAAGCTTAATCTCCCCCCCACCATTAGACTTTTATGGCATCTGGTTGTTTGTTGTTTACAAATTAACGTTGGCTTTAGGGACATGTTCCGGGGGTAGATTATAAGATCACTGACACATTGTCCCGTTTTGACTGGCCGAGGTTTAGGTTGCTGGTACTGGGGGCTCAGGTGGCCAGTTTGTCATGTCCTTTACATCTTTGGCAGATTGCGAAGCAGGCCTAGAGTCTCTGGTGAACGACAGCTACTCTAAGGGTTTACATAAAAGCCTGGGCAGAATGGGTATGGTACAAAGAGGGCAATGTGCTGAGAGGTAAGTCCGACTTAGATATACTGTTAAGTTGGTTATGGCATAAGTATAAGAAAGGAAGGTCCAAGGCCATAATGTCTTCCTACCTGGCAGGCGTGGCCCATTTTTCATTAATAAATGGGGATTTTGATTTTACAAAGAATGCCATTGTTAGGAAAGTATTGAAGGGCTGGGCTTGTCGGCAACCAGTAAGAGAAGACCTGCTTTGTCCCATTGATGCGGCCTTGCTGGGGAGATTTTTAGCGGCTGTACCGGGGTTTGTCTCCTCTGAATTTGAAGCTAGCCTCTTTAAGGTGGAATCAGTGAGTTGGTCGTTTCTGGCAAGTCAGCAGTAGATTCGGGCATGCTTGTACGCAATGTGGTCTTCAAAGGGGATTCTATTGTGTGTAAGGTGCAAAGATCAAAAACTGATCAGTTAGGAAAGGGTCACTGGGTTTTCATGGCACCTAACGCTAAAGCTGAGATATATCTATTAATCCTACCAAGACAATATTGGGATCGGGAGAAAAAAATGGGTAAAAACTGGTTAGCCCACATAGGTGGAGACCCTTTGACCAAATACCAATTAGTTTTTGTATTTAAGAAGTGTCTAAAATGTGTTGGGTTGTATACCGCTTTTTACATTACCCATTTATTTCGTATTGGCGCTGCCACTTCTACCAGGGCGGTCGTCTGCCAACATTCAGGGGAGGTGGAAGTCCGATGCCTTTAGTAAATATAGTAGGATAAAATAAGTGTTAATATTTAGGGTGTGTCTAAGTTTGAATCACTCCTAGGTTTATCTGCTTGCCTATGGGGGCACGAGGAGTTTTTCTTCCTTTTTTATCCTCCCAGTAAGTCTCCTTGAATCTTAGGGTAAATTGACTTAAACAGGTCGGGTTGTTTGCTCACATTGTCATGTTAAGTAAGATTGGTTTAAGCTCTTATGCTATTGCCTGGCTTGGATTGTCAGAAATTCTCACATTTTCTGGGCAGGGCGTGCTGCGTCCGCTAGGTGTGCAAGCGTCACACTCGATAGTTGGGACCTCTCTTGGTTCGAATTCCGGTGCCTTCAATGGGAGCTTCTCCTGCATTTGTTTCTAAAGGCGCTTATGGTTTTTCGTCCCCTTGAAGTTGTTATCATTCACCTTGGTTAACAAATTTCCGGGTTTACACGTGGCCTGCTCTTATATGATCCCTAGGCTGCAATGGCGTAGGGCTCTTGATGTAAAAAGCATTGACCGGAATAGAAAGAAACTTAATTTCACCATTGCAAAATTTCTCTCTGGCTTGGGTGGTTTTAGCATTCCTCACTCAGAAATTAGCTATAACGGCGGACATTTGTATAGGAGCACTGGTGTGCGGACGAGGGGAGCAAATTATTTATTAATGACATGATAAGGGCCTTAGGTCATTTTGAGGTGACAGGCATTTATACATGAGGGTACCTTTGCTGTGGCGGTAGCAGTGGGGAGGGTCAGCAAGGTATTTTTGATGCTAATTAGGGGAAAGTTTTTGTTGCAATCAGTCTCGTAGTACTCAACCCAGGAAAGATGTGAGGACACAATTCACTTCTGGTTGACTCAGTAGGTATGCCACCTTCCAAGTGATGTGGTGAGCTTTATGATTGGGTTGCTCTTGGATAAGACCGCTTTGCTGTAAGTGCCAATGTATTAGCTTGCAGTTTTAAGGATAAGGTAAGTGTTAGGTTAGGCACTGAACCCCTATCTGCTATTTGGGCCACCTTTCACTGCTGGATGTTCTAGCTTTAGACATTCAATTAATATATCCAATTTACAATTCGGCCCAATTAATTAGTTAATTTGATAAAACCATGTTCCCTTTTTAAACGCAGCTATGTTATCTGTGTGCCGTATTCAGAGAACTGTTTTTTTATGTACGCAATTAATATTATATTTCCTGTGCTTCGGATTTCCGTGCGTATGTCCACAAGTGCGATTCACATGTATGTCCGTTAGGCACTTACGTACGTATAGTCAACATAAAGTACGTATAGAAAGTTGCTACGCATGCACAGTTGATCCGATCCTAAAAATACGCACGCAACTCCGCTCGAAAACGGATCTCTGAATACGGCCCTGTATCTTTATTTTATTTAAGGTATATTTAGCTGTCTGGTGTCTGAGTGGGGCCTGTGCCGTCTGCCATTTACTCTTACTAAATAAATATTTTCTACCATAAACCACCATAATTAAAACATTTGCAATCATATTACATAAATATTCCTTCTTTTCCCACTATCTAGTAATAGCTTTCCAAACACACTGGCACAACATTAATATTCCAAGCACCCCATGATTAATAGACTGAACAACCACAATTATCTAACCCAGTACTTAATAAAACCTACAGATATTCCAATGAATAGCTCTCAAACTAACCCAGAGAATAGAAAATGGATCTGATACCAAACAACCAACCTGGTAGTATAAATAGGACATTTGAATGCAATGTGATTTGCTGCCATGATAAGTCGATTTTCAACACATCGTCTCCTTACAATGCTGCAGTGACAGAAGTAATTTTTCTTCGCCAGCAGATCAGACAGCGTAGACAAAACAACTAATCAGGATTCCAGTGCTTCAACAGCAACAGGTAGTATTTTCCCCTAACCCTTACCCTAAACCTTCCCTTCTATCAGCCTATCCTTAACCCTCCATATTCCGAAGCCTAACCCTAACCCTCCCCTTCCATCAGCCTATTCTTAACCCTCCATGTTCTGCAGCCTAACCCAAACCTTCCCCTTCTATTAGCCTAACCTTAACCCTTCATTGTCTGCAGCCTAACCCTAACTTTTCCTTTCTATCATCCTTTCCTGATATAGCGACGATTAATCTTTTGGCTGTATCAGTGCCAAAAATCAACTAATTACAGCAACTTCATCCCATTTGAATGCTGATGTTTGAATAGACACAAAGGGGCTGATTCAGAGTTGCACTTCCACCTTTTTTTTAGGTGCAAGTGTAGACCTGAGCAATACCATGTTGAAATGCAAGGGGAGGCAGATATAAATTGAAAAACCAGAATTAAAATTAGGAGGTGAAGTTTCTTAGCTCAACTCTATTTTATAGAGTAAACATGAAGCTATGCAGCATTTTAGTTATAAGTGTAAAAGTAATGTGTTTTCCCGGCATGCAATTTTTTTTAAAATTCATTAACACCCCTTACTTTGAAAAATGGTTTAGCCGAGCTGTACACTTGCACCTAAAAAAAGTTGGAAATGCAACTCTGAATCAGCCCCAAAGCCTGGTCAGACAACTTTTTCTAATGTAATGCAAATATAGTAGCTTTTTTGCTGACAATTGCAGAAAATTCACAAGAGAGATTTTCATCTATTGTTACCACTGAAAATTGTTCAGCAGTGTCATGAGACTATTTAAATCCATTTAGCATGCACTATGCTGCCTTATTGCAGTCTACTTGGATAGAAAATAAATATTAAAGCACACTGCAAGTTATATTTGTTTTCTTTAAGTCCAAACCACTGCAACATTGCTTTTAAACAAGAGTATTTTCTGCATTTTCAGTAGGTATGTGGTATACACACACTGCAAAATGGGTTTTTCTAAACTCTTCTATAAGATGTTCTTATAGTTGTAGTAAACTAAATCGTTATGTTAAGAAATGTTTGACAGACGTTAAATAATGTTTATATTTTTTTTACTAGTCGACAATTATATGTGTGGATTTTCTTAATTACATTGGGGTCTAAATTCCAAGTAGAACTGAAAGGTCACCAAAAACTATAAATACTTAATAATGACCTACCCACCCAAAGCATATAAGACTTGCAAGGTTCTGCCTGCTATGCACTGATTTTTTCCCATTGCACAATGGGTCACATAACGAAGGTACTTGCTGTGTCTAAAACAAAATCATTGTTTAAAAAAAGAAAATGAAAATTTACTGGCCTTCTATTCTCAGTAGCATCTTCACTATGTTTGCATTTTAAAATGTCTTCTTTTATTTATTTGCAATCAATGAAAATGTTCAGTTCTTTATTGACAGCACCTCAATGTGTTGTTGTGTCTGAAAAAAATATCAACGCTAATCAATATTTCCTCAAAACAACAGTGTGGTAAAGAAATATCTGAAATTAAGTTTAAAGAGCAATTAACGCTAAAGGATGGTAGTTTTTTTTACAATTTCCTGATCTCTTAGTTTGTGGAGTGCTCTGAAGCAGTCTCCGCACCCTGTACTTTGTATAGCAGCTTGCAACTCTTGTTAGCAGCTGACAAGGCATTACATAAAGGTGTCTTTTTTTCTTTTGTTTATTAAAATATGTTGTTTGAACTTAACAGGTAACAGGTAATGTGCAGTCATTTGCCCATTTACAGGGCTGGAGCTGGGTTTGCGAGTTAACTTGCCCTTATAAATCGCGGCAAATCGCTGTTGTTTGCAAGTGATGTTTTACAAAAATCGCTGGATTTACAAAAGGGCGATTTCCCATGACGATTTTATATCTCTAGCGATATGTGTCAATTTTTTAAGGGTTTATATGCCGTGATTAAGCTTGTAATCATGGAGAATTAACCCATAAGAAATCGCCCGACATTGTGTCCTACCCTATTAAAATGTATTTTTACAAATACTTTATAAATTAAAATTAAAATTCCTTAGCAATATTAAAACCCCAGCCGCGGCATGCTATCCCCTGAGCATGCTGCGGCATAAAGTACTATAATGTTAAATTTAACTCACTCCTTTCCTCTCCTCCATGTCCCTCATGCACTGTCTGCAGCTTCTGAAACATGTGCTTCCAACATCTTACAGGCAGTGCATGCAGCTATGGACTAAGACATTGCCTGATCATCAGCTGCAGAACATTGTTCCAGGTATTGTCTGTGTCCACTGCTGTTCTATATATTAAAAAACCCCTACAAATGAATAAAAAATGGAATTAAACAATACACCACTGAGTGAAGCCATTTCTGATATCTATAAATGACATGCAAAGCAGTCACAAAGCACTTGAAATGTATTATAAAGGAGAGTATTTCCACAGAGATAGGCATGGTAGATTTATATCTGTGATACCTATAACATTTACTCCCTGCTAAGTAATGCTGATCTGCTAAAAAATTCCTGGAACAGAAACACATTCACCTTTTTTTTTATACATTTAGTTTACAGCTATCAGTCACCAGTAATATTTCGATTATTAAGGGTTTCTTTCCCAAAGAAAACAAAGTAAAGGTAGCAAATCCCAAAGAGTGTAATGCTCTAAGGCAGAGCTTGATTTTTACAATGTTTTTGGCAATGTAACATTTTTAAGGAATGATTTTATGTCAAAATGTACAATTTAATAAAAAAAATAATCATTATTTTCTTCCACAGAATAGCTATATTGCTTTAAAAATCAATGCAATAAACACTGTGCAATCTTGATTTTGTTCATCTGTGCAGCAGCTGATGTAATGAGTATTATATATAAAGAATACTATTCAGCCTGACTGGTTTCATTTTACTGCAACTGAAAGTCTTCACAGCTCAGTAAGGTACCACTCATCCTCAGTAGTACAACCAGTTATTAACATGTAATAAAGTCTAAAGGAAGGTTTTGAACATTCAGACTATGTGACCTGAACATAAAACCTATGTAAATAGTGTAACCTTCATAAACTTACATTTAACACATGACTCTCATTTATTTCCTCAGTGATCACCTCTCATCACTCAAGTTTCTAAGACTTCTTTTATAGAGCACCCATTCTTTTAATTTCTCTTCCCTGTCATAACAGATATGTAGAGGTATATTGAATGGAGCAATCAATCAGCTGTCTAAATTTTGTGCTACATAAATGATAGCTACAGTACATGAATAGCTGATTAGTCTTTCATAGCTTTTCCAAAAGTATTTGTCTTCAGGCAAACAGTTTGTATGACCCAAACATAATAAAGCTTGAATGGTCCATTATAGAAATCTGCAGTATTGTAAGTGTTTAAGCTGGGTACACACTGGTAAGTTATCTGATGCAGATCGTATGATACTCTGACATCTTACTAGTGTGCATTGTCCCACTGAATCGTCTGAAACTGCATCACAATGTGTGGGAGCTCCTAATTTCTTTCCCAATGTCTGGAGAAAAATTCAGTATTTCCTGACACACAATTTTTTACAATGATGATTATCATTTATACTTCTGCATAGGGCAAACCTTCTGGTTGGGCATATCATTACAGCAAAAGGTTATTTATTTATTAACAGATTTTTATATAGCGCTATCAGATTACTTGCACTTTATGTCCCTGCCCCCATTGGAGCTACATTCTAAGTTCCCTAACACATATGTACTGTACATACACACACACACACTCTAGGGTTAATTTATTTATCAGCAAATTAGCCTACAAGCATGTTTTTGGAGAGTGAGAGGAAACCAGAGCACCCAGAGCTAACCCATGCAGACACAGGGAGAGCATACAAACTCCACACAGATAAGGCCTAGTCCGGGAATTGAACTCACGACCTTAGCACTGTGAGACTCAAGTGCTATTCACTGAGCTGCCCTGCAAGCAAATTGCAAAAGATCCACAGTAAAATAGGGTGCAGTGTGTATGGGTCAGGACATTAGAATCATTAATATTGTTTAACAAATTGTCACATTGCATTCTAAACGTGAACGCCTGCCACACGTAATTAGTGTATGCATTGCCAGCAGGCAGATCAATGCAAATCATATAGTAAGGGCTTACATGGAATAATTTGGAACCCTTATATTGTAGGATGATTTTGCAGAGGTCTACACTTGCAATTGTTTTGCCTTTATTCTTAAATTCTGAATCAGCAACATCATTGTCAGAGACAACTGCAAATAAAAGTAATTGTTACAGGAATAAAGTCCATGACAGTAGGGGGAGACTTGATTGCAGACCCTCGACAGGTTGTGACATTGGATGACAATTGCTGAGAGATAAAGATGGAAGTAATAGCAAAAATGGAAATTATGCGGAATAGACAAACAACCCACAGGAGAAGGAAAACATTGGAAATAGCAATGTATAGAGCATCAAAACACAGAACAGGGAAAAGGCAATAGGAAAAACCCAGGATAAGAAATAGGCAGAGCATACAGGAGGCTGGCAATGGGGATCACAGGACAAACAGGTCAGGTGAAAGGAAAGACAAAAATCACAGGTACAAAGGGCCTGATCCAGACCTTCGCTCGCAAGCGATCTTACGCTGGTCGTAAGCGGAAAATCAGCAGAAAAAACACACTGCGCATGTGCAGAGTTACAACTTCCGGTCGTACCAAAGACCTTTTCATAGCGGCGATTCAGGCGTCCGTATTCTTTGCATATTTTCCAACGACGAGGCGTGTTTATATTACGAAGTTAGTATGGACGCTGGAGTTAGGGAATGTAGGTGGGGGGAACCATTTAAATTGTACAGTATGGGCGTGCTTAGCCCGGTACGATCAGCGCGTCGCTACGAAAATTCGTACTGACGCAGAGAAAAGTTAGGGTAGGGTTCAGCCGACGTACGGAGGTAAAGGTAAGGGGAGTGTCATGGGAGTGAAAGTTTTTACGCTGAAGCGGTAATACGCTCCGCTCTCATGCGTAGGTCTGGATCAGGCCCAAAGAAACTAAAGACAATATTCCAATAATACATAGAACAGAAAGGCACGACAATAAGAGCTAACAACATAGTAAAACAATATAACAAGCAAGAACTGTATGTTCCTCTCAGCTAATTATAGAAAGGCTGACCAATCAGCAAGTCTGACTGGTCCAACCTCCCTCAACTGATAGGTGAGTGTCTCGGCTGCAAGGAGACAGCCTTGACCACTCACATAGACTCATGTCCGATACAAGTCTATGGTGCAGTGTAAACAACTTAGTGTGTTCACCTTTACGCACACTAAGTTATTTACACTGCACCATTTGTTAGGTGGTTGCCATAGCCACATATGGGCGGTCCCAAAGCCCTTGATCTTTGACGCGCTGATCCAGCGCCCGTCCTGGCCCTGTCGCACCGCTCACACCACAAGGCTGGCAGATGTCTGAAGATTTCACTGGTGGGGTAAGCTATAAATATTTGCACTGTTTGTATGTCATGTTATTGCCTGATGAAAGTTATAATAAATAATTGAAACGTTGGAACTACTCAGCTTTGTCTGACTATTTATTCAAAGGTATTTCTAGATTGGAGTGACACTCATGTTGACCCAAGGTGACACCCTGACCTGGGTAACACATTTCAATCGGGCAAGTTGCTTTGTGAACCAGGCTACTAGAGCCCTGTGGCCCATCATCAAAACTGATACATCTTTACCATCGTTAAATTCTCAAAGAATAAGACCATGTTACCTACGGGGTAGAAATATCCGTGACCTGTTGGTTAAAACCGACATCTCTAAGTTACAAAAACCACCCCCTAATTTTCTCCACAGACCACCAGGTTGCTATCGCTGCCTCGGCTGCACCACCTGTGGATACATGGAGCCAGGCCGAACATTTTCTCATCCAAGATCTGGCAAGATTTATAATATCAAACATGTGATGTCATGCACCACAAAATTTATTATTTATATGTTGCGATGTCCGTGTGGTCTAAGTTATATCGGGAAGACCAGGAGGTCATTCCGAGAAAGATTCGCTCTACACAGAGCTGCCATCAGAAATGCCCTCTCCACAGGTACTGCAGATCAACCGGTGGCTAACCATTTCCTGCGATTCAAACATTCACTCGTTGAATTAAAATTCAAACTCATTGATCATATCCCCCCTTCTATCCGAGGTGGAGATCGAGACTTGGCATTGCTAAGGTTGGAGTCTCGTTGGATACATAGACTAGAGACTGTACGCCCCAAAGGACTTAATGATTACCTGCCCTTACATTGCTTTATTTGATTAATTGGGGATTATGTTGTATGCTCCTTGTGAGTATTAAGATTGGATGGTAGTTCTGGATAGAGGCTTCATAAAATTGATGTTTCCAATGTTTTCAACTTTTTCAAGCCTTTAAATTGTTCTATCCTTTTTTTAGGATAACTCTCATTATGTATGTTGTTTGGATATAACTAATTTAAATTTTTGTGCATCATGGATTATGTAACAGTAATGGTCTTTTGGATAAACTCCTGTTTTTAAATTCTTCACTTTGTTTTATATGATCTGACTTAGTGAGTTCTCACCATGTGGAGTCCGTTCCTGGTTGACATGTAAACACACGCATAACTCCGCCTACGGGGCCGGCCTAGAACACGGAATCATTGTATCCTGGGGTTTCCAGGACAACGTCTTGTTTGCTGGCGCCCGGATATGACGATGAGGTGAGCGTTATGCCGATGCATTCATGATCACCAAGACGGCATTCGCAGGTGATTCCCGCTATGCAGGATCCAATGGGTGAGTTTTTTAAGGTATTTATATGTTCACTGTGTGTTAGTGTGGTTATTGTTGGTTTTGTCCCTGATGATAGAGGTAGTCTGACCTCTGAAACGTCGGAAAAATAAAAGCATTTAAAATTTACTTCAAGTCTGGGAGTGACATACTTTCTACGATGTCTATATATATATATATATATATATAGGATTGGCATGATGGGATGGCGAACTAACAATGCATCCTTAGTTGTAGTAGTAATTGCCCCTTCACTCACTGCTTGCTGTAAAATAGAACTAAGGGCAAGCTTGTATTTATGGGCTGGATCAGAAGACAGTTTGTGGTAAACAGATGTATCAGCTAGTTGGCGAAAAATTTCTTTACAGTAGTCTAGACGGTTTTGTATGAGAATGCCTCCGCTTTTATCTGCTGGTCGAAAAACCAGATCAGGATTATTCTTCAGACTATGGAGGGCATCCCGCTGTTGTTTAGAGAGGTTATTCCATGTGTGGGGCATCTGTGAATTAGCCTTAAACATCCCTTCTTCAAGCAGTCTGGTGAAGCACTTAATGGAGGAGTTTGAAGACTGAGGATCAAAGAGGGAATTAGGTCGGTGGCCATGGGGGATATTGGCCATATCCGTTTGACTGGATGTTTTTGATTCAAAAAATTCTCTGAGTCTGAGTTTGCGTGACAGTTTGTGGATCTCAATTTTGGCCTGTAGGAGAGTGTTGTTGGCACAAAAGAAAACCTTTGTTAAGTACCTGTTCTTCGACAGGAGTTAAAATGTTTTGTAGATAGATTGAAGATCATGTTTTGTTGGATCTCGGTGTTCTGGTACATTGACCACCTCGCCTTGTGACCCTGAAGGACCTGCACGGATCTTTCTTGTGCCCGGCTCTGCGGGCGGATTGTTGGAAAAACCCCACCGGGGCTGGGGGGGTGCGGGTTGACTACCAACTTCAGGGTCACTGTTGCTGGTATTAGGACCACTGGAGGTTGCATAGGCTTCTCTATGGATAAAGGGGCGTTGTTTGCAGGGTTTACGTCTGGTTGGACAAATGCGTTGATCTGTGCCCAAAAACCACGGATATACCAAGTTATTTTCATAGACTCTTTCAACTTTGAGATGTTTATCACGTTTAAACTTTGTAAGTTCAGCTGTATATTGGGCCAGTTTAGCTTCCATTTTAGCGATCCAATTCTGTGTGTAGTCAGTTTCCAAAGCAGGTTGTCTCTCCCTTTCATAAAACTTCAGTTTGTCTTCTGTGGCTTTAACCATTTTGCCTGACTCCTCTATGACTAGGAGCATCAGGTCAAAGGACGCTTTATTTAATACAGAGATCCACCGATGGCAAAAGTCCGGGTTGCACCTCCCTATTGTGGGAATATTAGAAATGCGGAAACCCAGCGGAATAATTTTCTCCCTAAAATAATTTGAGAGCGTGATGCCATGAAATTTGAAATCAACAAGTTTTTTCTTTAAGTGCAGTCCTTCATGATAAATATCTGTCGGTGTCTGTATGTGCAGTGCTCCAGCCGGGTCATCAGCAAATAGGATAGCTTCAGCTTAGCTTATATATACATATACACACACTTTAGGATCTGTGTTGAAGAATAGTTTTGTTAGATAGTATATGCAAATTTATTAGAGAATATTTATTCCTCAGCAAACTTCTTGGCTGTTGATGTCTGATCTATATCAGTAATCAACAGTTTTAATTATTTTTATGTCACAGCTAAATGATACTTGGCTTAGTTCAAATACGCGATTACAATACAATCGATTCTGTGATGTTAAATATTTGCCATTTAGCATTTCTTGGATTATTTCCAAAGAATAAAAATTAAAAAATGTTCAATATTTGTTTTATATTTGGATATCAAATGTTAATGACAAAATCAATTTTGGTAAATCTACATTTTCAAATAGTAGCGTGTTTCGAAGCCAGTGTCCATGGTTAGCTTAAGAGGGATAGGGTAATAATATATGGCGATAAAATATGGCTATTAATTATTAATAAAGATGATGAACACTTTGTAGAACTGTAAACATTGTTGATCTTTTTTTTTTTTTTTACCTATAACATTTCCTGTTCTGTACAGGAACAATCATCAGTGAAGATGGTTCTCTACATTAATCTAATCTTACAGACTCATGGAATTTCGCTATCAATCCTGAAAATCCAGGGGAGAGATAGTAACATGACTAACTGATTTACTCATGTGGCCACTGTACTCACCCATACGAATGTCTACCCCGGTCGCTCCGTATCTCCTGCTCTGCATAAGATCTCCTGCTCTCCAGCTGCTGCTGGTTACATGACAGCCGGGTTCTCTGCGATATTGCAGTTCCTGGGGACAGCGATGATAGTGTCAGGCACCCTGGAGCCTCCCTAGGGACTGATACCAAGGTCTGATACTTGAGACACCACAGAGCAGTCGTGCTCCCAGGCTCCCAGCTCAGTGGAGGAGAAGTAGGAGGGACAGTGTCCGGGCCTGTATACCATACGGGCGCATACTGGCCAATTTCGAGCACTAGTTCATGATCGGTTGCAGTCCCCACTACGATGAGCTGCTTTCAGAAATAGAGACAGCCGAAAGTTAGTTTTTGGCTGTCTCTATTTCAAATAGGGAGACTTTTTAGAATTTTTTTTATTAATGAATGGGTGTGTGCGCCGATCGGCATAGTCACCCATTCATTTTCACAGAGCCGCAGGACCCTCTGCTGACAGCTTCGGAGAGGTTACTCTCCTCTCCGGGGACTTTTAGTGTTGGGGGGGTGGTTAGGGTTATGCTCTTAGGAAGTTAGGGTCATAGAAGGAGAGGATTAGGGGAGGGGGGGTCTTAGGGTTAGGCTATAGAGAAGGGAGAGTTGGGGTCAGGCTAGGGAGAAGGGAGTATTAGAGTCAGGCTAGGGAGAAGGGAGGGTTAGGGTCAGGCTGCGGGGAAGGTAGAGTTAGGGTTATGGTAATGGAAGGAGAGGGTTAGGATTAGAATTAGGGGAAGTGTTGGGGTAGCTTTTGCCTTACCTTTCGGAGCACCGTGTCTGGTGCTCTGGGGATCGATTGCTATGCCTCACCAAGGCATAAGCAATCGATATCCCAGCCAGTATCAAAATAGGGCCGTTCTTAGCAGGGACCCACACCCGTTCATATCATATGTTAATAGACTGTATTTGAACATATAGCATACAGCATATAAAGTAACCAAATTAAAATATGGTGAGAACATACTGGATAAAGTCCTGCCTGGCTGTAACTGAACCCATGGTCCTGCCACATGACATAGCAATGATAACCATTTTATTTGTTACTAAGGACAAATGTTAGTATGTAGTGGTCAATGTACAAGTACCAGTGCACTGAGCATCAGTGGAAAGGATGGGGCAATCTTTTGACAGTAAGTAACCGGACAGAGCAAAAAAGGCATAAAAAGTATTCACTTGTTCACGGAAGCCTATTTTCTTCTTTCCTTTCCAGACCCTTCTATTCATCA
Source organism: Limnodynastes dumerilii (assembly GCA_011038615.1). NCBI lineage: Eukaryota > Metazoa > Chordata > Amphibia > Anura > Limnodynastidae > Limnodynastes > Limnodynastes dumerilii. The sequence goes on along the minus strand of WWET01001816.1, from coordinate 210,599 downwards.
ATACATTGCTTGTAAATCTTACCATACTAAACAGACATTCAAAGCCCCAGTCAGACAGTAATAGAGTATAGAATATGATTTTTTCAATTCATATTGTCGGTGATGTCATTTACACTATTAGTCATACATGTGAAATAGCTGCTTCAGTAGTATAACAGATTGATATACAATGAGCTGAGCCTGTTGTGGCTGAAAGCTTGTCAATATTTCATTTTCCAGATGACAGTATTTTTCAATGAAGTGTGCATTTCCCACTTAATGTGTGTGTGTCCTCTGCACTCACAGAAGACATTTATTCATGATATACATACATCATTGAAGGAAAGAAGGACCGTAAGGAATTTCTCTCTGTTTAAGAACATTTTATTCTTACTGAACTGCATGGCTGCCGACTCTTCTGAAATTTTGGCATAACTGCCAGGGGTTTGGTTAGTTCCTCTGTTACGTTGATCCCCTATCATGCACTGGGTGTGATTGCTTGCTTGCCTACACTGTTCCAATGCTTCTGCCCATGAGAGATATGAGAACAAAACAAGTCATAATAAAAATAAGTGTAGCAAGTGGGCAGACTTAGTATTACAATGTATAAGATAGATATGCTATTGTACTGCATACCAAACCAGACTTACAGACTCAGTCCGCACAAGGGGCCTGATCCAGCGCTACGAAAATTCGCAACGACGGGCGAATGCGAACGTACGCTCGTCGTATCAAACTACACGCCCCTAGCACTCCCATAGTAAAGTCCCTGCTTACGGCGGCTATACCCTACACTGCGTACGACCGTCGGCCGTACGAAAATTCGCAAAGAATACGCTGAGAAAATACGCTTAGCACGCCCATACTGTACAATTTAAATGGCTACCCCCGCCTCCCTGTAGTAAAACGGGCCCCCAGCCGACCATCGAAAAAAAAATACGCCCGGCGAGCGAAAAATACGCTAACGATACGCCCGCTATTCGCTCATGACGCGCGGGCGACCGGAACCTGTCATACTGGGCATGCGCAGTGCGAATTTTCGTACGAAAATTCGCTTACGATGAGCGTACGCTCGCTTGCGAGCGTTGCTCTGGATCAGGCCCCTTGTTCCTAGTACATCTCCTCCTCGAGGTCGGACTTATCCCCTGTCTCTGCCCGAAACCCAGGCCATGTCAGACTATATACAAGAAAACCTTGCCAGGGGGTTTATCCGTCCCTCAACCTCTCCGGCTGGGGCCGGATTCTTTTTTGTGAAAAAGAAAGATGGGGGCTTGCGCCCGTGTATTGACTACCGTGGACTCAATGCAATCACAGTCAAGAATAGGTATCCGTTACCACTAATACCGGAGATGTTCGACCGAATTAAAGGTTCCACCGTCTTCACAAAACTAGACCTCCGAGGGGCCTATAACCTGATTCGTATCCGGAGTGGGGACGAGTGGAAGACCGCCTTCAATACCAGGGACGGACATTATGAATATCTAGTGATGCCCTTCGGTCTTAGTAACGCTCCTGCGGTATTCCAAGCCTTCGTGAACGAGATATTCAGGGACCTATTAAACATCTCGGTAGTGGTATATCTTGATGATATACTGATATTTTCCAAAGACTGAACACAATGGGCCGGATCCAGAACAACGCTTGTGAGCGAATTTACGCGTGGCGGAGACGTAAAATCGCGTTTTGCTAAGTACTGCGCATGCGCACCATAGAAAATACGCTCCGTAACATTGCGTAAATGTGAACGGCCAATCCAATCGCGTATGTGTCGCGTAAATCTTTACATGTGGGCGTGCCAATTTTACGTGAGTCTAAAATACGTCTGAAATACGCTATGTAGGCAGGGGTTTGTATTTAAAGTGTACAGTATGGGCGTGCTTAGCTGCGTAAATACGTGTTGCACATACGTACGTGAGTGTATGACATCGGTTACGTGGGCAAAAGTTAAGGTAGGGTTTGGAAAGCGGATCTTGGACAAAATACGTACATTCAAGGGGTGTGTCAAGGGGAGTGTATAGAAGGTACGCACGCATAAATACGCTATGCGAGGAAACGTATTGCAAGCGGAGTTCTGGATCTACCCCAATGATGTTCATCCTGAAGTCAATCCCAAAGGCATCCTATGTGTGGTAATCAGAACAGAAAAACTGGGAGGCGTACAACTGCAGTTTGGTTCCCTATGCAAGTATTTATTTATTTATAGATCATTTATTCAGAAGTCAATTAATCTACCAACATGTTTTTTGGAGTGTGGGGAGAAATCGGAGCACCCGGAGGAAACTCAAGCAGACACAGGGAGAACATACAAACTCCACACAGAAAAGGCCTAGTCTGGGAATGAAACATGACCTCAGAACTGTGAGACACAAGTGCTACTCACTGAGCCACCGTGCTGCCCTGTGTTTTGGTGACATAACTCTTGTAATGTGCTCAGAATGTTAAAAGCTTAGACAATGGTCCCATATGGGATGTAGAGTGTCAGACTTCAGCATCCCCCTGAACTTAGACATGACCTGTGGCTGGTGCAACTAATTATTGTGCTCTGTAGAACTGATCTGGGTGCGTTGTGTGAGCGCTCCCTTACTGTGCACTGACTACATACCACCACTCTGACTTGCCTTCAGGTCTTGAACGCATGTAATTGCATGCAGGGCCGGTGCTAGGGTGTTTTCGGCGCCCCCCCCCTGCAAACTATATATATTATATATTAATATAATAAAATATAGAACACAATCTTGTAACGACAATAAAACAAAGCAAATCCTAGTCCCCACTATACAAGAGAGACAGCACCTTTGTCTCTGCTCTGCTATATATGCAAGTGTTGTGAGAGGGCCTGTGCTTTGGAGTGGGAAGCAGGGAGAGCGCCTATTAACCTTTAGCTTGACACCCTCCCGCATTGCATCCCCCCGCTTACTGCATTCATTCCTTGTGTTAGTGGTTGTAAATAAAGAGGGGAAAATAACACTGTACTTCATGCTTGATTAAAGAGCAAAGCAAAGAAGAAGCAAATCTGCCCCATTGCTAAAGTTTAATGAACTAGTAGGACAGGTGTGCCCACAGGTTTAGACACAGAAGCAGTGTGACTTAAATCATGTCATATTGTTTTCTTGTCTGTAGTGCAGCAATTTAGGCAAAAGCAGCAACTAGTTCCACACATATAAATGAAATATATTTACCTTCACTCCTGGAATGTGGTTTGTCTGAGAGCCAAATTATACATTTTCATTTTACAATTAATTCATCCTTAGAAAATGATTCTCGTTTGTAGCATAAATGAATGTTCTCTCTCATATATTAGGCTGTAACTTCTTCAAAAATATGTAACAAAGATGGATTATATATGGTATATAAATCATTTGTCAAGTTTTCTAAATCCCCCTGTAATCATCTGTGATAACATTGGTTGTAATTTCCCCACGCATTTAAAATGTCTGTCTAATAAATACTCATTGGGTTTAGAGGAATTAATTATTTGATTGGTGTTTTTAAATTTAGTGGTTTTAATTCACTTTTGGACTGGCACATATATTACATTTTTAATATTTCCCCATCTTCAATTAATTCTAGTGTTAGTACAGAATTAGTGTTCATTTTACTATGTACTAATAAAGATTGCATTTTATGATTGTAATGAAACATGTTTACTCTCTTTTTGGTGGTGCTGCAATGTATTCCTGAGAGCACCATACAAATTACCTAACAATTACCCTAGAAATTTTGTCATTTAATTTGGAAGTGGTCACAGGTTTTAAATGTACTCTTCACGGTTGTGCAACGCATTGTTAATTCCAATTATTTTTAAACTATCAGCCTTAAAATACATTTACTAGGCTTTTAGGAATGCATATAAAATACGTAATACTAGGGTTATAAACCCATATGCAGCAAAGACATCCTATACACAATTAGTATTCAATTTAAGCTAAAAGTATTATTTCATGCACTGAAAAGTGAGAACAAAGTGTCAGAACTATATGTTTTGAGCGTAAAATAGGACTTTGCCCATTTGTCTGACAGAAAGTACACTACATAAAACACACTTAATTCCTGATTTATAATTTGCTCCTGAACAAACACAAATTGAGGTAGATGCTTTCCCATAGAGAAGTTATTATCACCATCTGAAGTTTCAGGTAATGGCACACAGCACTCAACCCTTTTAGATGTTCATATCCAGGCAGTAGATGCAGAGCTATAACTCATAGTAGAAAGCTGGGAGAGACATTTCTGTGTGGTAAATTATATATCTACAGGGACATTACCCTTTACATATTGTATCCTATGGTGACAAAACAGCATTAAATGTGGCACTCTCCTCATGTAGTTTGTTATTTAATTCTAAAGAAACTACAAGTTGCTTTTGGATTTTTATATAGTATTCTTCTATTATATGTTATTTATATACTACAGTTGCTTTCATTGTTTCGGTGGCAGTATGCTCTCCTCATACATACCACCTGTGCCCGTCTCTCCTGCCATTAATTGGCGTTAATTGGCCCACCCCCCTGTTGCTCATTTATAAAGGTGAGGAGTAGCATTATCCTTCAGCCTATATTACACAGACATGACAGATGCGTGACATGATACAGATACAGTATATGTTGTACAGTATATTACATAAATATGACGGGTGTGTGATATAATACAGGAGCAGTATATGTTATATATTACACAGGTATGACCGGTGTGTGACATGAGACAGATACAGTATATGTTATAAATTACACAGACATGACAGGTGTGTGACATGATACAGATACAGTATATGTTGTATATTACATAAATATGACAGGTGTGTGATATGATACTGGAGCAGTATCATATTGCAGTAATATATTACACAGACATGACAGACGCATCACATGATACAGATACAGTATATTTAGTATATTACACAGACATGACAAGTGTGTGCCGGGGTAATCTGCTAGCAACAGAAACAAAGGAAAGGAAATGCCCCAGCAACACTGCCATTAACCAGTAACAGACTATGGGGTCAATTTACAAAGATCATTTTAATGCGATAGTGCCAGTTTTCACTAAAACATATTTACAAAATGCAGGAGCGGAGTTTTTCACTCCGCTTCCGGCGTCAGACTAACACCAGCTCTGGCTGGCGTTAGTACGAAGTATTCCGGAAATGTCCCCATATAACCTTCTTTTTCTCCCCCTAATAGCTGTTATTAGGGGGAGGGAAAGGGGGGTATGTATGGGGAGACCGCCAGAATACATAAGAATATTAAACAATATAAAACAAATAATGGTAAAGAGTCTTAGCGCTAGAAACGGTCTTTGAGGGAAAAAGGTTCTTGATACCACTGTACCTTCCCGTCCTTTGTGTTCTAGAGAGTTCTTAAGCTTTTTCCTGATGGTTGCTCACTGTTTTTCCTTCTTTTCCTCCTATTTTCCATTGAATTTCTCCTCTCCAGTCCTCATTCCGGGAAGGAAGAAAAAACACACCTTGTGCAATACCGCTTTTATATCAATGCACCTAATTATCAAACAGATGCTTACTCACATTTTGTGCATCTTGTTTCGTAGGCACATAACAAGTTCTTTGTCTTCTCCTCTCCTGTCTGCAGGTTCCAGGTTTCCCTTGACGACGTTCCAAATCCTGGATCACCTTACTCCTGACACCTGGAACCTCCCGGAGTCGTGCAAGACACAAATAAAACAAGGAGGGGATCCTTGTGCAGTCCGCTTCTCCAGGTAAGTATATCACAATTACTCCTACTTACACTTTTAGTTTCTTGTGACCAGACTTCACAACTCAAATCTTTATTCCTGTCTCGCAGATCTCCAACCTGGCATCCCCTGGGGAAAAAAGAAAGGGACACACTCCTCCTTGCGTAGTAGTCCACCTTAAATGGATCACGCACTATAAAAGTTCTACTTACAGTAAATCCCCTTGGGATCGCGCCCATCAACAAATTCTTTCCTTCCAGCAATGATCCATGCACATGGTCCTTGTACAATAAACTTTATTTAAAATGTTAAAAAATCAATATTAAAAAAGATTCAAATAAACACTGTTATCTTCTTTCTCTTCCCTTTTATGTTCGTATCCAGACCCTCAATTGCTCCATTTCCCCTAAGATGTTTAGAACTCTCATCACACTCCTAGTGCGAATTATGTAAACAAGGGGGCCCCCTTATGTAACACACTTGTAGGGAGGGAGGGGAAGCACAGTACCTCGGGCTGCAGAGACGACTCAGCACATGCTATCAGGGTCCTAACCAACGCATTTCAATCAACACTGTGATCTTTTTCAAGGTTTTTTACCTTGAAACACGGAGTTAATTTGCTAGCAACAGAAACAAAGAAAAGAAAATGCCCCAGCAACACTGCCATTAACCAGTAACCAGTAACAAGCATCCAGCCACTGACACGGCCTTTCTGCTTATGGTGGTCCTAGCTTTAACAATGAGAGTTCCAATGTTGGGTCATATATATTTATTTTTCAACTGAGAGCCAACTTACCTCACAGGTGTCAGGTGACATGATACAAATACAGTATGGGTGTGGGTCCCAGCTTAGAACGGCCCTATTTCGATAGTGCCTTTTCCTCCCAGCCAGTTTCGAACTGGCTGGGATTTCGATTGCATATGCCTTGATGAGGCATTGTAATCGATCCATGGGGCACCATGCTTTCGGTGCTCTGAAATGTAAGTAAAAAAAGTACCCTAATCTTTTCCCTAATTCTAACTCTAACCCTCCCCTCTCATTACCCTAACCTTCCCTTCCCCACAGCCTGACCCTAACTCTCTCTTCCTGGTAGCCTGACCCTAACCCACAATCTCCCGCAGCCTGACCCTAATTCTCCCTACCCCACACCCTGGAAAGGTTACTCAGCTTTCCCTGCAGTCCGGTGGCGGAGGGATATAGGCAGCGGCGGTATTTCCGAATGAGAATGGGTGAAAGAAAATTATTAACTGGGGAGTATTCAAAATAGGGACATCCGAAAAGGAACTTTTGGATGTCCCTATTTTGGAAATCAGCAGTTCTAACCGGGGAATGCAACCGATACAGTATATGTTGTATATTATACAGACATGACAGGTATGTGACATGATACAATATATGTTGTATATTACACAGATATGACAGGTGTGTGACATGATACAGATACAGTATATGCAGTATATTACCCAGATATGACTGGTGTGTGACAAGATACAGATACAATATATGTAGTATATTACACAAATATGACAGGTGTGTGACATGATACATATACAGATACAGTATATGTAGTATACTACATAGATATGACAGGTGTATGACATGATACAGGCTACAACCTACTAAGATTTAATATTTAGGTAATTACCACTACCCTTGAATGCTGTATAGATATATTTGTTAGAGATTGTGATTGATAACTGTGGTCTGGCATTTTAGGGTCTGAGTGTTTTGTTTTAAACTTTATTTCACCTTCAATTGGGGGAGGATCCTGAATCTTGTTAGCAATCAAGGTCTACTATGTCAGTATTATTATTTATTAGATAAGTGTAGGCTGCTTTAGTGTCTAAATTTAAAGTGGATTCATTTTAAGTGGAGGTAAATGTCGGAGTTGGTAGATTAATTGACTTCTGAATAAATGATCTATAAATAAATACTTGCATAGGGAACCAAACTGCAGTTGTATGCCTCCCAGTTTTTCTGTTCTGATTACCACACATAGGATGCCTTTGGGATTGACTTCAGGATTAATATCATTGGGGTCGATCCAGAACTCCGCTTGCAATCCGTTTACTCGCATAGCATATTTATGCGCACGTACTTTCTATACACTCCCCTAGGCACACCCCTTGAATGTACGTATTTTGTCCGAGTTCCGCTTTTCATACCCTACCTTAACTTTTGTCCACGTAACCGATGTCATCCGCAAACGTACGGATGTGCAACACGTATTTACGCAGCTAAGCATGCCCATCCTGTACACTTCAAATACAAACCCCTGCCTACATAGCGTATTTCAGACTTATATTTGAATCACGTAAAATTGGCACGCCCACACGTACGGATTTACGTGACAAATACGTGAATAACCCATACGTTCACATTTACTCTTTGTTACGGAGCGTATTATCTATTGTGCGCATGCGCAGTACTTACCAAAATGCGGTTTTACGTGTCCGCCACTCGTAAATTTGCTCACAAGCGTTGTTCTAGATCTGCCCCATGGACATTTAAAAAAAAATAAAAAATAAAAAAAACACTTCAATGCTGCTTCTGAATACTGTTTTGATCAATTATTATTCTAGCACTAAATTTCTCTGCAACCATATGTTATTTTGATAGTCAGAATTTTCATTATTTTACACAGGTTTCACTTCTTGCAAAAATCTCTTCTATTTTCCTAACCTTTATCACTACTTTCTGCCTCCTTCTAGCTGTCATGGCCCTTGTCTCTCCATCCACCTCCCTCCTCTCTCACACACCTTCTACCTCCCCACCCATCCTACTCACCCCATACACTCTCCCTCTCCTCCTTCAGGGTCTCCTTCCCTTCCCATACCCACCCTTACCCTCATCCACATCC
>WWET01001816.1:174976-195216 GCA_011038615.1 Limnodynastes dumerilii | reverse complement strand
TCGTGGCCTGGCGTTCATGGAGTGAGTCGCAGGAGAGAGCTGCTCCGTGATACAAACCTGTAAATATCCTAACAGCTGCTTAATTACCAGACTAAATAGCAGGGTTGAAAGGTGGAAGCGAACTGGTCAGCGGTAGAGTCTCGGCAAGTGCCTGGCTGCAACGATCTAGTGGCTGTGTGTGCCACAATAGTGAAGTCTGGGGGGAGAGGTGCTGAGTGGCTGGAGGAAGATATTTTCCAATGGAGAGGTGTGTGAGGAGTTGATAACTGAGCCCATACAGAGGGTAACAACTTGTGTGTAAGGCTCAGCACATTACCAAATATGTAAAGATAAATGGAAAAATAAAAAGTCAGCAAGAAAGAGAACAGTGATATAGTTTTGGCAGCAAACTGAGAGACCAGCGGGCGCCATCTTAGGAACAGCAGTGAGGTGAGCAGAAGGCTGGTTGTGAGCTCTAAGTTGCAGTAGCGGATATATAAGTGCTGCTGGAGGCAGAGCTTAATTGTTATATTGAGGACATAAATGCTCTGTAAAAATCTACTCTGAACATATATATCTACATCTCTGGTGTATCACAAGCACACTAAGGATCTGTTATATTATTCTGGCATATGCTGCTTCTGCAATACATATTTAAAGCAACTGAACAGTAATACAGCTGTTTCTCCACAAAAGCACTGCAACAAGTGAAATTTGGGCCTCTGGTATAGCCTCAGCAAATACTTCAATCATTGTACAGTTGCTATGCAGCAACAAGTGCAACCTGCGCTTTTGGTATAGCCTTATTAAACTATCTACAATATAATGGCTGATACTATTTGGTTGGAGGAAAAGAAAGTAAAGGACATTTCTGTTAACATCATCTTTACTTACGCATTTGCAAATACAACCTGCTAAAGCCAATTCCTCACAAACGCAACAATAAATATAAAATGACATAAAGCCCTTCAGCTTTCTCCCTATGTGACAACTATACAGCTTTAAACTGTTCTGCATCATTCATAAACTTATCAGATTTACTTCCTCGAGATACGATTCAGTAATATCTACTTTGCGCTCTACAGCTTGACGTCATCATACCGCCAAAGAGAAATAAAATCCCTAAAGCTCCAACTCCAGTGCGCTTTACACCTAGGCCGCCACTAAATGAAGAAATGGAGATTCTGGCGTGTAAAAAGCATAGCTGTGACCCAGCATGGCCGAGCCTACCTCCAGAGGATTCCTCTACCCCACAATTGTTGGACTTAAATATTCATCAAGATTTCCCAGTTACTGTGCGATCTATGCACCAACTAATGGTGGCTCTCTGGGCTGATATAGCTTCAGAATTTCGTCTGGCAAATGCTCAAGCCTATATGGAAGTAGCTCAATTGGGAGGAAGGGTGGACCATCTCAAGTCTAAAATAGAGGAGCTGGTATCCTCCCATAACTCACTAATTACAGCGCATGAGACATTAAACACAGAAATATCAGCACTAAGAGACAAAGGGCCTGATCCAGAGCTACGAAATTGGCCGATTTCGAGCGAGCGTACGACCGTTTTTTGCGTATTTTCGGACGAAAATTCGCACTGCGCATGCCCAGTATGACAGCTTCCGGTCGGCTGGACGACATGAGCGTATAGCGGTCGTATTGTGTGCGAATTGTTCGCTCGAGGGGCGTGCGTTCAGTACGACGGTCGCCTGGGCGCTCGTTTTACTACACGGAGGCGGGGATAGCCATTTAAATTGTACAGTATGGGCGTGCTAAGCCCGTACGCTTTGCGTAATATGTGCGAAAATTCGTACGGCCGACGGTAGTACCTAGTGTAGGGTATAGCCGCCGTAAGCAGGTACTTTACAATGGGAGTGTTAGGGGCGTGTATGTTTATTCGCACGGTCGAACGTACGCATTCGCCCGTCGTGCGAAAATTTCGCAGCTCTGGATCAGGCCCAAAGTAGCAGACTTAGAAGATAGATCTCGTAAGAACAATGTAAAAATTCGTGGAATACCTAGTTCGGTCTAGGTTAATGGACTTTGCTAAAAATTTATTTCGTAAACTTCTCCCTACACTGGATGATAAAGATCTTTTAATAGACAGCATCCATAGATTGCCAAAATCCAGATCAGTCCCAAGTTTACAACCTAGTGATACCCTACTATGGGTTCACTTTTTCCACGTCAAAGAGCAACTACTGAGAGCGGCAAGAATAGCTGAAAACTCTGATACCCTAGGGGGACTTCAACTATATCCTGATTTCTCTGCGGCAACAGTAGCGAAAAGAAGATCCTTTCGTCCAATAACTGTTGCTCTTCGGGACCATCGCATATCGTTGGGGTTATCCTGTCAAGCTCCTTATTAACTACGAGGGATCTACTTACAGTATTTCTTCTGTGGATGCTGGAGCTAAACTGTTACAAGAATGGGATGTTCCTGTTACTCTCCCGGCTGCCTCGCTGACCTCTCAAGTTCAATCGGACTGGACCAAAGCGACCTGAAGATCTATTTAGGACATTGCCCTTTCCAGGTTGGCGGAATCTTCTTGACGTACAGGAGTGTGTAACTATATCTTTCTACCACGTATTTACTCATTGTTATCTTTTTTTTCTCTCTTTTCAATGGCTGACAGAAAGTTTTTATGCCACACAAAAGCCCCACATGCTTACTTTGGTGCCGCTCAATTTCCCCAGCGGCAACCACTCTGACCCCGTTAAATGGGTCATTTCAGTTTCCCCCTTCCCTTCCAGAGTCTATTATAGGGACACTTTTGTTACACTATGAACAATTTAAGTTCACAGTGCGGTGGGATAATCGCTGTTCCTTCTTAATAAAAAATAAATGGTTAAGCTCATCTCATTAAATGTAAGGGGCCTGAATTCGCCTAGCAAGAGAAGTAATTATTTCCATGAGCATGAGGCACAAATAGTTGCATTACAAGAAACCCACTTTTTCTCTATCTCCCCACCTAAATTCAATAACAGACGATACCCAATTTGTCATTCTGCTAGTGGCCCCTTTAAAAGAAATGGAGTCGCAATACTATTTAGATCTGATTTTGAATTCACTCTGGAAACTACAGTTCCAGACAAAAATGGTAGATATTTAATGCTGGTGTGTCAACATGATAACAAATGGATGTTTCCATCTATGCACATCTATGCACCTAATGAACATCAAGTCTCTTTCCTCAGAAAGGTGTTTGAAGAGATTTATAGGGTTAAGAAAGGTCACCTAGTAATAATGGGAGATTTTAATCTTGTACTAGACCAGTTAAGTCAGGTGATTTATGCACCTTGCGTGCGTAAATCACCTAACAGTATTAAATCTGGATCCGGTCCACTATCTTTAACCAAATTATGGGCCTCTTATGAGGTCTCTTGGCTAGGTTGAATCACTGCTGCAAAAATGGTGCTTTTACCCAAAAATTTTTTATCTATTCAGAACCATTCCTTACATAATCCCTAAACCTATTATGGACCGACTGACTAGATGTTTATCCTCTTACATATGGAGAGGTTGCCCCCCCCGCTTTAAATCACTCGATGCTCCCTAAAAACAAGGAGGCCTGGCCTTTCCAAACTTGGTGAAATACCAAGAGGCTGCACTGTTGTCACAAATGGAGGACTGGGGTCAGAATAGACAGTCAGACATGGGTCCAATTGGAGAAAAATGCCTCTGTTTCTTTTCCTTTAAAAGACCTACTGTGGATACCTAAAAATATGCACCCTAAAGAGATATTTTTGCTTACTTCAATGAAGCATACTCTTCAGGTTTGGGATAGAGCGGTGCTGCCACTTGGAGATTTCTCGGTCCCTTCCCCTTTACTACCTCTAGACGCATTTGCCAAACTTATACCGAATATGTCCCTGACATCTTGGAAAAATAAAGGAATTTTATTACTCCGAGATATATTGCTAAGTTCAGATATGTGCACGTTTTCCCACTTGCAAAGTAAATTTGGCCTTCATGACATTATAACATTATAAATATATTCAAATATCCTGCCCCTTTCATCAGCCCAGTTTTTACTAGCAATCATAAGATATCCAGATGTACTAACCATATCGAAATGTTTTTTAAATTGATAAACAGAACATATCTCACTCCTGAGCGCCTGCACTGTATCTGGCCGGAAAAGTCTAACTACTGCTGGAGAGACTGTGGCATGGTGGGAGACATTTACCACCTATTTTGGGATTGTCCGCAAGCGCAGGAGCTTTGGAGTGAGGTGTTTCTCTTGATTAATAATATTTTCATCTTCAAGCTGCTTCCATCTCCCAGGTGGCACACCTACATATTTATCCCCCATTGTTCCCATCAGATAATAGCTATGTCTTGGGGTATATTCTTAGGGCGACTAGAGCAACGATAGCACAGAATTGAAGGACCCCTATCATCCAGAATATTGCAAAAATGATCTCTAAAGTTCAGTTTAGCCATACCATGAAGACCAGAAGCGCACCTTATTCAATGAAAACTAATTCCCCTCTTATCCAATGGTTTCCTTGGGCTGAATATAATGCAAATAATAAAGCGACTAATAATGGAGCGGCAGATGTTGATCCCAATATTTCAATACCCTCTGTGTCTATACAATCTTGATTTTCTCATAAATCTAGCCGCTCTATAGGTTTAGTAAATCTTCATTGCAATCAACAAGGTTTATTAAATCTTAACAGTAACAGGTACAAAATGCTCCGTGAATAGTGCCCCCCCTCCTCTTCTTTCCCCCCTTTTTTAACCTTTGTATTGTTGTATTAGGTATAATGGTCTTTACTATTGCTGTTTTAAATGTACTGTGAACTAACATTGTAACAAGCTATAATATGCATATGGTTTTCAGTGTATTATACCTTCCCCTCACTTTTTTTGTTGTTGTTCCTGTACCTTTTATTGTTTCTTTATTCAATAAAAATTATTGATGAAAAAAAAAAAATTAGCATTAGGATTGCATTATTACACTCTGTGGTTGTTTCTTTTCAGTTTACTAACTAAGCAATGTGATGTAACCATATCCAGAGTGTGACAATATGAGAGGAAAATTGCACCTGGGCAAAACCATGTTGATTTAAGGGAAGTTCAAATTCATTGTATTCTGTGCATGCAGGAATATATATTTTCTTTTGTTTATTGCACACAGATACTGACCAGCTTTACATTTACACCGTTATTTAGACTTGGGATAGGAAACATCACCGCTCAACTCTAATACTATCTGTAACATATGAATCCCCAGAAATTAACATAGTTTTTTCTCTCTTATTTTCAATCTCTGGCTCTGGTCTTATATTTGCAAAAGGATACAACTAATATATGGATATTATCTAAATAACCTTTGTACTGGCTGAATTTTTTCTACTGAACTAGGAGTCTATTCTTGTTGCAGTACTAATTGATTAGGATTATTACACATGACTCTTTCTGTCACTTTATGTTCATTATTGCTTATTGCTTAGTCTATAAATTATGATATACATTTTCTGTTGATTTGTTTGCAACTTCTGTTTTTAATCCTATTATCTTATAACAGTCTTATAATTTTTTTCTATGATGGTTTTAATATTATATGTGGAGACCAGACAGTTTATATAAAAAATTATGTTTTATATAGACACATGACTTCCTCGACACCCTATATCGCTCCAATGCCACATCACATTTGGAGATCTTACTTTAGGTCTCATCTACTTCACACTTCAGGCCTGCACACCACAAGCCTCTGTAACTGAAATGCATTTCAGTCATACAGACTCATCAGTAATCCAGTTGATGGACGATTACAGTGTGCTGGCCAGCAGATTACTGAATTGTGTATATGTCTAAAATGCTTTTTCAGTTACAGAGACCTACAGGGATATCAAGGGTACATTTCCCATGATGGCACCCTGTTCACATTTAGGGGATAGGAGGGGATGGCATTACTCAAATCCCCATTCTGATGGCTATGGTTGGTTCTTAGGGCCTTATTCATTAAACACGATTTTTTTATGCGATTTTACATCGCGGCCCATCGCAGCGATTTTGGCGCGTTTTTTTAAAAAAATTGTTCAAATTCATTAACCCGCGATTTGTTTCAATCACAGGTGATGCTCTGCGATGTTTAAAGGGTTTAATAGCAGTGATTTTCATTAGAAAACCACCGCGATTAGCCCTTTAACTAAGACACACACAAAAACACGTCTGTTATACGGACATGTGTTTTTGGTGGTCGCGATCGGCTCAAAAAATGAAATCGCACCTCTCTGGCAGTGATTTTATTTTTTGTGATTTAAAGGTCGATTTCAATGTGATTCGGTGAAATCGTCTTTAATGAATTACAAACTTTCTATGTTTGTAATGGAAAAAAGTCGGGATCGCGAATTTTACACCTGCGTAAAAAAAAACAATCAAATCGTTTGATTTGAAGCTTAATGAATCCACTTTGGCGATTTTTAAGCTCCAAATCACGCGATTTAGCCCAAATCGAGCTTAATGAATGAGGCTCTTAGTGCTGTGCATAGAAAAAATGTCTTTCATCAGACTCAGTCCTACTGGATTTCACCATATAAATTCCCTACCACATGCATACATACAAACATACACACACACACACACACACACCATGTAGCCCAGCAATCATGTATCATTTAGGTGTCTAATAGGAAATATTAGTAAACCTATGCAGACACGCAAGCTGCCATAGTTTGTAATCAAACAATTCAGCACATCAAGGGCCTGATCCAGACCTACGACCGCAATCGCCCGCGAGCATAGCGTACGAAATTTCGTACCGATACGCTGGTCGTACTGGGCTTAGCACGCCCATACTGTACAATTTACAATTTAAATGGCTATCCCCACCTCTGTGTAGTAACTCGAGCGTCCAGACTATCGTCGTACAAAACGCACGCCCCTTGAGCAAAAAATACGCTGAAAATACGCTCGCTGTACACTCATGTCCTTTGGTCGACCGGAAGTTGTCATACTGCACATGTGTAGTGCGTTTTTTCTGCCGAATTTTCGCTTACAATCGGCGTACGATCGCTTGCGGCCGTAGCTCTGGATCAGGCCCCAAGACTCTATCCCCTAATAGGTTCATATACATATTTCTAATCCCACAAAGTCTCTTTTTACCTTCACCTTGTGTCAGAGGTGGAACTAGCGAGTTGTGGGCCCAGGTGCAAAAAATATGCTTTGGCCCTGTATTAGCAGGTTTTCCCACTAACTGTATATCTGCTTAAGAATAAGCATATTGTAATAACAGAATAATTTGTATCTTTTTTTGAATATCAGCATCTAGAAATGTAATTTATCTAGAAAAGTTATTTCATACATACATTTTTATACATGTTTCATTTATCCTCTAGATATAAAATTAGATATCATTGTGTGTTCTTTCTCTATAACCTTAGGCCTCTTTTGGACTTTTAGAATGACACTGGACACATAGAGCATTTTTCTCTTCCATTGATCTAGTTGCATTAATGGAGTTGCTGGCACTGCTTATTGTGTTGGTTTTAAGGTCTGTTTTGTAATCCTGTAATAAAAGCTGACCAGCACAGCTTTGCAAACTGTCATTATCTTGTATGTAACAAAATAGATTTTTCCATTTGTTCAGTGCTCCCTCATGAACCTCTGCTGTCATACACCTTGAAATAGTCACTTGTGCAATTTTTTCAGCTAGGTGATCTTCTGTCTACGGAAAATATTTATCCAGGACCGGATCCTGAACTCTGCCACCGTTGCAATTGGAGCTCTAGCAATTCCAATGGCGGATCGACGCATGATTCTAAGTCCTATATGAATGATGGGAGACCACTCCCCTTTCATGTAAAGGACTTCTGTTACCATGACCTTACTGTGAGGCCAGTGCATACATAAGGATCGTTTGTGATGGCTTAGCCAAGCCCTTACTGTATGATTAGCATAGAGTAGCCTACCTATATATGCATATGCATGCTGCCAGTGATGCCCCGCCGTCATAAAGGCTTCCAGCACAGAAGCTTGGAACATGAGGATTCAGATCCATGCTGGATGCCTTTGGAAAACACATTCTTAATAGACAACCTGCATACTCCAGGGGCCAGACTGACTAAGCTGCAGGAAAGGAAAAGTGGAGATATTGCCCATAGCAACCAATCAGAATCTAGCTTTCACTTTCCATGCCAGAAAATGTTAGCTAGAATCTGATTGGTTGCTATGGGCAACATCTCCACTTTTGTTTTCCCACAGCTTAGTAAATCTGGCCCCAGGTCTTTTGAAAAGCAGACAGTTATTATAAATGATCTGATCCCCAAACTTGCACAGTACCTGGACCCTTCACCTGGTCGCTTTACATCAGAAGCAATATTTACCTAGTACTCCAGGCTGGGATGTCTTCTGTACACGTGCAAGGTGAAGAGTTAGGAAGTTAAAGCACACAGTGAAGAGAAAGTCTCAGCTCCATGTGATCAGAATTTTCCGACCACAATGTGAAGACAGGAAATAGTGAGGAATGTGGTCATAATTGGTAAGTAATAAAATTGGTAAGTTGAAATGACAGTGCTACATAAAACATAAATACTAAGGCCTGTATTCACAAATGCGTTTTTGCAGCGGATTGCCTGCATATTTTTAGGAGCAGATTAACTGCACATGTGTAGCGGCTTTTTCCATGTAAATTACGGAGTATTTACGCACGTAAGTACTTTAGTCACGAACTTGTGAATCACACTTAGAGACATACGTTGGGAGGGCCGTGGTTATATACCGCATGAAAGTGGACGGGGAAGCATTTTATTGGCATTTGAAGGCGCGGTTAGATAAATACGCACGTACGTAAGTAACATACGCGCATAAGTACACACGTGGAGTTAAGGGTGCCCTATGGAGGCGTAAGTCACGAAAACATGTTTTCAGGGAGTCTCATGGGTGCGTAAAAACACGGACATAGTAAATACGGATCTGTGAATCCGGTCCTAAAACAGTAGAAAACCTTTTTATATATGAACACAGTACTTTTTATCTGAAAAATGGAGCACTAAGTAATAAGTAATATGAAGACATTATAATCAGGATATCTTACACTGTATATCATAGACACTAACTAGATGCTGCTTTTTATCAAATTGTTAAAGTCCAATGAAATTCTGAAGGTGACCTCCTTCACATGCACAACTACAACACATCACTTCTTAATAGGAGCACATACTTCTCTGTTGCAGCAGCCTAGATTTAATAAATATTCATTTGGGTTACTCTAATTAAAAATACAGGTTGTAAAATGGTAAAGGTTTAAATGAAATGACATAATAATGGTTTTATAAGGAATAGCATATACACATTCACCTGCAGACATGGCCGTAGCATTGGCCACATAGGCCACCAGTGATGGGAGTGAGTAGGACTAATTTGGAATTTATTTATTTTAAAATCTTAGTATTAGTATTATTTCCAGATATTGTATAGTCCGGGAAGGCGATACCTCTGGTCTCCGGACGCCGGTTTTAATTACCGGACTGTCCGGAGCAATCACGGATGTGTGGTAACCCTACTTCATCTCCATTAATAATCAGACCCATTGTTACAGGCAGTCTGCCCGATACCAAACATCGAGTCCCGACTCTGCTTGGCAACCAGAGCGCTCACTGTGTTTACTTGAGCCCCGGCTCTCGCCACTTGGCGTCCTCTTTTCAAGCTGGGCACAAAGTTTGTTTATTGCTCCCAGCTACAGCTGGGACCTCAGCCTATAGGATAGGGAGGCTGATCCAAGGGCTGTCTGTGATTGGACAGAATCCCTGTAATAGAGCAGCAGAACAACATGCGCCTGCCGGTTATAGCATCTGCTCTCAGTCCTGTGACCTACTGCCTTGCCTGATTCTTGTGCCATGCCAAGTTCAGTGATTCCCTGAGTGTCCCATTACTCCTGCCTCGTGCTTCGCTGTGTCCCTCAGTGTATCTCTCCCTCTCTTATCCTAGCGTTTTCACCTCTCTGTTTGCTTCCAGCCTTTTTTTGCTGAGTGCCTGTCTGTGTTTCCCCTTTGGGGGAGTTCTCTCCTGGGTGTGTGCTTGCTGCGTGATCCCTCGTCCGTATAGTCCATCTACTTTCCAGTACAGCTCTCTGTCCTGTTATCTGTCTTCGGTTAAGTGTTCAGCAGTGTCCGTCACAGGTCATTCCCTTCTGACCCTGTCTATTCCCGCTTCCTACTCCGACCTTTCTTTCGGTCTTCATCATTCTTCTCCCAGGCATTGCCTCTGGGGGCCGCGACCTGCTAGGCGTCCTGCAGCCCAGACTATACCCACCATTAGGGGCTCTAGTGAAGACCAGGCCCCGGTAAGACTCCTCGCCCTGGTTGCATCGTTCCGAACCCTTAACACCCATGTATAAATATTAGACACTAAGGGCTAGATTTACTATGCTGCATTAAAGGAAAAGTGGAGATGTTGCCCATAGCAACCAATCGATTCTAGCTGACATTTTTTAGTATGTAATAGGAAAGTGAGAGCTAGAATCTGATTGGTTGCTCTAGGCAACATCTCCACTTTCCCTTTCACGCAGCTTAGTAAATCTAGCCCTTAGTGTCTAATATTTATGTATGGGTCTGAATATTAACTTCATAGATTAAAAACAATTAGAGGAAAATTACTCCTGGGCAAAACCATGTTGATTTCAGGGGGAGTCAAGTTAATTGTATTCTTTGTATGCAGGGATATATCCTTGAATTCCTTACAGCACACAGATAGTGACCAGCTTTACTTTTACACTGCTATTTAGACTTGGGCTGGGAAACGCCACCTCTCAACTTTATTACTGTTTGCAACAGATCAAATAGGAACCCCCTGAAATCAACATGGTTTTGCCCAGGAGCAACTTTCCTCTCTTTTATTTTCAATCTCTGAACCTGGTCAAATGTGAAGGTGCACACACACCCCATCTAGCAGCCTGCTAATATAACGTTGTACAAAGGAAAACCAAATAGAAATATAGGACTGGATTCAGACCCCCGCACGTTTTATGTGCGTGCAGGGGTCTGTATGCCCTCTAGAGAGAGGGGAGTGCACACCACCTGTCACCCCCTCTCTCGTGCGGGCTTTATGGCAGGTTACGTTGCCATAAGTCTGCATTAAGTCTATCGTGCGGATCCGCTGCAGTGTGGAAGCCATCTCCCACACTGTACAATTTGCATGCTTCCCCCCACCCTATTTAGCGGGCAAAGGGGAAGCACAGCCCATTTTCACTGAAATGGGCTCGGATGGAATCATAGTAACCCTAGCGTAACATCTGGTGGGCGCATCCTTGCGTGCATAAATGACCTGACGTTCTTAGTTCAGAATCCGGTCCATAGTGAGGTTATATAGTGGGTGCTTAAAAAAAAGAAAAATAATCTAAAAAAAACCCATAAGATAAACAATCTGTGAAAAACTCAGTGAAAGAAATGTCCAATAAAGTGTGATTCAATAAATGAGAGTAATATATGATCATCACTTAGTTTGATGCTCACAGTTCAAATAAAATCCCATCAATGATAAAAACAGTGGAAATGAAGTCTTGAATGTCTTTAAATCAACCGAGATGTTGTCAATTCTGAGTTCTTATTGTGTCTGTGTCCACTTCTTTATATTAGGGAGAAATCAATGTTGTATGTAATTCCAGGGAGTATATAATGCCTCCGATGGTTCCTCTATATTGCATATCGCTTCATATTAGCTCATATAAATAGAAAAAGAGAAAAAACTCCATGGGCCAGATAAACTAAGCTGCGGGTTTGGCAAATTGGAGATGTTGTCTATAGCAATCAATCAGATTCTAGCTCTCACTTGCTTTTTATATAATAGAGAATGTCAGCTAATATCTGATTGGTTGCTATGGGCAACATCTCCACTTTTCAAACCTGCAGCTTAGTAAATCTGGCTCCATGTCTGAAACCCATAGGAAATATTTATTCACTGTAAAAGAACTATGGACCGGATTCACAGATCCGTATTTACTATGCGCGCTTTTTTACGCACGCACGTAGCAAGGCAACACCCATGTAACTCTCCTCAGCCGGGCAGGTTTTCGGTGACTTCCGCTCCATAGGGCACCCTTAACTCAACGTGTTCCTTACGTACATGCGTATTTATCCAACCGCGCCCTCAAATGCCCATTTAAATGCTTCCCCCCGCCCACTTTCACGTAACCTCTACCGTCTGGATAAAAACCACGCCCCTCCCTATGTCCTTAAGTGCGATTCACAAATCCGTGCCTAAAGCACTTACGTGCATAAATACTACGTAAATTGCATGGAAAAAGTTACTACGCATGTGCAGTTAATCCACTCATAAAACAACGCCCGCAACCCCACGCAAAAACTGATCCGTCTATATGGCCCTATATCCACACTCACAAACATAAACAACAATTAATAATAGAAAACAGACATTCAACATTAAAAACCAATGTAACACCCCCCAGAGTACAGAGCAATGGTTTTTAGTGTTTTATGCCTGTTTGCTTTTATTAATTCATTTTTATTAATTGTTGTTTATGTTTGTGAGTGCGTGGTATAGTTCTTTTATATTGAATAAATATTTCCTATGGGTTTCACAAATATGGGGATAGATTTACTAAGTTGCGGAGATGTTGCCCATAGCAACCAATCAGATTCTATATTTCACTTACCTATTACATACTAGAAAATGAAAGCTAAAATCTGATTGGTTTCTATGGGCAACATCTCCCCTTTTCCATTCCTGTAGCTTAGTAACTCTGGCCCCTGGAGTTTTTTTTGTTTTTCCATTTATGTGAGCTAATTTCCAGAGGAAGATGTGCAATATATAGAACACATCGGAGGCATTATTTACTCCCTGGAAATAGATACAACATTGATTTCTACCTATAATAGAAAGAATTGAACACAGAAACAGTAAGAACTCAGAATCGACAACATCTCGTTTTATTTAAAGACATTCAAGAATCTATTTCCACTGTTTTTGTCATTAATGGGATTTTATTTGAACAAATCAGAACTGTGAGCATCAACCTAAATGACAATCATATATTACTCTCATTTATTGAATCACATTTTGTTGGACACTGTTTCACTGTTTATTATTACATTTATTTCACTGAGTTTTTCACTGATTGCTTCATTTATTGATTTTTTTTACTTTTTTTTTACTTTTTTACATGTAAACGTGAATTATATAACCTTACTATATTTTAATAAATATTTACCGTATTGTCAAAGGAGGTGATAAATTCACTGCATATGTACTATATCTTGGGTCCTGGAAACATAACTGATCATGCTTACAATGCCCTCTCTGACAACTAGAAATGCACCCCTGACATTCAACTGTGTACCACCAGTGGGCACTTTGTGCCCCAGTCCAACTTTTGACACTTGAGTAGGAGTAGAGGATGGTAAAACCCCCACCCCCGAACTTAAAAACTTTGTGATGCCCCTGATACAGAGGCAATACCTGATCAATTCTGTGTATGCTAAAGATGTGATTGCCTGAGGGAAGATGCAGTGTGTATTATTCACTATACCCATCCTGTAATTTGCAATTTGTACTTTGCAGTTTTCTTTTGAACCAAGGAATAGCATAATCAATGAAAAAGTGGTCATTAGCTAGAATATAATTTGTTTTTTAATAAATGAAATGTTTAATATCCTTATTTAAAGACCTCTAGGTGCAAGCAAAATAAGGTTTCAGTGCTACAACTGATGGATTTCCTGAGTATTAAAAGAGAGATTAAAGCAAAAAAAAAGTCAAAAAGGGGCAAAGTTAAGTGTTTCTTTTTAATTCAACTGACTTCAAGAGCAATTACCACAGGTAACATAGATTCTTAGGAAGAGAAAACGTTGAAGGTCAATTAACCTCAGGTGACTGCAGAAAGAAGACTATATTAAGCTCTGACAGGTAACTTATTTAACGTCACGTCAGAGGTTAGCTAGCTAGAACACAGCTAATCTATAATGTACATTTTCCTCTAACTTTAGAATGATACTATGATAAATGCAAATGGCATGTCTAGGTCAATAAATCAGATATGGTTCCATCATTTTACCTCTTTAACCATAATTTAATTTGCATTCTTGCAAACTATCAATTCAAACAAACATCAGTTTGTAAAGAAACAGTACATTTTTTCAGAGGAAATACTGATGATATTACTGTTCATAGACAGTCTTCCTTGGTCATCAGGTTACTAGATTAACAAGAGTTCCATAGGCAGGCCAATAAATGACAAGAGACCTGTGACACCACAGGGATTGATAATAACACTGGCCCTGATCCACACCTAAGAAGCAGAGGCTTTTTAGGTGCGTAAATGCACGATTTTTTTAAAACTGGGAATGTAAGCCCTTAGGCTTTTTAGGTGAAAGGAGGCATGCCATGGCAGCCTCTGGGGAAAGATAAGTAAAGTGGGTGAAGGAAGGGATGTAGATTAGGCTAGGGGGGCTGGGGATTGTCCATGTGTATTTTCCCTCCTTAAGAGGGAAAATATATAAGGTGACTTAAGGTTGCTTATGGCACTCGTGTCATTAGGCACCTAAAAATGGGGGCGGGTTGGGGGAGGGGACAGGAGAAGTAGGTGCGGATACATGTGCATACGCACCTATGGATCACACACGTAAGTGTGAATCCGGTCCACTGTAGTCTAAATGAACTATTTGTTTCGTTTTTTTATTTTTTAATGCAGACATCTTGTCACAAAATGCAGGACTTACCGCAACAAGAGCCACCTGTCAGCGGCTTTCTCCAGGCCACTACCACTCTTAGTAGTGGCAACTTCATGTCTGATGTCCACCACATGTTTTCCTGTGTATTGCTGACACCAAACACTGCAGTCCTCCATCTTGGATCTGTGCACATGATCTGCAGGAGCCAACCAGAAGCAAGCCATGAATAGCACATGATCTGACTATCCAATCCAGAGCCAGGGCTCTCTATATAAACCCAGTATCCACAGTGCCAGAACAACTTATTTATTCAAGGTGCCTGGTTCCTGTTTTCTCTCTTGGAGATCTCTGTCTGCAGCCTGCTAATCAGCCTGCAACACTAGCCAGCAGTAATCAGCCTGTTTAACCCAGTCAGCACTTAACTGTCTGCAGACTACTATTTCAGCTTCTGACCCCTGCTGGCTGCAGATATTCCTGGTCCAGTACAGGTCAAGTCAAGCCTTGCTTCAGTCCAGTCCTGGTCCGGTCCAGGTCAAGTCAAGTCTTGCTCCAGTCCAGTCCATTCCCAGTCCAGTCCAAGTCAAGTCAAGCCTTGCTCCACTCCAGTTCTGGTCCAGTCTAGGTCAAGTCAAGTCTTGTTCCAGTTCATATCCATTCCGGGTCAAGTCAAGTCCATTCCAATCTTGTTCAACTCCAGTCCAGCCAAGCCTGCCTTGTCAAGTCCAGCCAAGCCTGAATTGTCTTCCCTTGCCCAGTAACACATGAGCAGATCATATATCAAACTTTCTAGCTTCCAACACCACGCTGAAACCCTATCACATTCCTGGGAACTCAGAGAGGATACCCAACCTGATCAGTCTGTGATACATTTATTTCACTGAAAAAATATTTGCACTACTATGTTTAAAACACAGATATTGGTTGTATAACACAATAGTGAGGGATGCATTGACCCCTTTATAGTCATATGTATAGAGTTTCTTTGCTTGGGGGCAATATAGGATGTATGAAGGTGGAATTTTATAAAACATTTCCCCCGGCAAAATAATTTGGCAAAAATGTGCATCATGTGCAAATTTATCCAGTCATTATTATGACAGGATTATTGAAAAATGTTACCTTTACTTCAATAATAATTAGACGTAACAAACAATACAGTAAATAGATAAAAATCTTTTTCTTTTTTTTTTTTTTACAGTAAATTAGTGGTCAAAGAACTTTAATCAAACATCCCTTAATAAAACAAAGAAGCAGTATCTCTAAAGAATCTTATTAAATGAAATCAAGAAAATCAATAAACAATGTCTTGTTTGTGTGATTCTTTCCAAAAGGGATCAATATACTTTAAAACCGGAGATTTTCTGTAATATTGTCCATCACAGGCTCTGAATTACATCCTTATATGGTCCTTAGGTTTACAGATTTTTCTTCCGGCCATAAGTCAGCCTTAAGTGACACTTGTAAGTGGGGGAAACACTTGTACATTTTACATGCTTCCCCCCATCCACTTTGGCATGGGAAGGAGAAGCACAGCCCCTTCCCACGTAAATGCCATTGTATGGAACTAACACTAACGTAACATCTGGAGGGCACATACCTTGCACGCATAAGTAGGCTAACTTTACTAAATCTGGATTCGGTCCATAATTTCTGGTACTGATACGGTTGCTGCATTGATGTGCTGTTTGATCATTAGCTGTAGAATCATTGGGCCTGATCCAGAACTACGATTCGAAGCGATTTTACGCGTGGCGGAGATGTAAAATCGCTGTTTAGAACGCACTGCGCATGCGCACCATAGAAAATACGCACATTCACATGGCGTAATTGTGAACGTATGGGCCATTCACGTATTTATCACGTAAATACTTACGTGTGGGCATGCCAATTTTACGTGAAGCAACAATACGTTCCAATTACGTGAAGTAGGTGGAGGTTTGTATTTAAAGTGTACTGTATGGGCGTGCTAAGCGGCGTATGTTCACGTAGTCTATACGTCCGTTAGCGGACGTACGCTGTTACGTGTGAAATAGTTATGATAGGGTTTGGGAAGCGTATCTTGACAAAATACGTGGGGTGTGCCGAGGGGAGTGTAGCAGACTTACGTGCACGAAAATACGCTCCGCGAATAAACGTACGGCACACGTAGTTCTGGATCTACCCCATTCTGATTAGTATGAAAACACAGAATTATAGTTTGCTGCAGTGGTAAAAGCAGAATATAGAAGTGATAGTATGGCAAATAACAGAAATGAACAGATATATAAATCTAAGTATACACAAAAAATGTCCTCTAGCACTGTGTAGATACCCATTCGAACAATGTTGATAAATAAAAGTGAAATGGCCCAATTTCTACAGTAGTTTTTCTTTTCCGAATTGAAGTGCAGTGAAACAAAAAATATAAATTTTTTTCGGTCACATACGTTTCAGCTGGATTTCTATTATCACTACAAATCCCTTGAGACAGAATTAATTTCAAAGTGTCCCATCAAAACAACTCCAAAATTCCACTCTTCAAAAGTTTTTCAATTTGATAATTTTTCTCCTCAAATATATATAAAAGAAAACACAAATATAACAACCAATGGTGCAGTATTTCAGCACTCATCTTCCCTGCACCCTGGAACCAGTTTTGATGGTAGGGTGAGGCAGAGTGAGAAGCAGAAAGTGTTCCATACTATTTTAAATGAAGACAGAGCTGAATGTTGGTTCCCCTGATTGTATGTGTTACGATCAACCCCTGTTATAACCTGTCTCTTCCACTAGAGGCCTCCGTGCACACTCTCCTTTGCAGTTACCTTTAATCTCACTCACCTGTTAAGTCTGCATTTAAACTAGCTACTCACACACCCCTGTGCAAGTTCATTTAAGCTATATGCATAGTTGTTGCCTGTCCTGCCTGGTCCCTGCTTCTGTGATACAGCTCCCTTGTCTCTCTGAAGTCTCCATGTTTAACCTTGTGTCTCCAGTAGTTCCTGGTCTCGGCTATTCTCCATGTCTACAGTTGTTTTTCTTGGACTCATCAGTCTCCTGGTATCTTCTCCAGTGTCCACATATTCAGTGCTGCATTCTCCAAGGACTCCAGAACTTCTGCTTCCCCAAGGACTTTGGTATTTCTGCATTTTTTTCTCATATCCCCACAGACTTTCTGTTACCTTTGCTTCTTTTCCATTTATGGACTTCAGTTTATCTGTTTATCTATTGCTGCAGGTCCAGCATTATCTACCATTTCCAAGGACTTCAGTATCTGCATATCTTTACCGTTGTTCCAGTATTATCTGTCTGAGTCTTCTGTCAATAAACTCCATTAGATTGCAATTTCTTTTGTTTCCATACGAGATCATAACAGAATTAACCAACCTAAACCAAACTTGATGGAGAAAGTTACCATGAACTCTTCATATCCAGAACTATGTATACCTGACACACCCTCTGTCTTTGCTTCAGTTAATTCCCAGTTTCTCTATGCCCTGCACCTCAAAGTTATCCTGTTCTGTTCTCAAATAACCCAGATTCTGTTTTACTTACCCACCACGGCAGAAAAATGTTCTCATTAGGCAGAAATCAGGTCAGCTTCTGTCAACACTCTGTTCGGCACAATCCTTCAATTCCTGCACCCCTGATGTAATAACATCTTCCTGGTTATCTTCACAGATGTTCCCGGGTGGCCTCCAAGGCTGCCAACTGTTTTGCAACTCCTGGAGGGGTCTCCTGTGATGGGCTCCTAGGCCCTTTAGTTTCTGGTATTGAAACTCCAGTACCTAATGTAAGGGCAATTCCCCCACTAAAGGCAGTTGGAGTGCCTTAGTTGGAGAGTGTGTTCCATTCTTCACAGTCAAAGCAGGTTCCTCAATTTTCACACTCAAGGTAGGACTCAGTGAACCTATGACTCTCGGGGGCCAGTGCCACGGACAACCCAGTCTCTAGAGCCTTTGCCTCCAGGTATTTTATCTCTCAGACCAGCCCTGCTGACAGTCTGTCCTGCTGAGCCTGTGTCTGAGACAGTCTGGTCTCCTGAGATACCAACTCACAGTGCTTTTCAGCCCAAGTCACTTCACAGTGCTGTTCAGCTCGAACTGCCTCACAACGCTATTCAGCCTGAGGTGCCTGTGCCTGCTACCCAGCTGGATATGTCTGTGCTAGGTGCCCAGCCAGAAGTGCCTGTGCCTGCTGGATTCAGCAGGGGCCTGGCATTGGAGCTCTGCAGCTTCTGCACTCAGAGCTCTGTGTGCAGTAGTATGGTAAGTCTGTATCCAGTCCATTATTAGCAGTGTCAGGGCAGCTGGGTGGGGAACCCAGGCACTGCACTACTTCAACAAAATAACAAAACAAGCTTTAAAAAAAATGTGTGAGAACACCAGCACACACTTCTACCACACCTAAACAGTGGCATCCCAGAGGCATGTGTCTCACATAGTGAAATCTGCCACTGTATACTGTAACTATACAAGGGAGCCTTCTCTAATAACAATCATAGTGATTAGTGTTTATTATGATCTGTATAGACATAAAATACTTTGGTACAAAATATTATTAAAGAAAAAAATTTGGTATGTTGTATAGTAAATACATTTTTATGTATATAGTGTTGACAGCTTTTAAAAGCTTCCCTTCAGAAGATCCCGGAGGAAAGCCATAGATGCAGACAGGGGCGGGGCTTAACTGCACAATTTATGCAAATTGCTTTGTTAAGCCACACCCCTTGACTATCAATGACTTTGGGGTTTCATAGGGATTGGAGTGGGGCTGGATGACGCAATTTGCGTCACCAAGTCCCTCTCTGTCCCAAGCAACACTAGTAAACTAGTGATGCTAGGCAGGGGGAAAGTCCCTTGCGGGAAATTTGCTGGCTTTCCCGGGATACAGAGAGAACTGCCTGAATTTCGGGAGTCTCCTGGACATTCCGGGAGAGTTGGCAACCATGCACCAGGGGCATATCCACCCCTTGGCCAGGATGGCACCCGCCAGGGGCACCAGCTAAAAGGGGGCTTCACAAGGCGCTGTCACCCATGACTAAGAGATAGATAGGTCACCTTAGTACAGCAGGCAGCGCAGGTTAGTCCCCCCCTCTCCAGATTTTCCTATCTTATCACCTGTGTAATCCGAGACTGTCTGCATCTTAGAAATGAAGTAGGGTCCCGGTACTGCGGTGGCTGAGACAAGGGAAAAAAAGTCCTGCAAGCACAGGCTTCTCTATGACCGTGGGACTTCATTTCTCTAAAGTCTCAGCCATCGCGGGACTGGGACGCTACTTCAGTTGACCGTGGACAGTCTCAGAGGACACAGGGGGTAAGATAGGAAAACCTGGGGTGCTGGATTCTGGAGGAATATGATGACTGGGAGTACTGAGGGGGAATGGAGGCACATATGATGGGAGTACAGGGGGGGAGATGGAGGCACATATGATGGCTGGGAGTACTGGAGAGATAGAGTCACATATAAAGGCTGGGAGTACTGGGGGGGAGATGGAGGCACATATGATGGCTGGGAGTACTGAAGGGGAGGTGGAGGCACATATGATGGGAGTACTGGGGGGAGATGGAGGCATATGATAAGAGTACTGAGGGGGAGATGGAGGCACATATGATAGGAATACTGGGGGGGAGATGGAAGCACATATGATGGGA
>WWET01001816.1:145822-173719 GCA_011038615.1 Limnodynastes dumerilii | reverse complement strand
TAATAGATTCCCTTCATTTGCGATTTATGCAAATTGTGTCATTAAGCCCCGCCCCTGACTACAAATTTCCCTCTTTTAGGTTTACTAGGGCTGGGAGCGGGGCTTGATGACTCAAATTGCATCATCAATTCCCTCCCTGCCCCTAGTAACACTAGGATACCAGTGTTGCCAGATGGGGGGGGGGGGGGGGCTTGGGGGGGGGGGGCTGGAGACACATATGATGGGAGTAATGGGGAGGAGGTTGGAGGTATATGTTGGGAGTACTGGGGGAGGCTGTAGGCACATGATGGGTGTACTGGGGGGAGGTGCTAGAGGCACATGATGGGACTACTGAGGGGTGGGCTGGAGGCACATGATATGAGTCCTTAAGTCCTACATAGCTTGCATAAAAAAAAACCAGAAACAGTAATGAAGTAAAAAAAAAAGTTCAAACTATTCAGAGTAAATAAAATCTAGAGGTATAAGAATAAACGTTTTAAAGTACTATCACAAGGTTTCAAAAAATTCTTTACCGAATTTCAAAAAAACACTTTTTCAAAACACCTATTATTGGGTATGAGAACTTAAATAATTTTTTAGATACTCATGGAGTTGCTATTGTTTGGTGGTCATATTAATGGTCTTTGTTTTGTTAAGACCCTTACAAGGCTGTGCTTCTTTTTCAATTGTATATACAAGGGTATTTTCTGTAGTGTTTTATGTGACAGTCACAAGGAGACCTTTTCTTATTGCATTGGGGGCTACAAGAACCCTGACTGTAATGTACTAGGATGGCGTATGTTGTATGGTAGTCACTAGGGCGCATTCTGTTTTGTATGGCAGTGGCAATATTAGAAAAATAAAAGAATAATAATAATAAAAAATCTATCCAATATGATATGAAGGGCACATCTCCAAATATATAATACACCATGCAGCGGTGCAATTATATCCAAGTATACACGTCAGGCACTCACTGTCTGTATATGTTCAAAGAATTACAAGTACAATTACAGGTTCCAATGTTTCAGATTTTTATGAATCTTTCATCAGGGTTGTGTCCAAGCCTGTATATCTCAGTTAAATGAACTAGCTTGATTTGTTCCCTGTGCTGCCCACAGTTTAAACCTTATTGGAACCTTATTGGAACACATGCTGCCAGTGTGTTCTCCTTGATGACAACATTTTTTGATGTTGTGCAAAATCTCTTACATTTTTTCAGTAGTTTCACTTTAAGATGGGAAAGTTTAGTGAAGTGTCTTGGAGCCTCTCTTAGGGGCCATTGTCAAACTAGGTGGTCATCAAAACAAAATGCAATTGGAGCTCTTAAAAAAAAATTATGAGGTTTTTACAGTGCTCCATGAAATGACAAATAGCACTACGGGGAACTCAGACACTGTTTCTGGAGCCAAAACCAATATAATACAAATTGATTTCAAATTCCTTTGTCTTTTGTATTTTTGGGAAGAAAGGTGTATACAAACACCTTGGTTGGTACTAATATGGGTTATAACAAGCTGCGGAGGAGGGGGGAATCCCACCAAATCCCCCAAAAAAATGCAAGAAGAAAAAGCTAAGCTTTAGCTTTTTCTTTTTGTATTTTTGGAACAAGCTTCTTACAACCATTAATAGAATTAACAAATCTATCCAGACCAAAAGCTTATCCCTTGATGGAGCATCTAGAATGATCAAAGGCCTTATAACATCCATTCAAAGAATGCGCGATGAAGGGATACAGTCAATTCTAGACTATGGGAGAAATACAGCTGCAGCTCTTGGTATTGATATAAATTTTCCCGCTGATTTTGGCCTTAAGTATAAAAACGATCTGAATGCTGCAGACTTGGCATCTGAAATGCTTTCAAGCTCAAGCTATTGAACTTATAGAAAATATAGAGTCAGCTACCCAACTGGATCTGTTAAAATGCATAACTAAGTACTCCCTGAAAGATGCATACCCCAATGTGGAAATCGCCCTAAGGATCTTCCTGACACTACCTGTCACTATAGCATCCTGTGAGCGTAGTTTCAGCAAGCTGAAACTGATTAAAAACAATCTTCGGTCGACTATGGGGCAAAAACGTGTATCAAATCTGGCTATACTTTCAACTGAGCAGCAGATGGTGGAAAATATAGATTTTGAGGCCATAATCAGAGACTTTGCATCTATTAAAGTTAGAAGAGTAAAGTTTTAGAACATTGCTTTGAAGTGTTACAATTGTTACATCATTGGTACACATATTTTTACTAATGGTACCTCTAAGAAATGTTTAATAAACAGTTTATTGTTTAATTCAAAATTGACTACTTTTTTCATTTATTTGCAAATATCAAAGTTAAGAGGCCCCCCCTCTTAACTTTGATATTTGCAAATAAATGAAAAAAGTAGTCAATTTTAAATCAGTAGTATAACAGATTTTTAAGGGATGTGAATTTATTTATGGTTACACATTTTGATATTTATTTTAATGTGCTATCATACCAATAATGATTGATTTGAGTTTTATCCTTTAACAGGTTTTTCTTCCCTTTATATTTTTTATAAAGTGATGTTTCAGTCATATGAAATCATATTGCTAATATATCTTTTTATTTGAAATTATCAAATTATATTAAGGACACTTGTTTCCTCTTCCCCTTCAAAGTTTAGAGCAATAAATGTCACCTTAAATAGTCAAGATCATAAATAAAACCGTATAAACTAGAATGCAACTACTTTAGAAAATTGATTAGAAAAGTTGTATTGTAAAAAAAAGGATATAGAGAAAATAGTATTGCCATCTGTAGGAAATTAAAAACACTGATTCATTTCTGGTCTGCATAATTTAAGTATAAATAAGATGTTTCTTTATCATCATGGGATGCCTTGCGGCAAGGTAAATAAATAAATAAATAAAAAGTATCTCTACGTGTACATCTTCCTTTAGAATGCCAATCGATGATTCCGATTCATAGGATATGAAAATAAGTAAAATATGATATAAAAAAATAGCTTATGGTAAGTTAATGCAAGTGAGTAACCAAAATATGTAGATTCCAAACCTAACATGTCTGTTCAGGGATCAAATGGCAATAAGCATTTGACAAAGCTGTAAAGATATGAGATATGCTATAAGATCATGCATAATAAAACAAAGAATTAATAACGAAATAAAATGATTTTACGTATGGCAAAATATCTACAGTATCTTATACCACATTAGTCTTAAGCAAAGAACAGCTCCCAAAAAGTATTTGGACAAATAAAATAATGAAATATGAAAATTATGATGTTCATTAAAATGTTGTTTATAGAAACATAGAAAGTGACGGCAGATAAGAGCCACATGGCCCATCTAGTCTGCCCATTTGTTTATTATAAACTATACTGACCCTAGACCCTATTTACCCTCAATTTGGTTTACAATTTAGGATACCCTTATATTTATCCCAAGCATGTTTAAATTGTTCTACTGTATTGGCCTCAACCACCTCAGATGGGAGAATATTATGTATTATTCCTACATACATAGCTGGGATTTTAACTTTAAACACACGCATACAGGTGACACTGCTGATTATGTAACTCACATCCTAGAACTCTCTGGTGACAGCCGGGCACAGAACTGTCACTTTTCAATTTCAAATTTGACGTGAGATTTAAAAAATATATATTCACTTTCTAAAATCCTGCTAGACCTAACATAGTCTAAGGTAAGCTTATGTGTTATATGAAGAGTGTTTTAACTAAACATATTGTAGATAAAACATCAATGTACTATTACATTTCTCCTGATAAAACAGTCATGTAGGACCAGATCCAGACTGACTCCCCTCTCTCTTGTGGGGTTTATGACAGTTAAAACTGTCTTATGTGAAATGTGCGGATCGGTGGCCCGTTTGACTGCTGATCTGCCCATAATTTGAAAACCCACCTCCACTGTACAATTTAAATACTTTCCCCCATCCACCTTGGTGTCCGGAGGGGAAGTACAGCCCATTTATACTGAAATAGCATCATATGGAAATAAGTTCTGTACAATGCTTTGTATGTTAGTGTTATGTTCGTAACAGTAGCATAACATCTGGAGGGGGCATGCGTACGCACTTTGTGTGGGTAAGTGGGGTGCCGAACGCATGTCTGAATCCAGCCTGTATTCCTTGGGAGCATTGGTCCTTGGGAGCTTGTTCTCAATTTATGGCTCTCAATCATGTAAATCCGATTTCATCAGTTGCAGCAACCTACTTAACATTTTTGGCCTGTGCTTGCACTCAGCTTGGAAGTGATCTTGCTGGCAAAATTGTCTCCTACGCACATGCCAGTTTAATGTTTATGGTCATTGTCTGGATGCTTGGTTGCAGAACATCTAGCCTATCTAACTTAGACGCCAAAAACACTTGTGGTCAACTGGTAATTGAGGTACTTGTAACTTTACTACTAACACTCTGCTTCTTGGCTGTTACCTAAAAATAAAGGAAGATCCACCAACATACCAGTAATGAGGACACTGATAATGATACTGGGCTGGATCCTCAACAACGTCCATCTTCCACACATGGCCGTAATTTGTCGATAGGAAGCTACTACGCATGCGACAGATCTGTCCACACCTAACTCACTCTTAATTGTGAACACAGCCTTTAGATAGTATTGAGACATATTACACTCAGCCACTCTGGGGTCCTGTTCTCAATCTCTTCCTTGGGTATGAAACATTAGTACAAAAGGACTTATGGACATTGCAGCCTCTATACTAAACTTACAGCAAAAAAAAAACTTGCCCTAATTCCCTCCAGCAGTCTCACGACCTGCGTTTCTCCTGTTCTGGGTAAGTATATGTCCTTGTTCTCTCTAATCTAAAGAATAGGCTGCTGCCATAGTTCCTGCTGGAAGTTCACATAATGATGGTCCCAGTGTACCCACTAATCTGACGCGCGTTTCGTCATCGTCATCAAGGATAAGGTTTATAGGTGAGTGTATTATGGAGGTATTTAAGTATATTTTAATATACTTGATAGACATAGTTATTTTAAATAGACATTCTTTTTTATTTCATTTTAATTCCTTATAATCCCATATTAAAGTCAAAAAATGTTTTTAATTATTAAATTGCAGAAACGCAAGACTCCGATAGGTAATTCATTCAGCATGTTCTAGGATGACATTTATTCTTAAAGTGGAAGAGATACCTAAGGGATACTCTAACACTTAACAAAATTCATAGAAAGAATCTATACTCCACATAACTTAAGGGATGACAAAAAACGTTATCCATTCAATACTCATTATGTATAATACTATTCATAATTTCCCAAATCGGTTCACCTCTTTTTTTCTCCTTTAATTAGATAGTTTAATTACCATTCTCAAGGAATCAACATCAATCATATGGCACTATAAACATAATGGAAGCAGAATTGAAATGGCTCATACTGTAAAGGAATCCATGTACTGCTAATTTAGTCATTATCTTAAAGGGACAGTACAGTAAATAGTCCAGATATTGCTACTCCCATACTTATTTTAAAGGGACAATCCAGTGAATCTAAAAACATCATTGGTCATATTCCACTAATCCCGTATCACCATATTGAAGGCAGAGTTATATAATTCATACCATGAACAAAAAAACAATATAATGCTAAATTCATGGCAATCTTAAAGAGGCAGTACATCATTTAAAGACCCCTGCTCTAGATCCATCTATTACATCCTTTTATATCTATTAATGTTCCTGGTAAATTTAAATGAGGATAAATGAGGACTATGGGTATATAATACCTTGTCATTTTTATATTACGTCCTCAACAATCAAGATCCTACATTATTCACATGTATTGTCATCCAATGAAGGAAAACATGTAAATCATTCCATATTTATATAATATGGTTACACACTATATTAGGAAAGGTTATATCAATTTTTCATAGCAATCCTATAGTTTCAAAAAGATGGTTCAAAATGAAAACGGCTAACAACATACTTTAATTTCACAGTCGTGAAAAACAGAAATCATTCACACAAAGTGTAATCACCACTGTTACTTTTACAAAAAAAGGAGTAAACAAGGTACAGTATATTCATTTAAATAATTGGGATATATTGAATCTAATATAAATATCCAACATAATTTGCTTTGTAATAAAAGTTTGTTCACATCACCTCCTCTAAAATTGAGCCGGACTTTTTCAATAATAAACGCTTGTAAGCCTGTGGGTTCAGAATTGTGGTGTTTAAGATATCCAGCCATCGGAGATATCTTCTTCATTTTTGTCACATCCTTCTTACTGTTCCTAATTACTTTGCCCACACATATAGGTGGTGGTTGAGTTCTGGAATGAAGGCAGTATACTGGTGACACTATACCGGGCTTTTCATCTTGTATATCCCAAGCATCTAAGATCTGGTATGGGGCTCCCCCCAAGGGGGTTCTCAATTTTATCTCCTTTACTTACTTATTTATGTTTCAATGTTTACTATATAGTAATTTTTTGTTGATAATAAATTGTATTAACTGATTCACACATTTTGAGTATCTGTTTTTGCCTTTACTGTATTGGGGGAGGAATATTCTTTATTATTATCTGAAGCATCTTTCTACACATCATACACCAGAAAGGACTTTCTGGGAAAAAAAACTTTTGTGGTCATCGATTTAAGGATTTCAACTTACCAACAAATCTACCTATTTTGTTGAAAAGAAAGAACTTCATATGAACTATTGAACCTTTGAACATTAGGCTACCATTTATAAAAATCCTGAAACTATAATACTATCTCTGCAAAATGTATTTTTCTACTTTATTTCACCTTGTTATTTATATAATAAGTTTATTGTAGCATTAGAGGTTTTTTTTACACTCGCTATCACCTATATTTGGACTTGTTTCATGTTTTATTTTTACAGGATTTTTTTCAATTTTTGTAATTTTTTTGTTTATATATAGATATATTTTTCTGCCCTTTTGCGCCCACGGAGCAACTTCACTTGTCCTTTGGTGGTGAATATTATCAAATATTTTGTCAACCATATTAATGTTGTTATTTTGTTTGTGATGTTTTTAAATGAGTATTGAATAAAGGTCATATTTTTTAAGTGAACGTTTGCTGGGATATGGGTTTGTGCACTGGAAAGGGCTCAGCTCTTTTTTAGCATGACATGTTATAGCAATTTTCCTTTCTCCATTTACAAACACACAACCAGAAATAAAGACTATGGGGCTGATTCAGAGATACGATTTCCACGGCACTTAGGAGCGTATATTTAGGATCTTAGAAAATTTGCATTACTGCGCATTTGTAGTAATAGTGCAACGCCATGTACGTAGCGGTTAGGAGCGTAAATTCGCTAAGAGCGTAAGTTTGAATCGATCGCAAGCACTTAAGATCTTAAGTGCTGCGAAAGTTTAAGATCTTAAGGATTTGCATGGAAATGGGCGGGGGGAGGCAGGGAAATGAGGGAAAGTGGGCGCGGGCTGACACTTAGGATCTTAACACCACACCACTACATCACTTAAGATCTCAAATGGCAGCGCAGAGTTAGGGCTAGTCAATGGTGGTCTAAGTTTAAGATCCACCGCTGTTTGCAAGGGGAGTGACTGTTTATGCAGTGGGCTGTAACCTGCTAAGAGCTTAGCTAAGGTGCATATATTTGCGATCTTTTCGCAATTGCATCTCTGAATCACCCCCTAAATACGTATTAAAACAAAACACAGCCTGGTGACATGTATTGCACAGTAATTTGCATTAGTACCCCACTTTTAACCCTGGTACGTGTCTCTTATTCCCTGCACCTTGGTACTTTGCTGAACCATCGTCGCCAGGCGCTTGTGTTTGCAAATGTCAGTAGATTACTAGTTCTGGTGCTGCATTATTTATATACTGTTGGAAGACTATGATGTAAAGGAAACAATTACTAGACATTTCACTGATGAGCAGGTATTACTCTCAAATGGGCTGATCCAGAGCTATGCTGGCCCGCTGGCCATAAGTACGCTGAAGGCTACCTTAATTTCAGCCGGTGTAACAGGACCTTACCTTCCCCCACCTTCCTTCCATAACAGTTGCGTAGCTACGGCGAGAAACGCCCCCTCGCTGCAACCACGCAACAGTTAGGGACGCCCGATCCTAAGGATCGGGATTCCCTAACTATGCCGGGCAACATCTGCCCGACACATGCGCAGAACGGCAGAAATGCTCTGGATCAGCCCCAAAGTCTCTCAAAGTGGACAAATAAATGGAGCCAGATGGGATACATCCTATGATACTAAAAGAGCTTGAAAGTTTGCTAGCAAATCCAATAACTAAATTATACAACAAATCACTAGTAATAGAAATAATATCAGAAGACTCGAAAATAACAGATGTAGTACCTCTGCATAAAAGTGAAAGTGGGGAAGAAGTAGCTATTTATTGACCCTAACATCAGTAGTAAGGACATTGATAGACACACTGTTAAAAGACCACATTGTACAATATCCTAAATCCAGTAACTATCACTTGGGGATTATCATGTCAAACAAATCCTATTGAATTTTTAGGGTGTGGGTCGCCACTGAGAAGGGCCCTTTTTCAAAAGGACCGTTCTGGAAATCAATTGCTTTTGCCTCGAAGACTGGCAGACTGAAGACACTGTGCCGAAAGGTGACTATAAATCTAATCCCAATGCTTACCTTAACCTCCTCTCCCCTTTCATTACCGTAACCCTCCCTTCCCTGCAGCCCGATGTTTAATATACTATTAACAGCACTATGGACCTGATTCTTAATTAGGGAACAGAAGGGGACTTACACAAGTCATTTGCATAAGTCCTCTTCACATGTTACATCGGCATATGCGCACCAGATGTTACGTGTTGGAAGGCCCCTGTACGTAACTGTCACGGTCAGCGCTGTTTCTTACCTTCCTCGTTTCCCTCGTCCGTTTCCTGCTTGCCTCTCCTCGCGCCCTGCGGCTCCCGACGTGTCTCGCTCCAAAGTAAACAATGACACGTGGGAGCATCACCGCAGCGTCAGTCAGGCGCGCTCCCCGTGCATCGCAGCATAGGCTTGTCAGCTGCTAGCCTATCAGAGGCTAGCAGCCTCTATTTAGATCCCTGCAGTCTTCCTCCTGGTGCCGGTTATAGAATCTGTTTTTTCAGTGTCTGTGCCTGCCTTGTATTTTGCTCTCTCCTTACATTTCTGATTTTTGAGTGTCCTCCATTATCCAGCCCTGGTCCTTGCCTCTAATCCTCAGTGTTCCTATCACCTGCTCTCCCACCTTATTGTGCTAATCCAGTGTAGTTTTCCCCGCCTTCTCCTGTGAGTTAGTGTCTGTTCCTTTTTGGGTAGTTGTATAAGTGTGTGAGTGAGTGTGTGTGAGCCAGCCCTAGTTTGTCAGTAAGTCTCGTCCGTCCCGTCTTCCTCCCCCAGTCTCTTGTCAGTGTTTTGTGTTGATTGTGGTTTGTCTCAGTCCAGTCCCTTCTGGTACTGCTTTTGCTACTTACCCTCTTCTCCTTATCCATTCCCCGCTGCTCCTTTTCCTCTTCCGGGTATTCTCTAAGGGGTGTAACCTGACGGATTCCTACCTGCTCCAGTCTATCCCCACCATCAGGGGCTCTAGCGAACACCCGGTCCGACATCAGGCTCTACTAACTGGTGAGCTACCCGGCTTCCTCTTCTTCTCTCTCAAGGTCACCTTGGTTCTCTGTCGAGGTAAACCCGGGGTCCCTTTGGATCAATATCCACCTCTGCAGACGGCCACCTCGGTACTCCGGTTCAGGTAAATCCGGCGGTGCCGTAACAGTAACTTTTTTCCGTACGGAAGGACTGCTGTGAAAGGAGCCGGCATTTAAGTTACGCATGGGTAAGCCCTGCCATACAGGTGAGATTAGTAATTGAGTGACAGGGGTGGGGAGAGGCAGTTCCGCACGAATCCGTGTCCGTGCAGACACAGATCCACGCAGTTAAATTAAGGTAGGGTTCTGGACACAGAATTCCATAAGAAGGAGGGGAGTGACAGGGGCATGCACTACCCTCCTCTGTGCTTAAATACAGATCTCCATGCGTACGTAAGTTGCATGGAGATCTGAATCAGGCCCTATGTTAGAAAGTACTGAAAATGAAAGGGATCTTGGAGTCACAGTTCCAGATGAATTAAAGGTAGCAAAGCAATGTAACAAAGATAATGAGGAAAAAGCAAGTCAGATGCTTGGTTAGATAGAGAGAAGATTAGTAGCTGAAAGAGAGAAGTAGTAATGTCACTTTATAGGTCACAAAACATACCAAGGAAGACAAGAGGAACTAAACATGTATAGCTTGGAGCAGAGAAGGGAAAGGGGGGATTGAAGGTCAAACTAGTTCTAGAGTCAGAATAGCTTTAAATAAACAACTAGGTAGACTGGATGGACCATCTGCCACCATTTTCTATTATAAATGTGTGTGATTATAAAACCCGGGGCAATACCCAAACTTAGCAAATATTGAAGGAGGCTCTACTCATGTCTAATTACTCACTCAAACATTGGATATTGCTAGTGCTCAAAAAGAACTGTGGTTATGTTATTATATAACAAACAATGGCCCAGATCCAGAACTACCCGTCTGTGCGAATTTCCGACTGGTGGACACGTAAAATCGCAATTTTGTATGTACAGTGCATGCGCACGACAGATGATACACTACGTAACGTAACGTAACTCTTACCTTTTTGGCCATTCACATATTAGTTGCGTAAATTCGTACGTGTGGGCATGCCAATTTTACGTGAAACAAAAGTACGTCTAAATTATGCAATGTAGGCGGGGGACTTTCATTTAAAGTGTACAGTACGTGCTTAGCTGCGTAAATCAGCGTTGCCCGTCCGTACGTGTGCGGACGATAGGGATTACGTGGCCAAAAGTTAAGGTGGGGTTTGAAAAGTGTAAATCGGTCAAAGTACGTACATTCAAGGGGTGTGCCTAGAGGAGTGTATAGAAGGTACACGCGCGTAAATGCGCTACACTAGTAAACGGATTGCAAGCGGAGTTCTGGATCTACCCCAATATCCCCAATAGTACATAACAGGCTCAGAAGTGGTGACCCTTGCTTATATTAGGCCCACAGTAAGACCAAAACATTATAGGTTGCCCTGGCTTTATTATCATATAAGAGTTTCACTCCAATGTGGGACTATCACCACCTTAATACATGTTTAATAAAATAATGAAATAAACAATTTGGAAACATTAGGATTATACTAGTAAAAATACCATAATCATTACTGTGACTTTGTTCATATTCATAATGTTCATGTTCACAATAGAGCAGAACGTTATATGTCAAAATGAATATTTGGTAGACATTATGGTAATGTTTATGTGTGCTTAACAATGCAAGGCTAATATGGTATATAAGATTCTGTAGCAATGTAGACTCTTGGCCTAGTTTAATTATTTAGCAAATACAGTATATAACGGCAGAATTGTTCTCATTCTGTAACCATAAAAAGTTATTATATGAAAAATAAAGGATCCACAGGTCCTTCCATTTGCCCACTTACGCACACATGCACCCTCCAGATGTTAAACACTTTTTGACAAGTTCCGTCCCCCCTCCGCCCGCAAAAAGCACGCAGAGTGGACAGGGGCTAGATGTAAATTATAAAGTGTGGATGTTAACTCCACTTATGCGCGGATCAGCGGTCAGCCTTATGGCAGCGTAAGTCACACTCACTATGCAGGAGAGAGGGGAGTGACAGGGGGAGTTCACTCCCCTCTCTTGTGCGGCTTTAACCCCCCCTTCCCCGCACGTTCGGAAACCTTGCAGGGGAGTGGATCAAGTCCAACATACTTAATAAAGTTATGTAAAATGTTAGTAATAAGGACACATTTTTTGTGCATATTACTTAGCATTTTCCATTATATTTCTGATCTCACATTTTTCCAAAGCTATCCCATGGGTAATGTCCAACTTATTGATGTCAGCTGCTTTATAGAACACACTTATCAGGGCCTTTGTGGAAAGACACAATGGTTCATGAAGAAGAGAAGTCAGGACAATAGCTTCTTACAAATCCAACCAGTTCCATGTACAATGCAAAAAAAAAATCCTTCTACATACTTACAACACCTTTTTTTAGGTCATATTTTCTTTGTAGCTCTAAATAGAGGTTGTAACACAGTGATTGGGAGATTTGACAAAGCAGGAAATAATAGAACAGTATCCCTAATAAGATCAAGAGTTTAATATCATTGAAAGGTATCTCTTTGTTTCCGATTGTGTATTTAATGACATTCATCATTTTTTAGCATAAACCATAAAGCTGTACAATTCCTTACCCAAGGATAGGTTACAATTCATTTAAAACAAGAATAAATAAAACGCCAAAAACAAGAAGATGGGAAAAAAGGAAGATAAGTAAATATATAAAGAGATTTGATCCCAGAGGAGCACAATCTCTTAACTTATTATCAAGGTCAAATCATGGGCATATTTTGGCTGGCCTTACGCTTTAACGAGATTTCATACAGCTAGCAACAATAAATGTTATCATAATCAAAATGTATGCTACAGAACATGGAAAGTAATTGAAATTACATGTCTGACCTGCACATAAAAGAAGGCATCCAAAGAATCTGTTTATAGTTAGCTTGCTGCCTCTACTCTGGATTATGTCACATACTGTATCATCCTAAGATTCTCTGCTACTGAGCATTTGTCCTTCACCCACACCTGCCTCAATACACATTAGCTAGATGATTGGTACATTCCTGTTAGGCAAACTAATGTGAAGCTGCAAGCAATAATTTTGCAATTTATATGGATATTTAACTCTGCTTTCTGATTGTGAAAAATAACCATTTACGTATAAGTATGATAAAAGCATGATATACTGAAAGCATACTCTGATGCTGTCATTTCTTTCTCTGCCATGTTAAAATGCATTATTATTTATTAGCAATAACAGAACTGTGTTGAAACTGTAGATGCAGGCAATGAAACTTTATTTTCAATCTAAATAATATATAAAAGCTAGTATAAACAGTCAATAAAATGTACTTATAACAAAGCTTCTAAAAAAGACAAACATAATTTGCATTAAAGACAGACTTATTCCAATCAATAAAAAAATTTGATAATCGATGCAAATAATATTTTGCAATCTGGTATACATTATATATTCAGAATTCTATTATATTTGCAAATGTCTTTTATCTGTTTGCAATATTTTTTCACAGTGCTATTATATGTTTTGTTGCAATATTTATATGCAATATTCTTGTGATCCTAATATGAGCCATTTTGCTTATAAACACCAAAAGGGAGTTTTATACAGTGATTTGTTTGAGTTTCATGATTTTTACTTCTGTTAAAAGTCTCAAATGCTAAAATAGATGTCTGCTGCCATCATCTGCTTTGTAAAATAGAAATGAAGAAATTACAAGGGGTCCTACCATACAGTGTAGCCAGCAGTAGGGCTTCAAAGACGTGTGCTGCTTTACCTCAAAAATTTGCATGGGAGGATGACTTCATTCTACCATAAATGTGGGTAAGTTATAAACTTCCTATGTGTCTGTGTGCACAACAAAACTTATCATTATGCACCTAGAAATCATTTTACACATAACAGGGTTAAGGGTGAAATTTAATTATTTGGAATCATTTTTAATGGAAATTATTTGGAAATATGTAGATTGAATTGTTTAATAAGATTAAATTACTTTTAAATTTGATGTGGCTACAAAGCATAGCAAATCAAGATGACAACGTGCCAGCTCTCTCCTGTATCTCAATGATTCACTGATGGAAAAATAGCTAAGGCTGTCCTCCCCGAATAAACCTCAGCGACCGCTAAACGATGCAACCCCACATAACAGTTATTCTTGGGCACCAATTTGGCACACACAAAAGCACTACTACATGCCAATGCTTCCACCACTCAAAGAAACAAAAACCAACAAAAATTGGGACAACGTTTAATCGGGGCATGGAGGGAGGACAAATTCACTTTGAGAGAAAAACCACAGA
This sequence comes from Limnodynastes dumerilii, assembly GCA_011038615.1. NCBI lineage: Eukaryota > Metazoa > Chordata > Amphibia > Anura > Limnodynastidae > Limnodynastes > Limnodynastes dumerilii. The sequence continues at coordinate 159,774 of WWET01001816.1, read as the reverse complement.
AGCAGTCTACTTTTTTAGGGATGCTGAGGGAGAACTGGTCCTTCCTCCTTGGTGAAAAGGTTTGGTCGTGCCCCAGTGCAGGCCACAGTCAAGGAGTTTAATTTTCTTTGGGCTTATACAGCCCTTACTCTTATTCAATTAGGGCAAAAGAGGCTTGTGCTGGGGATTTACTTTAAATACTTTATTCCTCTAAACACTGACATATGATTTTATGCTATTGGTGCCAGAAAGGTGCCGAATGCTGGGGCATGGTTTTTATCCATGTACCTGCCTGCTTTGACACAGTCAGTTAAGATCCTGGGGTTTACTGGCACCTGGGCAAGTGAGCTAAACCCAAAGCTGTATTGTGAACTATGCCACCTATTTATGTATGTGTTGACACACTTGGCCAGATCCAGAGCTACGCTTTTACTACGCTGTGTACTTATGCTAGCATACCCTCTATGCACTCCCCTCGGCACACCCCTCTCATGTACGTATTTTAGACGCCTTGCGCTTTCCATACCCTACCTTAACTTTTTACGCTGCGTAACCACTAGCGGACGGACTTCCTACACGTAGCTACGCTGCTAAGCACGCCCATACTGTACGATTTAAATGCCTCACCCCGTCTTTGAAGCGTAAATACTAGTGGCGTATGGCTGGCACGCCCCTTCATAAGTTCGTACGCTACTGATACGTGACCGCCCCTTACGCTATGCCTTACGTGGCATAACATCTGCCGTGTGCATGCGCCGTAAGTACTAATGTGTAAATTTACGCTAGCGTAAATTCACTCGCGGAGGTTGTTCTGGATCTACCCCATAATGTTAAATGGTATTAACTAGTACAGTGCTAAAAATCAAGAAAGTGTAGATTTTGATGCAGAAAACAAACGTCAGTCTAGGACAAAATGTATTTACCATATAATAATAATTAAATTTATATCATAGGGCTAGATTTACTAAGCTACAAGTTTGGAAAAGTGGAGATGTTGCCCATAGCAACAAATAAGATTTTTAGCTGACATTCTCTATTAATAGGAAAGTGAGAGCTAGAATCTGATTGGTTGCTATAGGCAACATCTCCACTTTTTTCAAACCCGCAGCTTAGTAAATTTGGCCCTATGTGTGAATCCAATTCACTGATATAAAAATCAAATAACCATATACAATTAATTAATTAATATACTGTAAATAGCAAATCAATCTCAAGCAATATTTGGTAAAATATGTAAAATAAAGTACATCTGCAAGCTATAGAGAGTGAGTAAATTATGATATTTAAATATTTATCTGTGTTATGATAACATCTGTGCTGTCCAGGAAAAACCTTCTGGTTAAAATTTCCAATTTTCATCATATATAAAATCAAGATGGAAGCACACTTAGAGTGACCAAACTAATGAACAGTTTATTATCAATATAAGTCCATGTTTAAATCACACTTATAGTGGCTGTAAGGGTACCTGGAGTGACGGTACTGGGGGTACACACCGGGAGCAGAAGCGAGTGCCATTGGCACAGACAGGTACTAGGAGGGCTGAGGCACGGAAAGAGAGATAAATGAGTTCACAGGGGCACGGAGTCTTACTAGGACCTGGTGCTAGAGAACCTGATGGTGGGGATAGTCTGGGCTGCAAGACCCTAGAAGGTCGTGGCCCTGGCGGCAACGCCCGGGAAAGGAAGGAGGAAAACCAAGACGGAAGTAGATAGCGGAGGAACAGATAGGAACAGAGAGCGGGAGAAGAACACGTAAAGGGAACTGACCTTCTAAACCAAAACACTAAACCAATACAAGGACGGAGGGGCGAAACAAGGACGTACTGGACTGATTGGACGCACTAGGGAATTCACTCACAGAAGCACACAGCGGAACCCCAGAGGGGTAACAAACAGAAGCACACGGGAAATAGAAGGGTTAAACAACATGGAGAATACACCAAAGAGGGAGAGAAGGAGAGAGGGACTGGAGAACAGGAGTTTAAAGGCAAGGAGCTGGGCAGGTAAAGGCTGGGACACTCAAGACCAAAAAACTAGATGGGCAAGGGGAGAGAGGGAGAGCAAAGGGTAAGGCGCAGGGCAGAAAAAGGAGCTAGGAACAAGGCACAGAGGAGAATGGCAAAAGGCTGGAGCACATGTAGAAACGCTATAATCAGCAAGGTAAGAGAGACCTTACTGGCTATTTACAGGGGAGCTGGCCAATCACGGAGCAGTGACTGGACCAGCCCCCTGCAGGGATAGGAGAATGTCCCGGCTGTAGAGCAATCAGCCAGGACGAGAAACAGATGCTTGCACCCGAAGGCTTGAGCAAGAGAGCGTCCTGGCTTCTGGTACACGTGGCCACTGCCACCAATGAGTGCAAGGATCCTGGTTGCTAGGCAACAACTGGGATCACTCATTGCCTAGCAACCGGGATCCTCGCGCTCGTTGGTGGCGAGAGCGCGGCGGCTCGTGACAGTGACCATGACCATACATATGAGCAGTAAGGTATTTCATTTTGTAAGGCAAAAAATTAAATGTAAAATTTTGCAGACTTTACTTACACCCCGAGTCTCAGTGATGTAAAAGATATATATGTCAACTTTCAAGAAGATTGGATAATATTTAGAGGTTGCACACTTTGATCAGTTTTGTAAAAGTAGGCAAAAAATAAGATTTTTCAATGTTAATCACTTTTATTGGGAAAACTAGAAATCACAACCTTAAAATAATATTAAAACTATACACTAAGATTAATAAGTAGTATGATAGGCAAAACATGTGTTATATTAATGAACGATGCAATCCCTTCTTTTGTTCACTTGGTGACGACTTTTCTGTGATGCTCGACTAACCTCCACAAGGGTAGTCAGTCCCCGGTTAGAAAATGCCAATTTCGAAAATCTGTATTTCGACCACTAAATTGCGAATTTTCGCTATTTCGAAAGTTCGCAATTTCGAATTTTCGCTATTTCGAACGTTCCCTATTTCGAATGTAATAGGTTACGAAACATGCACATTTCGATTGTATTTCTATTTCGATTGTTGTATTTTCGATTATTCTCTATTGCTATTATTCTCAATTTCGAACAATTCTATTTCATAAAGCTCCCTATTCAGAATATACTTCCATTTCTACATTTCTATTTTCGAATTTTCTCTATAACTCCCTATTCAGAATATACTTTTATTTCTACATTTCTATTTTCGAATTTTCTCTATAACTCCCTATTCAGAATATACTTTTATTTCTACATTTCTATTTTCGAATTTTCTCTATAACTCCCTATTCAGAATATACTTTTATTTCTACATTTCTATTTTCGAATTTTCTCTATAACTCCCTATTCAGAATATACTTTTATTTCTACATTTCTATTTTCGAATTTTCTCTATAACTCCCTATTCAGAATATACTTTTATTTCTACATTTCTATTTTCGAATTTTCTCTATAACTCCCTATTCAGAATATACTTTTATTTCTACATTTCTATTTTCGAATTTTCTCTATAACTCCCTATTCAGAATATACTTTTATTTCTACATTTCTATTTTCGAATTTTCTCTATAACTCCCTATTCAGAATATACTTTTATTTCTACATTTCTATTTTCGAATTTTCTCTATAACTCCCTATTCAGAATATACTTTTATTTCTACATTTCTATTTTCGAATTTTCTCTATAACTCCCTATTCAGAATATACTTTTATTTCTACATTTCTATTTTCGAATTTTCTCTATAACTCCCTATTCAGAATATACTTTTATTTCTACATTTCTATTTTCGAATTTTCTCTATAACTCCCTATTCAGAATATACTTTTATTTCTACATTTCTATTTTCGAATTTTCTCTATAACTCCCTATTCAGAATATACTTTTATTTCTACATTTCTATTTTCGAATTTTCTCTATAACTCCCTATTCAGAATATACTTTTATTTCTACATTTCTATTTTCGAATTTTCTCTATAACTCCCTATTCAGAATATACTTTTATTTCTACATTTCTATTTTCGAATTTTCTCTATAACTCCCTATTCAGAATATACTTTTATTTCTACATTTCTATTTTCGAATTTTCTCTATAACTCCCTATTCAGAATATACTTTTATTTCTACATTTCTATTTTCGAATTTTCTCTATAACTCCCTATTCAGAATATACTTTTATTTCTACATTTCTATTTTCGAATTTTCTCTATAACTCCCTATTCAGAATATACTTTTATTTCTACATTTCTATTTTCGAATTTTCTCTATAACTCCCTATTCAGAATATACTTTTATTTCTACATTTCTATTTTCGAATTTTCTCTATAACTCCCTATTCAGAATATACTTTTATTTCTACATTTCTATTTTCGAATTTTCTCTATAACTCCCTATTCAGAATATACTTTTATTTCTACATTTCTATTTTCGAATTTTCTCTATAACTCCCTATTCAGAATATACTTTTATTTCTACATTTCTATTTTCGAATTTTCTCTATAACTCCCTATTCAGAATATACTTTTATTTCTACATTTCTATTTTCGAATTTTCTCTATAACTCCCTATTCAGAATATACTTTTATTTCTACATTTCTATTTTCGAATTTTCTCTATAACTCCCTATTCAGAATATACTTTTATTTCTACATTTCTATTTTCGAATTTTCTCTATAACTCCCTATTCAGAATATACTTTTATTTCTACATTTCTATTTTCGAATTTTCTCTATAACTCCCTATTCAGAATATACTTTTATTTCTACATTTCTATTTTCGAATTTTCTCTATAACTCCCTATTCAGAATATACTTTTATTTCTACATTTCTATTTTCGAATTTTCTCTATAACTCCCTATTCAGAATATACTTTTATTTCTACATTTCTATTTTCGAATTTTCTCTATAACTCCCTATTCAGAATATACTTTTATTTCTACATTTCTATTTTCGAATTTTCTCTATAACTCCCTATTCAGAATATACTTTTATTTCTACATTTCTATTTTCGAATTTTCTCTATAACTCCCTATTCAGAATATACTTTTATTTCTACATTTCTATTTTCGAATTTTCTCTATAACTCCCTATTCAGAATATACTTTTATTTCTACATTTCTATTTTCGAATTTTCTCTATAACTCCCTATTCAGAATATACTTTTATTTCTACATTTCTATTTTCGAATTTTCTCTATAACTCCCTATTCAGAATATACTTTTATTTCTACATTTCTATTTTCGAATTTTCTCTATAACTCCCTATTCAGAATATACTTTTATTTCTACATTTCTATTTTCGAATTTTCTCTATAACTCCCTATTCAGAATATACTTTTATTTCTACATTTCTATTTTCGAATTTTCTCTATAACTCCCTATTCAGAATATACTTTTATTTCTACATTTCTATTTTCGAATTTTCTCTATAACTCCCTATTCAGAATATACTTTTATTTCTACATTTCTATTTTCGAATTTTCTCTATAACTCCCTATTCAGAATATACTTTTATTTCTACATTTCTATTTTCGAATTTTCTCTATAACTCCCTATTCAGAATATACTTTTATTTCTACATTTCTATTTTCGAATTTTCTCTATAACTCCCTATTCAGAATATACTTTTATTTCTACATTTCTATTTTCGAATTTTCTCTATAACTCCCTATTCAGAATATACTTTTATTTCTACATTTCTATTTTCGAATTTTCTCTATAACTCCCTATTCAGAATATACTTTTATTTCTACATTTCTATTTTCGAATTTTCTCTATAACTCCCTATTCAGAATATACTTTTATTTCTACATTTCTATTTTCGAATTTTCTCTATAACTCCCTATTCAGAATATACTTTTATTTCTACATTTCTATTTTCGAATTTTCTCTATAACTCCCTATTCAGAATATACTTTTATTTCTACATTTCTATTTTCGAATTTTCTCTATAACTCCCTATTCAGAATATACTTTTATTTCTACATTTCTATTTTCGAATTTTCTCTATAACTCCCTATTCAGAATATACTTTTATTTCTACATTTCTATTTTCGAATTTTCTCTATAACTCCCTATTCAGAATATACTTTTATTTCTACATTTCTATTTTCGAATTTTCTCTATAACTCCCTATTCAGAATATACTTTTATTTCTACATTTCTATTTTCGAATTTTCTCTATAACTCCCTATTCAGAATATACTTTTATTTCTACATTTCTATTTTCGAATTTTCTCTATAACTCCCTATTCAGAATATACTTTTATTTCTACATTTCTATTTTCGAATTTTCTCTATAACTCCCTATTCAGAATATACTTTTATTTCTACATTTCTATTTTCGAATTTTCTCTATAACTCCCTATTCAGAATATACTTTTATTTCTACATTTCTATTTTCGAATTTTCTCTATAACTCCCTATTCAGAATATACTTTTATTTCTACATTTCTATTTTCGAATTTTCTCTATAACTCCCTATTCAGAATATACTTTTATTTCTACATTTCTATTTTCGAATTTTCTCTATAACTCCCTATTCAGAATATACTTTTATTTCTACATTTCTATTTTCGAATTTTCTCTATAACTCCCTATTCAGAATATACTTTTATTTCTACATTTCTATTTTCGAATTTTCTCTATAACTCCCTATTCAGAATATACTTTTATTTCTACATTTCTATTTTCGAATTTTCTCTATAACTCCCTATTCAGAATATACTTTTATTTCTACATTTCTATTTTCGAATTTTCTCTATAACTCCCTATTCAGAATATACTTTTATTTCTACATTTCTATTTTCGAATTTTCTCTATAACTCCCTATTCAGAATATACTTTTATTTCTACATTTCTATTTTCGAATTTTCTCTATAACTCCCTATTCAGAATATACTTTTATTTCTACATTTCTATTTTCGAATTTTCTCTATAACTCCCTATTCAGAATATACTTTTATTTCTACATTTCTATTTTCGAATTTTCTCTATAACTCCCTATTCAGAATATACTTTTATTTCTACATTTCTATTTTCGAATTTTCTCTATAACTCCCTATTCAGAATATACTTTTATTTCTACATTTCTATTTTCGAATTTTCTCTATAACTCCCTATTCAGAATATACTTTTATTTCTACATTTCTATTTTCGAATTTTCTCTATAACTCCCTATTCAGAATATACTTTTATTTCTACATTTCTATTTTCGAATTTTCTCTATAACTCCCTATTCAGAATATACTTTTATTTCTACATTTCTATTTTCGAATTTTCTCTATAACTCCCTATTCAGAATATACTTTTATTTCTACATTTCTATTTTCGAATTTTCTCTATAACTCCCTATTCAGAATATACTTTTATTTCTACATTTCTATTTTCGAATTTTCTCTATAACTCCCTATTCAGAATATACTTTTATTTCTACATTTCTATTTTCGAATTTTCTCTATAACTCCCTATTCAGAATATACTTTTATTTCTACATTTCTATTTTCGAATTTTCTCTATAACTCCCTATTCAGAATATACTTTTATTTCTACATTTCTATTTTCGAATTTTCTCTATAACTCCCTATTCAGAATATACTTTTATTTCTACATTTCTATTTTCGAATTTTCTCTATAACTCCCTATTCAGAATATACTTTTATTTCTACATTTCTATTTTCGAATTTTCTCTATAACTCCCTATTCAGAATATACTTTTATTTCTACATTTCTATTTTCGAATTTTCTCTATAACTCCCTATTCAGAATATACTTTTATTTCTACATTTCTATTTTCGAATTTTCTCTATAACTCCCTATTCAGAATATACTTTTATTTCTACATTTCTATTTTCGAATTTTCTCTATAACTCCCTATTCAGAATATACTTTTATTTCTACATTTCTATTTTCGAATTTTCTCTATAACTCCCTTGACTCTTCAATTTTCTTTGCCATTTTACTTCTATTGATCGCCCGACTGTAGCTGGAGATAAGGAAATTTTTGAAACATCGTGGCCAAGGCTCTTTGCAGTTGCTATAAATGAAGTACTTGCTTGTTGAATAGAGAGCTGTTCTCGATCCCAAGTAGACTTGAGTGTCTGATCAAGAGGTTTTAATCTATGACTTGAACGTAATTTTTTCGTTGATGGAGGCGAAAACTCGGCCTCTTCGTCACTAGGTGCTGATGATGATGGAGATGAGTCTTCCAGTATAACTGTCTTTGTAATGTTTATTCTTATATAAATCTTTTCTTTCTTCTGTTGTACACTTAGTTCTTATTTTCGAGGCGAAAACCTTGTCTACTCCACTCATTGACGAACTCATACGATCTTCTCTTTGTGACCTAAGAAATTCTTTATCTTCTTGTGATACGCTAGTCATGTCCATCACATTTTGCCGGGAGATGTCAAACTCGACGAGATCACCTTTCCAAATCTGCCGTTTCACATTTGCCTTATCCGTGTTTCTCGATTTCTCTTTACCCAGATTTTAGTATGTACAGCTTCTGTATACCAGCACGGATATTCTCCTCTGTCTTAACAGGGATATTTGCTTTCCTCCACACTTCCTGTAGTTTAGTACTGGTAGATTTAGCAGCATCCGAAAGTGTTTCTTTCATTTCCTTGTGATGGTAAATAAAAACTAAAAATACTTGTTCCTTTGAAGGGAGCCGAGCTCCTAAAAACTCACCACTAGGCACCTTTTCTAGCAGCCAAATTCCTCTTTTGGTTCCAATTTTAAAGTTTAATTACCTGCAAAAGATGAAAGAAATACACGAGAAGCCCATTAGTGCAAAGCACTTCAATATTAGAAATTTCACTAGTTTGAGATAAAAGTGCTTCAATGTGTGCAACCCCTAAATATTATCCAATCTTCTTGAAATTTGGCATATATATCTTTTACGTCACTGAGACTCGGGGCGTAAGCAAAGTCATATGAAAATCACACCTTTGGAAAAATGAAACACCCTAATGAGCAGTTTTTGATCTGAACTATTTACTATTTACTATAAGCAGCTACACTTTGTCTCACAAATATTACCAACTATTGCATAAGGATTAAACCTTTTTTAACAAATAATAATACTGCTTCAGCAGGTGAAAATAAAGGAAAAATAAATGTTGGATATAGCTTGAGTCTCTGGGGGGTATATTTACAAAAGTCGCTTTTGGCTGGCGATTAGGAATCGCCAGCCATCGCTGTGATTTTCCCTTAGTATTCACTAAGCAACGCTTTTGGCTGGCGATTTATAATCGCTGTCGATAGCCATCAGTTTTTACAGTTATAAATCGCTGTGCTTTTCTATTGAAAAGCATAGCAATTTTCCCTGCAAAAATCCCTCTCCCTTTTTTTTTAAAAAGACTAAAATGACAAGTGCATCATGCTTTTAACCCTTAGCATGCATGCTAGTGTCTGTTTGCTCATTAGCCTCGGAGCTGCGGACCAGGAAGGAGGATGATGTCATCGTGGCAACAGTAGGAAGCCTGGACAGACAGACTACAAGCAACTATCCTGACTTCTTCAAACAACTGGACTGTTCTGCAATCAACTATGCCTGTATTTCAAGCACCACTTCAAGATCTCCTTGCAAGTCATCCCAAGATAGATGACTGCAGAATGGTGAGTAAAAAATATTTTTTTTGTAATTTTTTACACACTAAACACAACACATATAGGTCCATAGTAAACAGAGTGGCCACCTACTTTTTTATAACACGTAAGGGGGATACATCTGGTAGCGGGAATGTATTTTTTATTAAGTTATGTATGTGACTGTAATTAATGTGTGTTTATTTTTCACTGTGTATGTTTTTTTTTTTTACAGCGGGCAGAGCGCAGCATGATTTTAACCATTAACATGCTGATGCTGATATTACTACAGGGCACAGCAATGCTGTGCCTTGTAGTTCTATCAGCACATGCATGCTAAGGGTTAAAAGCATGGTGCACTTGTCATTTTTACTGAGAAAAACACATGTCAATTATATTGACATGTGTTTTTCAGCCAAAGTGTGTGTCGCTTTCAATGAAAGCGACACACAGAGAAGGCTTTTTTGGGGGTGGGGCTTTCAAGGCGAACTAAAGGCAATGTGGAAAAATTGCCTTTAGTGAATCCGGCAACCCCTATATTTTACAAGGCAAACAGCTGGACGATTTATGTTCAGCAATGTTTGCCTTGTCGATTTTGTCAAAGCCTAAAGTCCCGTGACTTTTTAGTAAATACCACAATGGCAAAATCACTGCTAAAGTCCCAGGACTTTGGGGGATTTTGACAAAATCGACTTAAGTAAATATACCCCTGGGAGAGAGAGAGAATATGCACAACCTGGCAATCCCACAGGTGAAAAGGAAGAAGTTTTTCTGCTGTCTTTTTACTGAAGACGAGTGTGTACGTTAAGCAATTCCTCAGATGCTATACTGCTAAACCGCAGGACAACTAGTCTAATGAACACCTCTTCAGCAGTCTTTGCATTTTTTGCCTCCAAGGATTTCATGCCAGATCCAGTTCATGCCTCATACCCATTGCCATTAGGAAGGTCTGGCAGAAGGTCAACAAGGCACTCCAGCAAGTGGCTTTGCATGTGGATAAAAGGATGGACAGACACAGCGCTCCGATCAAATTCAAAGTCGGAGTGTGGCTATCAACTAAAAACACTGAGATCAAGCAGCCTTCGTGGAAGTTAGAACTATGATATATTGGGCACTTCCCTATTATCCATCAGATCAATTGTGTGGCCTTCAGACTGAAATTCCCTCAGAATCTGAGAATCGCTAGCAACTTCCATGTTTCTCTCCTCAAATCTTTCTATAATTTTATGAAAGTTGTCATGGTATCTGCTTCTAAGCCATCCTTGGTAGACAGTGAGAGCCATGAAGAGTATAAGGCATAAACTATACTAGATTCCTAAAAAGGTCAAAGACAAACCCACTACCTAGTTCATTGGAAAGGATGGGTACCAGCTAGATAACTATGCTGAAAGACTGAATAGGAGTTTCATAAAAACTTTCCAGTTAAACCTGAAGGTAGGGGTTCTTTGATCTCTCAACAAGTGAGGTACAGTGACATGTTGTCTGTCCGACCATGGCGACATGTAAGTGTTTACATCTTTCTCATGGTTACCCACCTCTCATATAGTTTCTCGGCCATATGAGGCCTGGCCTCGGATTCTGGTTATAATTCTTTTTAACACAATTCAAGTTATAATACTGGTCTCTTGTGTCTTGCCTACTCCAATAACTTATGGTTCTTGTATGCTCTGTGATTCTGATTGTGATTTCCATGTGGCCTACCCTTCTGTATTGTTTTCTGTTATCTTGCTCTTCTCCTGCCTTGTCATAGTTCTTCCCTGTGAAATTTGCATTCATCCCGGTGTGCAGTAATCCAGTATTCTACATGTTTTTTCCAGTTTTCTGTGTGCTTGAATTGTTCCACCTAGTTGCATTTGTACTCAGTTAACATCATCTTCTGCATCTTTTCACACCCATTCAGTATCTAATTTTCTATGTACTTGTCCTATACTTACTGCCATATGGCTTATTGTGATTTCAAAGTATATGTCTTTGTATGCTGCGAGTGTCCCATCTACTGTCACTATCCTGTGGGATTATGTTAAATCATAACCATTATTGCCAGCCCAGAGTCCCTGTGTGTTGCCACCTGCTGGCTCAAGTGGTTTACCCTCTCATCCTCCTCAGCCCGTTTTCTCTATACTTTATCAGCTGTCTGTTACTACTGTGTCTGATTACTAATGTTTGGATCCTATTGTGTGTCACCTGAGGGTGCATCCAGGATTCACTCTGGGTCGGGGGCTTGATGGGTTATCATTGAGGGTTATCATTGAGGGCCACAATCTGATAAGAGCCTGCAGCCAAGACTATCCCCACCACTAAGGGCTTCAGAGTATACCACGCTCTTAGTTAGACTCATTGCACATTGTGCCCCCCCCCCCCCCATAACAAAAAGTACACCTGGGCAAAACCATGTTGAATTGCAGGGAAAGAATATTTAATTAGTTAAAAAAGTATTAGAGTTGACTCCCTCTGAAATTCAACATGAGCTGGATGCACCAGAATATGAGCAGGATGAACCGGAATGCAAAGGTATAGCTTTACACCTGTTTTGCTCTTATATACAATCTCGGGATCCAGTCCAGAATCACAGCTGCCCACTATTTCCCATCCTCTATTTTATATGGCATATCTGCTTAACTTAACAGAAATTTGGGAATGTTTGTGATGCTGTTTTTTTTAATTGATCTAAATGTTCTTTGTGTAGAAGTAAAAAATTCTACACATTATCTTTCAAGTTCATTATCAGAAAGGAATACATCAATGACCTCTGTGAAATTACTTTTCAATATTGGTGTATCTCAATCTAATTTCTTGGAATGGGAAAAGATACACTGTAAATAACACAGTGCTCATCACTCAGTTCCAGAAACATGTTGTTTTTCATTTATTTTTCTTCCTTTTTTTTGTATGGTTATTTTTAGCAGTTTGAAAAAGGTGGAGATATTTTTTGCTTGCAAATGGAAACCAAGCCTAAATGTATAGACCAGCTTACAAAAGTCAATGATCCGACAACAGTGACAATATTTTTCTAATATGTAATTTTGACATATAATTTACTTTACAAGAATGGGTTTTAGGAAAAGAATCTGTTAAGTCAAGCTATTTCAGATGAGAAAAACAACAATAATTTACTTTCTATCAAAGCTAAACCTGCAATACAGAAATGACAGGAAGTTATTTTCCCAATCCATTTTGCTGAATAAAACAATTGTTTGATCACATTCAGGAATTAGGAGTAAAATGTATGACTACCCTCTGCCCTTCGTAGCTACAATACCCTGGTTGTTAACCTTTCCCCATGCTGTACAAATGTTTGTTGTGGCAAAAGCAACCATTATCTGGTCAAAGATCAAGATGAAAAAAATCTAGAAATTTATAAAAGGCAGAGTTGCCCTGACGATTTCCAACTCCAGCAATGTGTGGGGATTTTTAAAGGGTTTATTCACCACGATTAATCTTTTAAACATCGAATGAACCCTTAAAAATTAACACATTGTGGCCCTTATTAAATAACATTTTTTATTAACCTACATAAAAAGGGATTCAAAAGGAAGCATATATTTTTTTTTTAATTGGAATTAGATGGTCTATTGTTTTGGGGTGATGTGGCACTGAACCATGTAGGGGAGTCAGCTGATGCAAACAAGAAATAGGGGGAGAGGCAGCCCCTGTTCTTAGTCCGATGACCCACTTTGTAAAATAGAGTCAGCCGCAAGTACATTTTTGGCTTTCTCTATTTCGAATAGGGGGCCATTTTAGAAATATTTTTTATGAATGGGTGAGTGTGCCGATCGATGGATGTCGAGATTTTAAAAGAAAAGAAAAGCGGGAGCGTGAAAGCATTTAACTAAGTCATTAGTTTATTAGAACAGCTAGTTTCTGTAACAGTTTAGCAGCATTCACAGGTTGACAGGATTACACATTATGCAGGACCATATACAGCTGTAGATAGCAATATTTGTAGCAGGTATTACAAAGAAGGCAGGTTCTCTCACTCTGCGGTATATCACACAGTGATATAGGTACACCCAGAAGCGTATCTACCCCTTAGCCAGGATGGCACCCACCATGGTGACAGCCAAAGGGGTGCGCTGCCTAATGATGCCACCTGTGGCTAAGGGACATAGGTGTCGGAACGGGGAGGGGACGCGGCAGAGACCAGCAGGCAGGCAGCTCATAGAGAAGATTCCTGTATGAGCTATGCGGAAGTTAAATAGAGCAGCTGATTTCAGCTGTTCTGTGTAACTACTGCAGACGATCATACAGGAACTTCCTGTATGATGAGGAAGAGATAGCGCATGCTGCGGAGGAAGTAGTTAGGTAAGTAAAAAAAAAAACATGATGGGGGGCTGTTGGCACATGATGGGGGTACTGGGGGAGGGCTGGTGGCACATGATGGGAGGGGTACTTGGGGGGGATGTGG
>WWET01001816.1:112040-127762 GCA_011038615.1 Limnodynastes dumerilii | reverse complement strand
GGTTCAGATCATGATAAATCTGACAGATTACAAATTATTACAAATCACCATTTTGCCTGAAATGTCGGATCTTGTGGTTTCATGTTCTGTAGAAGGCTCTCCTTATACAGAATACAAGTATTAAAAAAAACAAAAAACATCTATGTAAATAAAGAGCTCCCTGTCTTTCCCAATAAATACAGTAAAATACTAAAATATATTTTAACAATACACAAAAGAAGATTACATTATGCAATGGCGCACTTAAGGTCCCAGCAAGCCCAGGATGCCATTAATAGCTTGGGTATGCTGGTGTTTGTAGTACTACAGACACCAGCATGCTAATGGCTGTCAAGGCATGCTGGTGTCTATAGTGCTACAAGTGCCAGCATGCACTGATACCCAGGGCCCGCTGTGGTGTGCTAATACAATATGGGTCAGCCCAATAAAATGTAATTAAAAAAAACCTGTAAACTTACCAACATCCAGTGACCAGATCCAGACCCCCTGCCAATTTTGCGGGGGTCTGTTAGTTCATACAAGAGAGGGGATTGAACTCCCCCTGTCAATCCCCTCTCTCGTTTGTAACAAGTGGGACTTACACTGCTATAAGGTACCCTTAAGTCACACTTGCGGATCAGCGGCCCGTCCGACCTCAGATTCGCTCGTAAGTGAGTGGTAATACCCACACTGTAAACTTTGTATGCTGCCCCTGCCCACTTTGGCCCATCTTTGTACATAAATGCCATCGTATGGAACAAATTTCTGTTCGATGGTTGTTACGTTAGTAATACTAATGTAACATTTGGAGGGCGCATGCATCCTCCAGTCCATTCAGCCCACTTACGCTCCTTGTGTGCATAAGTGAGCTATCATTACTATGTGTGGATCCGGTCCCAAGTTCTTAATCTGTCACTAGGGTGCTGTCTGTATTGTATGGCAGTAACAAGGATGCAGTCTGTATTGTATTGTTGTCATTCTGGTGCAGTCTATATTGTATTGTGATCATTAGGATACGGTGCGTATGATATTAATCTGAAAGTCATTTATAATTATTCTTTGTCTATTGTGTTTGTATTTTGACCTCCATTTTCCTTGTTTCATAAACTGAATATAATGGAGGGAATAATGTATTTGAGGAAGAATGGTGTGACACAAAGGTATAATATATAATGTGCATAGAGTAGAATTACTGTGGGGTGATGTGACTGCAGGGGGGGATTTTTCAATGTGGGTGAAGCTATTCAAAATGATAGTCACTTCCAAATTGCACCATAATATGAGGGGTGGGGACACAGATTTTTTTCTGTTACCCAGGGCACCAAAATAGCTAGTTTTAACTTTTGTCCCCACTCAAGCCTCTTTATTTTTTTAGATTTAGATGTGTGCCATCTAAATGTGTAAATATGATTTTAAATTTCTCTACTTAGAGAAAATAGCTGAAACCTGTTGAGATGGTGCAATTTGAAAAATGAGCAACCCAGGAGAAATGTGAAATCTCTGGCTCTATGTATGTAAGGATGTCAGTAACCTAACCATACAAGCAAAAAACAGAGCAATGTGTTCTGACATCCCACATAACGCAGCATGGGCTCATTCATGTAACACCAAATTCATAAAAATAAACATTTTGGGCTAGATTTACTGCTAGATTTACTGCAGAAAAGGAAAAGTGGAGATGTTTCCAATAGCAGCCAATTAAATTTAAGCTCTCACTATCCTATTACCTATTAGAGAAAATCAGCTAGAATCTGATTGGTTGCTATGAACAACATCTCCTTTTTTCTTTTTCCACAGTTTAGTCAGGGTTGAGACTCCCAAAATTTGGGCAGTTCTCCCGGTATCCTGGGAGAGACGGCAAAGCTCCCGCAAGCCCCGACCAGCTATCAAATACTACTGTAATCCCTAGTGTTACTAGGGATGGGCGAGGCTTGATGATGTCATGAATAATTACATTAATAATTGGCAGTGGGTGGAGCTTAATGACACGTTTTGCATAAATCCTGTCATTAAGCCCCATCCTCTTGCAGAAATCAATGGGTTCTCCCAGAGGGAAGCTTTGAAAAGTTGGCAACCCTGAGTTTAGTAAATCTAGCACCTTATCTTTTTGCATGATCATGAGCAAGCTTTGTAATAAAATATTTGTGTATTGCATCTTTTAACTGCAAATTGTCACTATATTGTTCATATTCTAGATGATGTTATTTTATAGACAAAAAACATTGTAAAACTACAATCAATAGTGAATGGGCTATACTGCATCCTTTCAGTCCACAAAGACTAATTGCAAGACTCATACTTGATTATAATAATAGTTAGGAAAAATACATGTAGAATGAATGTAAGCCAGTTATATGTTGGAAATGGAAAATTGCCAAGGCAATCACCATTACCTCTCATACACTGATTCCTGTGTCACTATGCTTTTTAAGGTCCAACAGATTTCATTTGCTTCCTCTCAGTCTGCTTACTTCTCTACAAAAGACTTCCAGCAGAGAGCAGCTGGTGCTTCATTCTGGCTATTTTCCCCTAGACTCTTAATGCTTTCACTGGAAATCAATGGATGCTTATTTTTCCCTGTACAGAGTTTTTATATGTGGACTGACATGGCCTCAACTATAGTGACCCATTTTGGTGAGCTGTTTCCATTCACATGTGCCTCTTTGCAAATAGCGGAAATTAGTGGAGGGCCTGTGTTAAACTGCTTGTCACATCTTGTTTTCGGTCTGTGGAAATCAGGTTTATGGTGTCCTATTCAAAAGTTGGACAATGCATATCTAGAGTCCCATCAGGCGATAAATGAAAAGCCTACATTGTCATTAAAGTATAATCAGACTGATTAGTCTTTTGAAATGATTGAAATAACCTATTAGCTTAGTATTTTGTAGTTTTAATTGCATAACGTCATTTATTTGTACACATTCATTTAAATAATGAGACGATGCATTCCTAACAGGTTTGATCACTGCTGTGAGAGCTATGAACAGATTATTATTATTATTCTTATTAGTAGTAGTAGTAGTACCATGTTGTCTATTACTTTAATATGAATTGATTTAATGACAGGTATCGATAAAAAAAAACAAGACAAAACAAATTTTTTATATTTACTCATTTTATAAAATAAAAATATTGCATAGCTCTATATAGTAAAGGGACAATGATAAAAAATAAAATCAACTGACATGGAACAGGTAGTAAAAATACCTTTTTATAGATGAGCTTACAACAAGGATGGATCTAGGATTTTATTTTAGAGGGGATGGCTTAATGACCAATTTAAACCTCTCCCCTTTTATTATTGACTCCTCCTTCTTATTCTTTTTGACCCCTCCCACCATCTTCCCATACTTACTACAGCTTCTTCTTCCCTACATACCCCTGTCCATTGTTTCATCTATACCCCTTTCCCCACAGGTTGCATGTCTGAACTCCTTGCTCTTAGTGATGCAGACACATATATGGGAGGTGCTAGCCGCTCTCAAAATATGCCCTTACCTACACCAATCATCCTTCTAAAAAACATCTCTACCCTGTGCTGGCCAGATTATGGAGCGTGGTACACTTTCAGTTCTCCCTTTCTGTAACATATACTACGGACTCCTCACCACACACCAGACAAAGGAGGATGCAGAGCGCCGGCTGGCACTTCTCTGTGGGTGATCCCACCTTCTCCTCTAAATCCACCACTGGCTTACAATATTATCGATGGAAAACAATGTATACATTTTGTGATCATTATTGGCTAAGTGTGCATGGATGCTTTAGGGCAGAAGTAACATTATGAAATATTAAAGAAAAAACTATTGACAATGGAAGCATTGAATGTTTGGAATAAAACAGTGACACCGGAGGAGGAGGCATGAAATCTTTCACATTGTTCCTATGTTTTCACATATCTGTGGCATGGAAATAATTGTCAGCATGAAGAACTTGTATCCAGGCATGTCAGAATGATGGCTGTACACTGGGATACATTCTTTAAAGATAGAAAATAAGATAGAGGGAAATCTGAGGAACATCTGTAACACTCAAACTCAAAGGGTCCAGCAGATGAACTGAGATGGAATGCATCCCTATGAGCTAAGATGTGAGCCTGTGCCCATTTCAACCAGGGAGCCGTTATAAACCAGGAAAAAGACACAAGACTCAGGGTGGCCCTTACTTTGACTTATTGAGTAGCCCTCTTGTCTCATAGCGCTGAGGTCATGAGTTTGAATCCCAGACTAGGCCTTATCTGTGTGGAGTTTGTATGTTCTCCCTGTGTCTGCGTGGGTCCCGTTTGCTCTGGTTTCCTCCCACACTCCAAAAACATACTGGTAGGTTAATTGTCCGCTGGCGAAATTACCCTAGTGTTTGTGAGTGTGTGTTTGTGTGTTAGGGACCTTAGTATGTAGCTCCAAAAGACAATACAATTTGTAGCACTATCTAAATAAGCATTAATATAATATTAACTTTATTAAAAGCTTATCAACCCACCATAACTATTGTGAAGGGAAAGGTGACACCTACCCTGGTGGAATCATCTTTGCTAATAACAGAGTGGATCCAGACCTCCATACGTGTTCCGTCTGGTAGTGAACTCCCATGTCACTCCCCTCTCAAGAGCCACACTTGTGCAGGTGATGTCAAAAGCTTGTGAACACCCCAGAGCAACTTTACATGACTGCATAGACAGCCATTCTAAATACCAAACCTACAGGAGTCAGGATCATCACAATAAGACACTCTTTTAAATATACTCCATTATGCATAATAGTGTTTTCAAACTATAGAGATTTAACTGATATGCCATGCATTATTATCGAGCAAGTACAGAAATTAGCATTTTTGTTACTTTAACCTTTTTTTATTCCCCCAACTAGTAATTTTAGTGAAGGCAAAGCTTCACAGTTTTCCCAATAACTCCTAATTATACTGTAAGTTTTGTAGATAGTGATAAGTACAAACATACTGAGCTATGTCCAAGCCAGTTAGTTCTTCTGCAAATAAACCAGATAATGCTCATCCTTTAAAAACGAAAAAAAAACAAATCAAGGTTGTTCCTGTGGTAAAACATAATTCAATTGACACGATACAAATTCTGTCTACCGAAGCTCACTGTAATTTTAATCAGTGGCACATTTTTACATTTATTATCCCTGGTGGTGCTGTTTATCTCATGAACATTTCAAAATTTAAATGGTAGTAAATGTATTTTTCTCAGTAAAATGCCCGAGGGTCAGATTTCAGTCATATTTATCAAATGGAAAACAGGAGAACACAGAATCCCTGACTATAAAAATGCACACGAGAGAACTGATGTAGTTTTTGTCAAAGGAAAAGTAAAGCAACATACATAGTTTATTTTACAGCTTAATCAAAATATATTCTAAACAACTATTTCACAAATTGTTTATCTTTATTTTGTTTCAAACCAAACTTCCTGTGTGATTTGAAAATGTGGCCACCGTTAGTATTTAGTACATATTTAACATTCTGTGTTGTCAACAAATTTCAAAATACATACAACACTTCTCCCCCTCCGCATTTCAATATTAAGCTATAGTGATATTTTTATGCAATGTATGCAACATACAGTACGTAAATCAGCTGATGTGCAGTACCCAGGACCCCCGTCATAAAATGCGGGGCCCGGGACCCAGCCACGGGGCCTCGCCCCCTAGGTGACATCATTGGTAATGTCATATAGGGGCTGAGCCCGGCAGACACGCTTTAACAGCGGGCTGGTGTGCAGGGAAGAAGTTCTCAGTGCATTGGCCGGCTACTAAATAGAGCTGAGCGGCAAATATTGGTGGTAGGATACCACTAATACCTGCTGCTACAGAGCTAGGTAAGTATCGATGGGCCCAAATCAGGTCCGGATCCGGGACAATAGTCAAGGCTGCCCCCCCCCCCTGACGGCGGCCCTGGCAGTACCTATACTTCCACAATGGATAACAGCTACCCGATGCTGTGTTTTGAGTGAAAAATTCAGCTTCCGCAAGGAGGCCAGAAATGGTAATTGTACAGTAAGTG
This sequence comes from Limnodynastes dumerilii, assembly GCA_011038615.1. Taxonomy (NCBI): domain Eukaryota; kingdom Metazoa; phylum Chordata; class Amphibia; order Anura; family Limnodynastidae; genus Limnodynastes; species Limnodynastes dumerilii. The sequence continues at coordinate 121,765 of WWET01001816.1, read as the reverse complement.
TCATTCCCAAGCCCTTACGTATGATCTACTACTCTGTATGTGCCCTTTAGCATGCAGAATATATAAAGTAGGGTTCTGGATGTGGCAGGGCTAAACATGCGAGGGGAGAACAGTTGATGTGCCCAATAATACTGACCATACTTACTCGCCCAATACTACTGGCATGAGACCCATTAATGAGTCTTTATAAAACATGGAAAGAAAAGAACAAAATGGTTAGAAATATGGTGATTTTCAAGGCGCTAAAACATCCATAGAGGGAAGTGTCAGTAAGCTAGTATAAAGTAATATACATAGAACCAGTGCTGTAGTGAACCGCAATTGCTGGTGTAAATGTCCCTTCAATTCTTCCTCTCTCCTGGCAATTAGAAACCAAGGGGGTGGAGATAAAAATGAAAAAACATTTATTAGTACAGATGCAGTGAGTAACAATTAAAAACTTACAGAAGTCCATACCGAGGAAGCGATGGAAAGTGACAAGCAGAGTGTCGGTAGCTGCGGGAAGTTGGAGTGCCCGGGAATCGGCGCTTTCACAACAAGCTGGGTCCTGGGTGATGACGTATGCGGGGCCGGTCTCTGACCGTGTTTCAGGCTGCACTGAGCTCTTTCTCAAAGAAAGAAAGGAAGCCTTTTAAATGGTCAGGACAGGGTCACATGGCAGTCAGCCACAGACCTTAGGAGACTGTCTAGGTTGCCTAGCGGTTAATCTGGCCTGTGTATGGGGGGCAACTTGTGCTCCACTACTTGGCGTATGAACAGTGTGATTGCTGGACTATGCATGCACAGAATGGAAACCACTATGGGCATGCACTGATTGATGGTTGCTGTGTGGATGCTGTGTGGATGCACAGAATGAGACCCACTATGTGCATGCACTGATCAGTGGTTGCTGTGTGCATGCATAGAATAAGACCCACTATGCACATGCACTGATTGATGGTTGTGTGTGTGTGTGTGTGCATGCATAGAATGAGACTCACTTAGCACATGCACTGATCAGTGGTTGCTGTGTGTATGCATAGAATGACACCCACTATGCGCATGCACTAATTGGTGGTTGTGTGTGTGTGTGTGCATGCATATAATGAGACTCACTATGTGCATGCACTGATTGGTGGTTGTGTGCGTGTGCATGCATAGAATGAGACTCACTATGCGCATGCACTGATCAGTGGTTGCTGTGTGCATGCACAGAATGAAGCCCATTATGCGCGTGCACTGATTGGTGGTTGTGTGTGTGTGTGTGTGCATGCACAGAATGAGATCCACTATGCGCATGCACTGATTAGTGGTTGCTGTGTGCATGCATAGAATAAGACCCACTATGCACATGCACTGATTGATGATTGTGTGTGTGTGCATGCATAGAATGAGACCCACTATGCACATGCACTGATCAGTGGTTGCTGTGTGCATGCATAGAATGACACCCACTATGTGCGTGCACTGATTGGTGGTTGTGTGTGTGTGTGTGCATGCATAGAATGAGACTCACTATGCACATGCACTGATTGGTGGTTGTTTGTGTGTGCATGCATAGAATGAGACTCACTATGCGCATGCACTGATTGGTGGTTCCAGTGTGTATGCACAGAATAACTCCCAACATTATCAAGCATTATTTATTCTGCAGCCAGAGATAGGTGGTTTCATGGTCACAAGTTAAATCACCTGCAAACACCAATGTGTTATTTCTCTGACCAAAGCAGTCACAAATGCAGCTGGAAAGGTTTAAAAACGTGTTAATGTACATGGACGACAGCATACTGTTAGCACCTCTTCAGCCGGAAGTAGCTGTCATAGCCTTATCTGAATCATCCACAGTATGATAAAACCCTAATAAAACCCATAGAGCAGGCACATGTCTGAACTATGGATCAGTACTATGGGCCAGACCCTGAGATAAGTACGCTAGAATATTTACACTAGCCGATGACGTAAAATTGCCCATTTATATTTACTGCGCATGAGCACAGCAGATGTTACACCACGTAATGCTGAACGTATATACCATCAGCGTAACTACGAACCAAGGGGCGGGGACATCAACACGAAACCCGTAATTATGCTTTGTAGGCGGAGGGAGGCATTTAAATTAGACAGTATGGGGCGGGTTAGGCCGTCACGTATGTAAATCCCTTACGTACGTCAGTACTTATGCTATCAAAAGTTAAGGTAGCGTTTGGGCAGCGTAAAAAACTTCCAAAGTAAGTAGGAGCAAGGGGAGTGCCTAGGGCAGTGCATAGTAATTACACCAGCGTAAATACACTACACATTCTAACATAACTAGCCCGTAGTTCTGGATCTACCCCTATATATGTAAAATCTATTTATAGCCCATATCACTTGCTCTCAACTTTCAGATGTTTTGCATTTTGGGTAGTCACAAAGCTTTAAACTTGTCTGGTGTACTGAGAGGATCACATAACTGGATTAAAACATGCGTGTTTTCAATCATATAACAAAAAGCAGACACAGCATTTCAGCTGTTATGATAAATGTATGATAACTAAAAATGAGAATTTGCAGCTATGATAAATGTCACTATCAATAAATCATATATAAAAATCCACCAGCACCCCAATAAAACAAGAAAGACAAAACTTTTTTCTACTGCAATATCACAAATTTTTGCAGAGATTATATATATCATTTTTATTTTAAATAAAAAGAAATGCTAGTTCCTTAACTGTTTCATAACTGTCCTATAAGTACAGATTTGTATTTAGGAAATTTGGCAGTCCGTTCCCATTTGTTAATTGATTTCGAAAAGCTTTTATAAAAGAAAACTACTGTATAAACTTACTCATGCCAGAAATGTTTCTCACAGCATATGTAACAGTATTGTTGAAGCAAAAACATAACACATTGGCTTGTACTCCACAAGTAAAGCCCTTCAATGTACTGCCGTGGTGTATAATTAAAACTCTTGGTGGGAAAAGGAAGGCAGTCATTATGATGTAAATAGCAAGAAAATTGAGACATAAACTATAGTATATAATCCAAGACCTTTCACTTTGAATGACTGTATAGTTCTATTAATGGGTAAGTCTCCACCTTCTCTGGTAAGATGGATTGTAGCTGTTATAATTGAGCAGTCTTTGACTGGTCAGTAGCTCCTCTTTCTACCGTTAATTATGGCAGAATCCTGGGGATGTTTATACTTGCACCACCTTGTGGCTAGTGACTATCATAAGCAAAGTTTTGATCTATGAAACAAACATATTAAGCTGGCCACACACTAGATCATAATGAGGCTAATCAATTAATAATCTCACCAGTTATTATACAGTGCATGGCAAGAGAAGATTTGTTGGAATAAAATGGTCCAAAAAAAGAAATTTCATAATTGTGGGTCAGTGTGTGACCATTATACCGTATCCCCAGCTATCAGAGCATTATGGAGCATGTTGTGGGCAGCTTTGTATTGCCTACTACACATTTAGTTTAACATCAGAGCTAATAAGTATTTAGAAAAGGGTTGTCGCCTCTATCAGAATATCTGGGAGTCTGGTGTCCCAGGAGAGCGGACAAATCTCCTGCAGACGGCTTGAGTCCATGTGATTATGAAAATCATGAAATCAAGCCCTGCCTACACCCCCTCCCCTATCTTAGTGTTACTAGGGACTGGGTGGGACTTGATCCCAGTTACTACTATGACATTGGAATTGCTGCCATGAAAAGTCGGCAAATCTCATTTAAAACGTTGACTTCTAAAGTCTGTTTATGAATTATATGGCATGGGCCAGGCTACTTTATGTGTCACATATGTTCATTGTTATGCTTTGATACTATTCTTACAGCTGAGGCGAGAGACGTGGAATGACAATGGGCAGATATTACAGCTTGGCATAGGGTGTGTTCTTAGAAATGTAACTGTGTCTGGTAATGGTGGTAGTCAGTATTAGCTATCTGCATCCCATTCCCTGGCTTCTGATTCGGTGATTGAAGACATGATATTTATGGGATTTTTTTTTCAGAAACAATAACAGTATATAAACAAAACAATGATTCATAGATAATGACACTTGTATAATCTCTAGATATTGGTAGTGAAGCGAATATTATTCATTCCTGTTTATAGAATACAGTAGAGTAAATGGTGTTTAGAATAACAAATACTGTAAATATTGATGGTCTTGGAGTTTGAGTTCCTTTTACTTTAGGTAACACATGCTCCAATAGTGATAGTAGGGTTAATATATTCTTCAGATTGCAGGAATGAGAGAAGAAGGAAGGAAGGAAGGAAGGAAGGAAGGAAGAAGAGAAATGGGGAGGAGGAGAGATAGAGGGAGATAAGAGGGATATAAGAGTGGGGATTGGGTGAAAAAGATAAGAGAGATTCGGGGAGGGGAGAGAAGTGGAAAATTCACTGGTTTTGATGGGTAAATAATTGAAGGAAGGTTGGAGGCTATGGATTGTCTCCCCATATATTCCTGGTGGTTATGCTGTGGAACAACTGATTGGGTGGTATGAGGATTTAGAACAAGGTTATGGGTGGATTGTTAAACCAAACGTATTAATATATAATAATCTAGAATTAAATCATTTATAATAATAAAATTACCACCCACTATTGGATATGAAGTATGGTTTTGCATAATAAGACGAGATATAGAACAGTAGAATCATTGGTTTGGAAATTTTAGGGCATAGATATTAAATATTGTGAAGCGCTCCCCTGGATAGTTATATGTAGAAGAACATAGGACCTGGAACAATGACTGTATGTTCTTGCTGAGTAGTATAGCTACATCCCTCTTCTTATAAGCAAATGGAGCCAAAATGCATTCTGCAATTCATTGCTACGTAGTGTAGATGAGGTGTTGTTTAGCCAGTGTGTTTCCTGAAGCATAACTACATAAGAATGAAAAGACTTCAGGTGTGATACAACTGTGGCACGTTAAATTGCCCAGTTTATACCAGACACTTTCCATGATAGTAATCTCAGTTGCAGGTATGTTTCATTACAAAGCGATAGAAATACAAGTGAAGTGTAACTCACTAAAGTTTGTTGGAACCGGTTATGCTATATCCTTGTTTAATGTGTGTTAGAGACTAGAGACGCATGCCTGTATGTATAAATTACTCGCTGCAAGGAAATAAACATTTTCATTTTTCTTTTTATTGCACTCTGTCATTTTAACTACAAATTGCGTACACTGAATTCCATTATAAATGTAATAGTGTTCATCATTTTATTTGCAATCTCAATGGTTTAAAATATGTTGTATTTTATATGCAGTTAACAAATTCCCTGATCTTCGACATGACAATAAGCCTCCTAGGCTTAGACTTGACCCAGGGTAAGCGCAAACATTTTGGTGAATATCAAGCATATATAAGGCTGTGTTCAGGTCTGTAGTCGTGTGAGCACACCTATGCCACAGGATACATTCTCCACAGCGAAAGCTCATTTTCAAAATACAGACAGCTAAAAGCTCATTTTCAGCTGTCTCTATTTCGAAAATATTACTGTTTAGAAAGTTTTACTAATGAATTGGTGAGTACGCCAAATTTATTTTTCGGCATACTTACCTAATCATTCATTCGGAAACCAGCATCACAGACCCGACACACTGCCGCAGACCCCCCTGCACTGCCGCAGACCCTCCGCACTGGTTCGCAGCGGACAGATGAGTATTACAGGGGAGTCAATGGGCAGTCTTAGGGTTAGGCTGTGGGTAGGGGAGTCTTAGGGTTAGGTTGCGGGAAATAAAGTCTTAGGGTCAGGCTGCAGGGAAGGGAATCTAAAGGTCCATACACACTACATTTATTTCTACCGATAATTGTTCTAATCACTATTGGAGTCTTGTGGTGCAAGATAGCTGACATCGGATGTTGAATAAGGATTGCAGTCCACACATATGCACTTAACCAGATTCTAGGTTTATTTAGCAGAGAGCAAATTGTAACAGGTAATGCAGTTCTGGTACACAAGGGGTTAATGCATTCAGCAGTATAGATGGAGGTTCTGCAGCAATAGGAACTCACAGTACAGCAGGCATATGATTAAGCAGCAGCTTGTCAGATATGCAGGTTCAGGCTGTGTGTAAAGGGTTACTGTGTGAGGAGACTGTGAGCTGCACATCTGTGCAGTTCAGTGACTAACTCCTACTGGCAGAGGGAACCAAGGGCGTAGGGAGGGCAGTGCAGGTGGAGCGTGAGCTCCAGGCGCCGAACAGGACAAGTGGCGCCGCAGGAGTCTGGCAGCTGTTAAATCTCTACCAGTCTTCCGGCTCAGACGCATTGATTAGCAATCAGTGCGTCTGGAGCCGGCACACTGTCAGAGATTTAACAGCTGCTGGACTCCTGCGGCCTGATTGCAGAGCACCATGCGTGTGACGTCATGACGTCACAGGCATGAAGAGCAGAGTCGCGGCGGAGAATGCAGAAGAACGGTGCAGGACAAAACAGGTAAGTATTTTGTCTGCACAGTCTGCACACTCAATAATATAATAAAGGTAATGGCATAAGACAACATTGGAGAGATGAAGTGGGTTTGCAACACAGGGGGGAGATGATGAGGGGAAGAAAAGATGATGAAGGGGATAATGAAATAATAAAGAGAATGGTGAGTAATTATGAGAATAGGGAGATGATAAATGGAGATGGGGAGATGATGAAGAGAATGGGGAGGGGGGCTGATGAAGAGGATGGGGGAAATGATGAAGTGAACAGAGAAATGATCACGAGAATGTGAAAAGAGAAAATATGACGAGAATGGAAACGGGAGGTGATGATGAGAATAGGAAGATGATGAATGAGGGGAAATGATGAAGAGAATGGGGAGCCAGAGCTGATGAAGAGGAGGGGGAGGAATTATGAAAATGGAGAGATGATGAATTGAGAGTGGGAGATGATAAAGTGAATGGAGAGGAGGAGCTGATGAAGAGGCAAGGGGGAGGTGATGGAGAGGAGGGGGAGGGGAAAGAGAAATGAAAAAGGGGAGATGATGGAGAGGAGGGGGGAGATGAAGAAGGGGAGGGGAATATGATGAGGGAAGGGGAGGATAATGAAGGGGAAAGAGAATGTGAAGAGGGGTGATGAGGAGAATGGTAAGATGATGAATGGCTACAACCTCAATACAGCACAGAGGAGGGGGCACCGCAAGATATCCTTGCTCCGGGCAACATGACAGCTAGCTACACCTCTGGAGGGAACAGGTCCAGGACAGGCAGTCTAACAGACAAACAGGAAGATGATGTTATCTGACACCTCCTACTCCACCAGCCTTCACTAGAGCGGACACTAGAGCAGGGGAGCTGGAGCAGACATTAGAATAGGGAAGGAGACAGCTTACAGAGCGCTCTCTTCTCCAACAATCACCCGATAAAGGAGTGTTTTGAACAACATTGTGCAAATGTGTATGCTGCAACAATCATGCCTGATCATTGCAAAGTACACCAAATCGTGATCGCATCTTTTGAGTGTAGTGTGTAGGCTGATTGGCAATTAAAATGTTCTATAATATCGTACATCATTTAAAAACTTGTAGTTTGAATGGGGCTTTAGTTTCAGACTGTGGAGAAGGAAGTCTTAGGAATAGGCTGCGGGGAAGAGAGTCTTAAGGTTAGGCTGTGGGGAAGAGAGGGTAGGATTAGGGTAATGGAAGGGGAGGGATAGGGTAATGGAAGGGGCTAAGATGAAGAAATTGGTGTGTAGACAGCATTGTGATGGACAGCAGGTGGGCGTCTCCAGAGTTTGTCAGTTGTGGAGATTGCAGAGAATCAGCTGTCCAGGGGATTTACAGGGCTAGATTTACTAAACTACAGGAAAACAAAAGTGGAGATGTTGCCCATAGCAACCAATCAGTTTCTCGCTCTCACTTTGCTATTACATACTAGAAAATGTCAGCTAGAATCTGATTGGTTGCTATGGGCAACGTCTCCAATTTTACTTATCCTGAGTTTCAGAGAAGCAGAAAATTGCACCAAGATAGTAAAACAACAGAGATTTTTTTTTATTATTTATTTTGTTGCTTAAGGGCAATTAATGTCTTTATTAGACCCCATAGACACAAACCAGAAAGAAAATGATTTTATCTTGGAACTATACTCATGAAATAGTGGCTCAGATCAATTGTGAAGGAAAGAAATCCCATAGTGTATAAGAGAATTTCAAAACCGACTGTTCATTTAGAACCGTATTCAGACTTTGGCACGATATGCACGGAGTAGCAATAATCCTCATGTAGGTGGCTAGTGCGCTTCCATGACACTCCCCTCTCACTTACGGAATTTAGCTGACATCCGTGACCATAGCCCTACCGTAACTTCTCCACACGTATCGTTGTGCGGACGTAGTGCTCGGATGTGCAGAAGTGTCTAAGCCAACCCATACTGTATAATTTAAAAGCCTCCCCCACCCATATTACTGGTGCAAGTCACCGCTGCGAGTGCTGTCCTTTAGAAGTAAATTTATACTTACATTTCAGCGCAGCGTCTTCTCTCTTCAGTGTATCATTTGCATTTCCTATGTAACTGACTAGAAGGGAATGGCCCTTTTAAAAAAGTAGTGCCACAGATGCCTTTTTTTGCCTGCTTCTTAATTCAGTTCCGTATTGCAGCAAAATTACCCCCAACTCTGTTATGAACACTTGAATTGTCAGTTTTTGTGTGTCTTTGACGTAGTTATGAAGAAGAAAGAGGCGTGCCAAGGCAGCCTCTGGGAGGTTGTAAGAAGAGTGATTGGGGGGAGGTATGGAAAGGAGTCAAGGAGGGTGGCGTAGGACACCCTGCGTATTCTCCTTCCTAAGATTTCTGGGTTCTTAAAAAAGGGGGAGGTGATGTGGGAGAGAGCTTTAAGTTAGGTACGGATACACACTTAAAGCTTTATTATGTGTGAATACGGTCCAAAGTTTGAAAATAAGAGGACAACAGGTGGAAATTTAAACCTAGACGAAATTGTGTTAAATTACATGGAGAGGCAAATTTTATCTGTTGAAAACAGTATTAGAGAGTAGAGTTAAGTTTTCTTTGCCTATCTAAATAACAATTTAAAAGTAATGCTGGTCTTTGACTACTGAATATTCCTTATGCTCACTTTTTCAATAAGTGCTGCTGCATGCAATATAGACTGTAGAGGGGTAATTTTATACTGTGGGAGTCCAATAAGAAGGGCATTGCAGTAATCAATGCGGGAGATAATTAGTGCATGAATGAGAATTTTAGCAGTTTCTTTTGAGAGATATTTTTGAATTTTGGAAATGTTTTTTAAGTGAATATAACATGATTTAGAAACAGATTGAATGTGGAGCATAAAGGACAGTTCAAAATCAAGTGTAACACCTAGGCAGCGAGCTTGGCGAATATTTCAGTGTTGTCAACAGAAATAGATAGACCAGGTGGGTAGCTCTAGTTGGCAGGAAGAAATATTAATAACTTTGGACCGGATCCAGAACTACGTCCGTCTTCCATAGACGGACGTAATTCAAGGAACAATAGCTACTGCGCATGCGTAGTAGCTATTGTACGTAATCTGGGTATCGTTTCGATACGTAGATTGCGTATATGCGGTCTTTTAGAATGAAAGACGGACGTAGTTCTGGATCTACCCCTTTGTTCTTAAAGGGTTAAGTTTAAGATAGCGAGAGGACATCCAGGATGAAATGGTGGAAAAACATTCAGTTACGCGAGCCAGCATCAGGACTTAAATGCTTATTAATGTTTATCTATTTTTTTTATACAATAATACAATAATTTCAAAGGTCACTCTAGCATATT
>WWET01001816.1:97962-109867 GCA_011038615.1 Limnodynastes dumerilii | reverse complement strand
TATATATATATATATATATATATATATATATTTTGGTGGCTCTTTTAAGTGTGGACACTTCAATGTATGCAAATGTATAAGCATCCCTGGGAAGATTTTCAAGAATGGAGATACGGAATACAAGATTAAACACTTCATTATTCCCAATACTACCTCAATAATATATATGCTGGAGTCCCCGTATGGCCTCAGATATATAGGTAAAACCAAAAGATTAGCAAAGATCAGAATACAGGAACATATCCGTAACATCAAAAACAAAGTCACCAACCATACGGTTTTAGAGAACTTCCAAATCACCTAAAAGGTTACATTTATAGAACAGGTGACACTGGGGGAAAGAAAAGGCAACCTGGCCAGGAAACTGGCCCAAAGAGAAATGTACTGGATCTATGCCCTCAACACACCGAAACCTAATGGCCTTAATGACTTTTACGAGATAGCTCCATTTTTAGACTAAATGTTTCTCCATTTTTTTATGTACTTACTCTCTGTTTTACTTTTCATTTTATTTTGTTTATCTATTTTTAATCTATATGTAGTATTATACCCAGATAATTTAATTTAATTTTATATCTAATAACTGCCCTTTATAGTTTTAATTTCAAGTTAAGCTCCACACCTAATTATAACTAATTATTTCATTTATTATTATTCCCCAACGAATACTTCCCAGCACATGTCACTTTATAAACACATCCTCCCCGAGGTCACATATAATTGTTTTCCCCAAGCACCTAATCCTAATAACTTCCTCACAAAATTCAATAATAACTTTTTTAACAATTCCCCCCGTAAAAATAAAATGTTATGACTATCACTCTATTAATTATCATTACCAATGATTAATTATCACTAGACAGCTTTTATTAATTAGTATTTAACCATTTTTTATTTATATTCCTCTAAGCACTTTGCACTCCTACCTCCCCCTGAACTAACTATTATTTCCACTGAATAAAACCAGAATGGAAGCTGCTCAATCAATTTATTAAGTAAATGTTAAACAGGTGCATGAAAGGCAGGGGGTTAACCTGCTAGCCACAGAAACAAAGGGAAAAATTGCCCCAGTACACTGCCATAAACCAGTAACAATTACCCTACCTCCCCCTGAACTAACTATTATTTCCACTGACCACGTTTTAGCCTTATTAGCTATTAATATTATCTATGGATTTTTTTAATAATCATTTATTGGGTTCCACTTTAGAATCTTTAAGGAAATAAATTAATAAACCATCAATCTAATTTATCTATATAAAGATAGGCTCACTTCTAGTCCCCGCTTTATTTATAATATAATCCACAGCCAAACAGAGAAGCCTTGTAAGTGGCTGGTGGCTTATCATGTATATGCAGTTGTATGTAACTAATTCTCTGACTTTTAATTTCAGGATAGAATGTTATGGTTAGTCGCTGGGTAATTACTAGAGTGCCAGGCCCTTTTTCTGTATTTGTGCAAACTCCCTTTGCCTTGCGCACCGGCTGTATAATTACCTTATAAATTGATTTGAGCAACCTCATCTTGGATGTATATATGAAAACATAAAAAACAAATTTTAGTACAAAATAGTACATTAAGGGTCTGATTTAATTGAGCGTGAGGATGGGAATAAGGGCAAATTGCGTCTATTCCCATCTATTAAGGTAAGAAAAATTTGGGGATTTTAAAATGCACCTCTACAAGGTGCGAGATAAAATCCGCAATGTAAATTCACTGAAAAAACACTGCGACCAGGAATTGTCATGAACTGAATCAGACCCTAAGGGTTAATGTTTAAGAATGCTGAGTAACTTTAAGAAACTTTATTGGCTGCGTGATTCATATCCATTCTTAAAAGTACGCACAACAGAGTTCTGTCCGTATGTGCCACCTCCGTGACTGACGAGTGGTTAACTCCATTTTTGTTGCTTTTCTATATTTGTCTGCTGGATCTCTGTCATGCATATAGGTACACACGAACGCACTTACGTATGGTTCATGCTCTTAACTGAATACAGTCCTCAGTCTGCAGCAACTAAACTGCCCCTGTTGCTGGGTGAGGGAGGGGAGAGTGAGGAAGCTATTCCCTAGCCCATTCTCCCACTCGTAAGAGCAGCCTTATGTAATGCACCTAGAAATCATCTTTAGTACTGTATGTAATCTTCCAAAAAAAGAAAAGATATGTGAGTTGGTTCAGGCTAATATTTCATTGTTTTTCTTTAAGGACTTGTTTTGAGAGTTAAGCAAGAAGAAAATTAAAATAGTTAACGTGAGATATTGTAAGTACATGAATGAAAGTTTTTTAAAGTTGTGAATTAAAGCTGACAGCTAGACAGCAAGCCTGAGGACCAGACTGGGGAATAAGCTACAGCACTGTCAGGTAAGTAGCCTGTGGTGACTTGTGGAAAGATTAATAGCTTAGTTAGTTTAAAGGAAAAAAAAAAGGACATCCAAATTACAATAGCAAAAAGACATGTAAAAACATGGGCCAACCCTGATATATCTAAAGATGATAGATTCATTTGCTTGTCATCAGAATACAGGTGAATACAATTATGTATCACAATATGAAAGAACCTCCTCGCTGTATGAATGCATCCAAAGTAAAGATAAAAGATATACAATGATTTGCAAGATGTTTGCAGACATCATTGATTCTCGCATTGAAATGAAGACTTGCGAAGTGGTTGCCATTCCAAACAGAATATTTATAAGCTCCGAAAGGGGAAAAAAAACACTTTTCATGTGTCAGGACTTCATTCAACTTCAGAGACAGACACGTCATCCCGATCAGGCAGGTTTTAACTCTTCTTTTTTTACTTTCTTTTTTTTATTTGCCCACTTGAATCTTCATTGTATTCTCATATGAACAAAGAATACTGTTGGTGAGTCAAGCAAAATATATATTTAAGTGTGTATGATTATTGCTGGTTTATTTATTTATCTTATAAGAAATAATGATTATAGTATATTAGATAATATTATTATTTTGTATTTATTTACATGCATTTATTGTATATTCTAACAGTCTCCTCACATATACTTCCCTTTTCTCCCACTAATAACAGTTATTAGGGAATGGAAGGGGGGAGGGATTATATTGGGAGACTGATAGGAGATCTTACCATAAAGTTTTCCTCAGATTCTCACTCTGCTCCAACAGTTAGTAAATATAACAAAGTGCCGGCCCACATTCAGAAGAATGGGCCGATGGGAAGATGCAAAGTGTATGTGGATCACCATGGAAACAGCAGTTTTCCATGGCGATCCGTGCTTTGTATATATCTTTATCTTTAACGTGATAATGCCTGTTTTCATGTGAAAATGGGCATAACTGCTTCAAAATGAAGTGAAAAGGGCTTTGTAAATAGAGCCCATAATGTTGTTTATACTAAGTTTCTTTTGTGCTCATCTATAATTATGTATTTTACACAGAAATATAATATTGCAATAAAAATGGCATAGTGATATAAGTGTAACACACACACAATATGGCAGGCTACTAAAAGTCCTCTAAATATACATGTTGTTCACCAAAAGCAGAGCTTGATGGCAGCAAAAAAAAAAAACAACAGGAAAGGTGGTGGAGGGGGTTATAGTTATTCTTCCTAATTGGATAAATCTTTGGCAACACTTGTGCCTCACAGCACTGAAGTCATAAGTTCGATTCTCGGACAAGGCCTTATATGTGATGAGTTTGCATGTTCTCCCCGTGTCTGCTTGGGTTTTCTCTGGGTACTCTGGTTTCCTCCCACATGCCAAAAAACATGCTAGTGTGTGTGATAGGGGGTGTGATTCCGGTGGGAGGGGGAGTAACAAGTGTTCTCTGTATAATAACTGGTGGGCGGTGGGTTTGGGGAAAGTTTGAGGAAGGGTGGTTGGAAAGGGCAGACTACATGGGCCTAGTGCAGTGGTGGCAAACCTTTTACATACCATGCATCAATTTGTTTCACATACGAGTTCAGATGTGCCATACAACTCAAGCACTTTTCGTGTACTGGCCGATAGGTGGAAATAACTGAGCAAAAGGCATAGTGATGACCATTTTTGTATATTTTTATGCAATTATTGCTTGCAACGTATTACTTGCAGTATAACTAATGATGATTCCATACAGATGGAGAAAATGGAATTGTGAAAATATGTATATTTACCCAGAAAGCATGTATCTTAGAATTTTGTATATTGCTGTTTTATTGCATTCAGATTACTATTTATCCACAGCGCTCCACTCCCCTCCACAATATATTTAATATGGCGACTTATGACGTCACCCAATGCTCTCTTGGGAAATGGGCAGGCAGCTATGCGGCAAGTGAAGGCCAAGCCAGGGACGGATTTTGGGCCCTGGGGGCCCGCCAGGCGTGCGCCACTTGTAATCAGCTAATGCGCCATGTTTGGTGCATGCGCCACAGGTTGGCCACCACTGGCCTAGAGGATCTGGCATCAAAATTCTATAATTCTATTAAATCTGCTGAGATTTAGGAGTGGTTTTGGGCAACTGGAAACCCCCAAATTGTGATGCCTTATGGAAGGAGAAGGATCCAGAGAAATAAAAACTGAGCAGGCATTTTAGATACAAAGGCTATGAACCAACATTGACATTTTCCAGAGGTGAAGATAAAAGGGGAGGAGAATGAGTATGTGGCTTGTGATAGAAACATATAGATTATTCCCTTCAAAATTTCAGTGGACAATTGAGAGTTGAGTGATGGGAAGGTAATATTTGAAATAACTAGGGTTTCATATTATACTTACCAGACAATGAGCTGGATCCAGACTTAAGTAAGTGCTTGAAATTAGTTACTCCTGGGCTAAACCATGTTGATTGCAGGGGAGTCATATTCCATCTGTTGCAAACAGTATTAGAGTTGAGAGATGATGTTTCCTATCCCAGGTCTAAATAACAGTGTGATAGTAAGCTGGTCAGTATCTGGGTGCAGTAAGCAATTGAAAGATATATCCCTGCATGCAAAGAATACAATTAACTAGACCTCCTAAAATCAACATGGTTTAGCCCAGGAGCAACTCAGGGTTGCCGACTCTCCCAGAATGTCCGGGAGACTCACGAAATTCGGGCATCAAGCCCTGTCCCGATGCCTATTTAAGCTAAAACTAGGTAAGTATGATGCAGGGTGTGGGGCTTTATGCAAATCGCGTCATTAAGCCCCGCCCCCTGCATGCGTTGCTAACTAGTTGGCAAAAGTTGGCAACCCTGGAGTAACTATTTTCAAGCACTTACTTAAGTCTGGATCCAGCCCAATATGAGTCTGCAAGGCTCTTAAAACTGTTGGTCTGCTTTACTTGTGATTTGTACATTTATTTAATTTCACAGAAGACAAGAGCAACAATTGCAGCAGATAAATTCAGCATTTACGCACTTGCTATGACTTTAAAGTTAACTACAGATTGATCTTAACATTTTCAATGTAATAATGTTCATTAGCTTTAGTCTGACATATTAATCCAGTTGAAATCTACCATTCGCTTTCATATGAGCAATGTAATGCCAGGGAGAAATGGTATCAAATATTTACATATATGCTTCTAAATGTGTTTGGTGAGAAGAAGATTATAACATGCAGGATGGATAATGCACAAATTGTGAACATATGGAGGGGTTCCATACATTCACCTTCTTCTAAGTTCCTTACTTGAGTATGAGTATAGGCTACTCCCCCACTCTCATATAGAACTAAGGACACTTAGGTGTCTATAACCCTATGTGCAGACAAGGCAATCGTACATAAGGACTAAATCCAGCCTTTACTGTACTATTTAAATAGGAATGCCTGCCCACTGTGCGTATAAAGTTAGCATGGAGGTCTATTAGGCCCCACTTACGGAACTGATGGATGTACGTAGATATTTGTGTGTCCAGCACTATTCCCTGATGCAGAAATTGACTGTCGATATTAGTTCAGGATAGAAACATAGAAAGTGATGGCAGATAAGAGCCACATGGCCCATTCAGTCTGCCCAGTTATTTATTCAAAACTATACTGACCCTAGAATCTATTTACCCTCAATTTAGTTTAAAATTTGAAAGCTGAAAAAATGTAAAGCTGCTATCATCACCCAGGGACTAGAGTTACTACACTGCAGAAAAGGAAAAATATAGATATTACCCATATCAAAAAATCAGATTCTAGCTGTCACTTTCCTATTAGATACTAGAGAAAAATCTGATTGGTTGCTATGGGCAACATCTTCACTTTTCCTTTTCGTCAGTTTAGTAAATTCAGCCTCGTGTTCTACGCATGTGTGAACAAGCAGTTACGCATTGGAACACACTACGAATGATTCAGTTAGCCTTTCCGGCGGCGGGTCACCCAGTTGTCTGTATAGTTACTGATCTTCGTGGATCTCTACACATCTTGGACCGGATTCAGAGATGCGTTTTTTCCAAACTAGGCAATTTTACGCACGCACGTAGCAAGCCAACACCCACGACACTTCCCTCTCCCCTCTGTGAAATTGTAGACGTACACCTCCATAGAGCACTCTGATCTTTAAGTGTGTACTTACGTGCGTATATGTCTTCTGTGCGATTCAGTATAGCCGCGCCCTCAAGCTTTCATTTAAATGCCTCCCCCCACCCACTTTTATGTAAATTTTCAAGTACGTATTTCGACGCCGTCCATCCATACGTATGTCCCCAAGTGCGATTCACATGTCTGTGCCTAAAGCACTTAAGTGCGTATATTCAAGGTAACTTACGTAAATAAAGTTACTACGCATGCGCAGTTAAAACGTACCTAAAAATACGCACGCAACTCCACGTAAAAACGGATCTCTGAATACGGCCCATGGACTCCAGAACTGAACACAGTATTCTAGGTGAGGGCGTACCAATGATTTATAAAGGGGCATCACTACTTCTCTCTTTCTGCTACTAATTCCTCTCCCAATGCAACCAAGCATCTAGATCCGGTCCATAGTGTATGTTACTAATGCTAGTTTAAAGAAAAGTACATAAAACATAAACATTAAAATTTGTGACAAACACACAATTATTTCGCTTTCGTGTTTTTGTTGCATTGTTAATCTTGTTTTTACATGCATTGCAAACATCATTATATATGTAGCATTACAAAGCAAATACTGAAACTATTTAGAACATCCCTTCTACAATGAAAGATATGTGATGTTTAGATGCAGATCCTTTAGGGTGAGGTTAGAAATTCCAAACACTCAAAAACATTTCTAGATTACACATGTCTAACATAATACATGCTCATTGCTCTCCCTGCAATGAATGGTATGTGTGTCTACTGTTCTACATTACTAAGGATACGGTATGAATCATATATGAAAATATGCTGTGCATTATATGTATCATTAATATTTCAATAACCTATACAAGTAAAAGAAAAATTAAACAAAGGTCTTGTTTACACTTATAGATTTGCAAAAGTTAAAAATGTATTTCACTGCCCCTGAATAGTACAGTTCTATATTTATTTATTCATTTATTATTTATTAACAGGTTTTTATATAGAGCCAGCAGATTACGCAGCGCTTTACAATTTTAACAATTAGTATAAACAAGACAACAGTGCACTGCGCGCGGGCATCACGCGGGGATGTCAGGCATGCGTGCACTGCGCAGCCTCACGCTCTGCAAACAGAAGAGGAGCGTGAGGCTGCGAGTGCACTGTTGGGAACGGAAGGCTGGTGGGGACCATCACCGTGTGTACAGATATAGGTGGTACTGGGATCCTCCATTGGGTGCAGGGTGAGTGTCACGGGCGGCCCCCTTGTCGGCGGGGGCCCGTGTGCACTGCACACTCTGCACCCATGGTAGATGCGCCACTGCCAAGGACTTTGGGGAAGGGAGGTTAGTGTTAGGGTCAGGCTGTGGGGAAGGTAGGGTTAGGGTCAGGCTGCGGGGATGGTGCTCCAGGGATCGATTGCTATGTCTCATCGAGGCATAAGCAATCGATATCCCAGCCTGTTCGAAACTGACTAGGAGAAAACGGTCCTATCGGAATAGGGCCATTCTAACCAGGGACTCACACCCTGTTCCAGTCTGGATCAGGTCCATTATGTTAACTGTCACACTATTCATCCCTATACTCTATATAATATACATGTATTTGTGTCTTCTTGCATGCAACAACAAATATGTGCCAACAAAGCATAAATCCCTTAATCCATACAACCTTAGATGTCAAGTTTCATTTTAATGTACCTAATGCACTTACTAACATGAATTCCAAGTAGGCTACTCCTCCTATACATATATTGTAGATAGAGCTAATGCATACCTAAATTGAAGTGTTTACAAACAGCAATCATACTGACAAAAATGAGTTCTCCATCTTTATTTGTATTCTTTATTACTCTCCACAGGTGCAGGCAATCTACATCCATACAAAGCTCTTGAGGAATTCTGTTATTTAGCTTAAATTCAATTTTTGCTTTACAGGTTTAAACACCTTCAAAGTGATCCATGAGTGCATGTTTAGACCATAAAATGGTAAATGCTTTACATCTGCATTCTGGCTGAGCACAGTTTAAAATACAGCAGCTGGCAGAAGCCTATATCTAACTGTGCCTGCCAAGATTTCCAGTCACTGGTGTGTTTAAAGCAGCATATTATTGCAGTAGTAAGTAAAGAGAATGCATGTTGGTTCCATACTTCTAGCTGATTGGTTTTCTCTTGACTGAACTTATGTTTATTCCACTCATAGCTTTGTTATATTTATTTGACAAGTTCTTGAACAACATCTCCTTTGAGGCATGTCAAGCTGTTTTCACAGGCTAAGCTGGACTTGTATATCTAACACAGCGGGATTTAAGAAGGTTCTATAAAGTGGACATATTAAAAACTAGTAAGTAATTAAGTAAGTAATTATTATTATTATTTGTAATTTAAACAGATTTGGAGCTCTCAGCTTTAAACTATACAATATTTAATGAAGGACTTACCATAATCAAAAGGACAACATTTAAAGTTCACAAAGTAATAGAAAAAAAACCCTGGACCTGTGTATTTATGCATTTTTTTGGAATTTATTTAGCTCGTGTAATACAAATTCCTCAGTAGCAAAGTCAGTGAAAGAATGTTAATTCAGCTAATTGTATGACTGGCTTGTTAATAATATATTTAAATGAGTCCTGGCATAAGACTCCCAGAAAAGCAGAATATTGTACTGCAAGTACCAATACCAGGCCATACAGGGGCATTAGAACATTTTTTTGTTGGGGTAGGGGGTACAAAAATGTAACTCTGTTTTGGTGCCCCCCCCATTTGCAAACTTACCTTGAATCTGCTGACTCTCTTTTCTCCTTCTATTTTCTTGCCAGCGTCACTCAGATGGGAGAGAGCGGAGGAGGAGGAGCTCCAAAGCTGACAAAGGATTACACTGACAGTGCCTGGCTGGCTCAGCGCGTTATTAACACCCAGTCAGACACTCCTCTGCCAGCACCCCCAGCTGTGATGCCACTGGAGGGCTCCCCTTTTATATTTTCTCCCCCTCGTTCTGACACCTATGAGGCCATACCCAAAATGGAGATGTACTGTGAACTCTGAACTAACAATGTTATACAGTTATAACAGAAGGATTGAAGGACAATGAGCACTGATATATGCGGACTTAAATTTTCTTGAATGTTAACTTATATGCTCTCAATATGCAAATATATATAAATAAATATAAAAATCGACACAGTCATTAGTAATCCACAGTAAAAATTTGAAAATATACATTTCAATAAATAATTAAACTAAAGAAAAACAAGTAGAAATTTGAAATATTGGATTTAGATGACACAGAAGGAAGCTGAGGATTATCCCCAAAACAAAATTTTAAAAAGCACTTATGCAATATAAGTAATAAATAGAAAACTGCCTCCCAAAAGGTCCACCCTTCCACGTACCAAGTCTTAAAAGGAGAGAATACCATATAGGTATGATAGACTATAAACTCCTGCCTGGCAGACTCCTCATAACAGGCATGAAGGGTTTAACTATTTTTTGATGGGCAGCCAGTTAGAATTCAGCTTGGGGGTGGGCGTTGCTAGGTTATATAAGGGGTGGGATGGGTTTGCTTGCAGCCTTCTGGATTTTTCTTCCCTCCCTCCCTTTCCCTTAGTTTTGATTAACATGCCTTTTTTGTTTCAGTTGGGGCATAGTGTGGTGGTATTGGTGTGGAGGTCAGCAAGTTATGGTGCTAAGCTCTGGCTTGAGGTATGGTGCGTGAAAGGCACAACCTTTGAGATGAAACAAGGAGACTATGCTTGCCGGCTAGTTTTCCGGTTGGCCTCCCCGGTTCCTGGGAGTGTGCTTTAGGACAAGAGTGTTTGCTTGCGGTGGCCATTTCCTCCGGGGCGCCGAGGTCTGGGGGTTCCCTGTCCTCCGTTAGCATTTTGTTGCTTCTCGTTATGCTGACCTCTCACCTGCTCAGTTTGCCACCTTTACTTCCTCCAGTCAAATAGTAATCTTATTCATTAATCAATTAATTAAATAAACTATGCCCCCTATTTAAAAGCCATACTGTTGTTTGTGTCATTTATTTCTAGATGCGTCTTATGGGGAGTTTGGTCAGGCATTGGCGGTTTATTCATTGCATGTAGTGATAACTTTCAGCAAATAGTCCCGCTTTTCAAAGCCAGACCACGTTTAACAGTTTAACTTCTGGTGTGGTGCCTAGTAGTCTTTAGAAATACACATCTTTTTTGTCACAATGCAAAGACCAGTCAGTGCTAACATGAGGTTTCGCCAGGAAGTAGAATGACAAGACTGTGGACGCACTACGTACACATAAAGCTGTCATATGATTTGCCATAATCCCGCCTAGAAGTCACGTTACTTCATCGCAAAAGATTCCACGATTATCGTTAAATGGCCATACACTATGCGATTTTACAAATTATCGCATGGTTTCATATGACAAAATTCAAACATATCAGACGATGAAATCATCGACCCAAAGCACTTTTGGAACGATTATCGAACGGTTGATCCGAAAATCGTTACCATACACTACATTAATATTTCGTTCAATTAAACGATAATTGCACGATCGGGCCGATAATCGCTCTAGTGTTTGGCCACCTTTAGTCCCATACATCTACAGAACTGTCCAACAGGCTGGTGCATCCCCTCCACCAGCCTAAACTCTGTAAACATTTAAATTGTGCGGTAGGGGTGGGTTTTAGGGATTACGTGTGGATCAGCGGTTGTAAAGACTGCTGTTACGCACGGGTGACTAAAGGCTGCCTTATGGCAGCCTAAGTCATGTACAGTCAGCACGAGAGAGGGGAGTGATAGGGGAGTTCACTCCCCTCTTCCATGCGGATGGCAAGTCTTCCTGTGCATGCGGTAAACGCACAAAGGTCAGGATTAGCTCCTTACTTACCTACCACCTAACCTTAATATTTTTTTGCAGCTATTGTTTCAGATCTGTTGATGGAATAAAGATTGTTTTTAATTGATTTAATAGATTGATTCAATGGACACCACTGGACTTCAAGTGACTCACTCATAACTTTCCCCTTTGCTCAATCCATAACCACCACAGAGTCTTCTTTTCACTATCCTATTACTAAGCTCACATTCATTAAAGAGAAGGGAGCTTAAAACAATAAAGCTATATTGTGAACTAAACCTCCTTTATATGTATGTTCTGACACATAGTGTTAAATAATGTTTGATATAGAGTGCCGGACCTCTCTTTTGTTCCTTGAATTTATTTGTTTATATGCCCTTCCTTTTATCCTCTCAGCCTTTCTCTAAAGATGATGGCCCAGATCCAGAACAACGCTTGTGAGCGAATTTACGCGTGGCGGAGACGTAAGTACTGCGCATGTGCACCATAGAAAATACGCTCAGTAACATAGCGTAATTGTGAACGTATGGGCCATTCACGTATGTGTCACGTAAATACTTACGTGTGGGCGTGCCAATTTTACGTG
>WWET01001816.1:78581-97810 GCA_011038615.1 Limnodynastes dumerilii | reverse complement strand
CCCTCCCACTTCTACCTAATCACTCCCCGAGGCAGCATTATGTCCCCTCTTTCTACTGAAAATACTCTGTGCAGTCTTGTGCAATCTGCATACCTACCTGGCACATAGATTGCGTAAATGACCTACTTCGCATGCGTAATAGGTCATTTACTAAATATCCGCACCTAAAAGCATCTGCTTCTTAGGTGTGAATCCAGTCCAAAGATAATTTAAATACAATAAAGTATGTTCTCTTCCCCAGTCACCCAGAAGTGCAGGATTAATCCACTATAATGACAATATGGATCAGGCTTCATGTGAAAATGCTCTGATAATTGACCTTGCAAATGTAAAAAGTATATAGACATAACAAGAAATTAAGTAAAATGTCATTTTTTAAAATAAAATATATATAAAAAAAATCAACATGCTGGGTATCAGTTCCATACATTGAATGAAGTTATTGTGTTCAGTTCATTCAAAAGTCTCATGTAAGTTGTTCAGTCGCCATCATATTCCTGGACTCAGTCATGTTCAATGGCTGCTGCAAATGATACGGCTCAGAATGTGCATATATTCCATGTTGTGTCTGATTTTTTAAAATAAAATATATATAAAAAAAATCAACACGCTGGGTATCAGTTCCATACATTGAATGGAGTTATTGCTCAATGATCATTCAAAAGTCTTATCTAAGTTGTTCAGTCGCCATCATATTCCTGGACTCAGTCATGTTCAATGGCTGCTGCAAATGATACGGCTCAGAATGTGCATATATTCCATTAATGGTTGTGTCTGGGTTGGGCTCATTGGTGAGAAAATGGACTATGTTAGTCCAGCCCTTCCCTGCCTCTTGCTTTGCGTCACAGTTGTGCATTAAATTGTCGCCGTTGAATCCACTACTTTACTGGAAATACAAGGGGCCAGATTTACTAAGCTGCAGGTTTGGAAAAGTGGGGATGTTGCCTACAGCAACCAATCATAGTCTAGCTCTCACTTTCCTATTACATGCTAGAGAATGTCAGCTAGAATTTGATTGGTTGCTATGGGCAACAACTCCACTTTTCCAAACCCGCAGCTTAGTAAATCTGGACCATAGTGTAAAGAGCTGTCGTCACACTGTGGATCAGACCCTACATGAGTGTTCATTTGGTTTGTTTATTTAGATTTTGTCACAGTTTTAAGGCTAGAAGTGTGTTGTTTGTGGTCATCATGAGACTTGTATGCAATCAGCATGGGTAGATAGAAGTCAGGAGTATAAAACATTCAGGGATTCCCTAAGTTCTTGTAAAAGGAATCTTTTTTTCAAACTGATAACATATTTTTTCATTGTCAGCATTCTGCCAGTGAGAGCGAGAAATAATTGAGAGCTCAGCAGGATCATGTAAGCATCGCATTATAAGTTCCCAAAACTTTCTTACGCTCAATATCCAGTACTAGAGGTATCGTATCGATGAGACTTTAGGGCAACTTAGACAGATCCTTTGTATTTAGAAGATTGCGTCTCTTTTACTAACAAACATTACAGACCTCAAATTCTTTTGAAACAGCATAATATGTAATGCAGATATGAAGGTCTGCAAACTATTTCATTTACTTAAGCATACTGCATTGAGCAATCAATTTCAACTTGTTATTGTCATTTAGGTTTGAAAATTTAATAAGCAATTACCTAAGTTTATTTCTTTATGTTTTTTTAATTTCTACTGAGATGTTGCTCAATTTCAGAGCTAAAGCAATCATGCTCTCTGGAGTGTTTTATTGAATGAGGCTATAACTCAGAGCTGCTGTGTAGCATATATTGTATTCTTCAATGATGATTTATAGAATCTAATGATGTCTCAAAAATGAATAAAGTAAATAGAAACAGCAAATCAAACTAATCTTTACTTATAATATACCCTCATAACAATTAGGTAAGGAGAAATACATTTTTCTTTTTATTTGCTACATGGAACAATGTCAGTCAAAGTCGTAAGTGGATACAAAGGGCCTGATCCAGAGGTGTACGTGTTACAGGTTCTCTCTCAGCATCTGATTCATAAAGTTATAGAGAACACACACAGACGTCAGCTTTCAAGACTTTCTGGTTTATTGTAATCTCTTTGTATTTTGGCACAAAATACCAACATTTGTATTTCACTAATCATATTCTTCAATAGTATGTTTAGGGAAATCAACCAAACATCACATTAACAAAAAAAAAAGCATACATTTATATTACATGAATGCAATATAACAGAATTACTGTACTTTCTTTTACAAACTCAATAATTATTTTATATGGTATGTACTTACTATCAGTTTATCATTTAACACCACTAAATAGGTTTCAGTTACTTCCAACTGATAATGTCTCTTCATACTAATTCACTTATATCACACTAATATCATGACAAAGCTTGGTTATACCATAACTCAGTTGTTTATCAGCTGCTAGTGCAGCCTGTAGTGTTTTTATAACTGATTGGTGCCATTTTACTGAGCTGGTTCAGAAAGTTATAGAGAGCACACACAGAAATGTCAGCTTCAAGCCTTTCTGGTTTATTGTGAGCCAGAAAAGTCTAAAGAACATTCCAACACTATTGCTCTTTTGCTACTCCCTGCAGCGCCCTCTACTGAATCCTCCACAACTAACACCATTTCTTAAATGCAGTACTACTGTACATACAATTATGGTATAAGTTACCAACACAATAATAAGTAAGTGGTGATTTTTGTCACTTCAGGCTGCTACATACGCCTAAGAGCATATATGTTTTTATTGAAATTCTTTGTGTGCCCAGAACCATGGTCACATTAACAACAGGGCTAACAGAACTGCAGTCCCAGGCCTCCATCTGAAAATAGGCCCGCACAGCGCAGATCTCCAGACCTCCCATTGCAGTGCATAAGTATGATATCCACCTACAAAGCATAGTGTGGGCCCTCAATAATTTTCAGCACCAGACCTACATGGCCCTCAATTCGGCCCTGCCCAGAACAGAAACAAATGCAGTTGTAGATAATCAGATTAGAACAAAATTTACAACAGCAATGCGTTCATTGTGAGTCCACAAATAAGTCCAATCTAAGCCAGAAAGTTTGCATAACAATGCACAACTTTTGCATGACTCTTTACATTATATACAGGGTATATCTATTGCAGAAAGAGGAAGAAGACCAGAGCTATATCACTTCATCTAAATAGCATGTACCCTTGCAAATGCTTCACTTAAAGTTTGAAATGTTGACTATGCTTTATACTGACTGCCTGGAAAATAAGGTGAGGCGTGTTGCTTTTTTTTTAAACATAGGGCTGGATTAAGATTTGGGAACGTCACACGGCTTCAGGTGATTTTCTTAGTACCATAAGCCTGGAGATGCATCCGTTAGGACGACCCATCTCCTCCACCTCTGGAAGGTGAGCGGGGGGGACATGTAAATTTTACTGTAAGGGTAGGGTTTATGAGTTCTGTGTGAATCAGCGGTCATGTGTACCACTGATCTACATTAAGGTAGGGTTATGGCAGCGTAACTGCTGCCAAATTTGCATGAGAGAGGTTAGTGACGGGGGGTTTACTCCCCTCTTCTGTGCACATTACCAGACCTCCGACACAAGGAGGTCTGAATCTGGCCCCTAGTTTTTACATTTGCTTAGTGACATTTTATTGCTGGCATAAGATTGTGACGTGTATGTGTTTATTTGTCATTGAGAACTACTGGCAGTACTGCAGTAACCCTCTGTCCATTTGGATAGTGGCTAAAAATTACTATAGACAATCAATCTACATTTTTGAGCTTAGGAGCAACTGGTATCGGACATAGGTGGACCCTTAAAATAATGTGCATGACGTTATGTATTTATATGTATAAATACATAACATGTCATGTACATTATTTTAAAACTGTTCATATGCTCCTCTGCCAAGTCAGCAAGGGGCAAGTTAAGATAAACTAACAGTGGGTCAGATCCGTAGTTACGCAGCTGTAGAAGGGAGTGTACGCCCTCTGCACTCCCTGCTGTCGGTAGTTAATCTGGACACTTACGTGTACAGATAGCTACCTTAACTT
Source organism: Limnodynastes dumerilii (assembly GCA_011038615.1). Classification (NCBI taxonomy): domain Eukaryota; kingdom Metazoa; phylum Chordata; class Amphibia; order Anura; family Limnodynastidae; genus Limnodynastes; species Limnodynastes dumerilii. The sequence continues at coordinate 93,778 of WWET01001816.1, read as the reverse complement.
TTATGACTAGGTCTGTGTCCATACGTGCACAGAGATGGCGGGAATAAGGCCATTATAAATAAAGCCCCTTCTGTGTGCTTGCTAATATACGTAACTTAGTTATATACGCCAGAACTTACGTTGTTAGAACATCTGTCGCGCATATGCGCAGATGTTCCAAGACAGTGGACTTTCGCAAATGACATGCATAAGTCCCCTGTCGTACTTAGTTCAGGATCCGGCCCAGTATCCTTACTGACCTGTAGGAGCATCAATATCTTGCTAAGGGTCAACCTATGTCCGATACCAGTTGCTCTTAAGCTCAAAAACCCAGGACCGGATTCACAATTCAGTGTGAAATCCGTAGATACAGATACATGTATCTACACATATCTGTCCGGACCCCTCGACAGCCTCAACCCTGTTTTAGGGGGCCTAATGGCACTTAAGTTCCTGTGTGTATTTTACCTCTTAAGTAGGGAAAATACGCACAGACAATTTCTAAACCTCCCTCCCAGCTTAATCTAAATGCCTCCCCCAACCCACTTCTAACTTCCCCTGGAGGCTGCAGAGGCATACCTCCTCTTAGCTAAAAAACTTAAACTTAACCCTTGAAAGACTGTGCGTAGGGATTCTATGTGACTAATGGCTACGAAGATTGTGTAGTCCCTATGACTACACATGCTCAGTTAAAAAGGTCTTAATAATTTGCAACTAATTGGTCCCAGCTTTATTAAAATAAATAAGCAAATTATTTTTTTTTTTTTTAAACTCTTTAAATCTTTTTATTTATTTTTTTAACTGCACAAATTTACTATCTTTATCTTTATATATTTTTGAAGAATCAAAATAATTTTCTGGTATATTCTACTTTACTGTATTTTATTTCATTCACCATATTGAATGTCATTTGGATGTATTCATATACAATAAGCTGTATTTTCACATGACTGTATGTATACTGCTTTAGTTTAGGTTACCTGAATGCAGTTAAAAATAACTTAAAACTTAGTGTCTTCATATTCTCTAAACAATAAAAATTCCATTACATTGTGCACAAATAATCCAAAGTGATAATGGTTTGGATTAAGGTATATTCTATTCTGTCACATTGTGAACTAAATCTTTAAATTGCTTAATCATTTCTGCTGCCTGAAGACTAGTAGCACTTATCAAAAGGTCATTTTTTAGGAACTAAATAGCATTATTGTATTTGACACATGTCAGTTTTAGATTACAGTCATCTGGAAAAAAAAGGAATTAATGAAATGACTAAGAAATAATTGTCCTATTACCTAACAACAGGGATGTTATATTTCTGTTTAAGTAATGTAGGAAAACTGTATCAAATATTACAGTTACAAGAAAATATCTACCCTTTATTGTTTAATGTGACGTGCATTCATTATTACAGAAGAGCCAAAGTAAAATAAAATAAATCTAGGTACATTGTTTCCCCATTGGAAGACCATATTTATCATGGAATTATAGGAAAAATAGTATTGGAAAAATACAGATACTGATGTTTAGAAAACTTGTTTCAGTAGTTGTAAAACATCAATTCACATTTGACCACCACAAATAAAAATGAAATGACTATGATCAAGACTACGCAGTTTTTCACACAGTACGCATGTGTGTGTGCGTGTGTGTGTATCCGTGATGACGGATCAGGACACATTCAGGCCCATTAATAGCTGAGAGAAATTACACTGCAGAGAGGCTGGGCTGAGTTCTTAAGTAGGCATTCCTTCTTTGTATTTCCATGAATTTCCATGGGCTTCTCTATCAGAAGTCAATATGCGAGTGGGATTGGTGCAATTTGAATGCACAGATATTTAGATAGTGTGGCTCAGAGCTTGTGGATCTATACAAATCTTTTGATCTGATTGCATTGTTTGGAAGACTCTCCATATCACTGGTTCATCATTGTCAAATCACTAAGAATGTCTTTTACAACAGTGTACATTTTGACTGGTCAGTGGTCTTCATGTTTTGGACATAGAATAGGTGCCTAATATAGCATTCTTTGAAAAGATTAGAAAAACATATTCTTCTCTAAAAAATAACGAAATAAAATAATGTCAACTATCCATGCAAACCAAAAACGGCAGCAAAAGTTTAGGCCCATTGGGCCAGATCCTGAGCTATGGCTGACAGGGGAATTACGCACGGTGCGTGCGTAATTCCCATCAGCTATGATGTGTGCATGCGCACATCGTCAGTACGTCTGCATACCGGCAGGTGTACATAACTATGCTAAGTACGCCGGCTGGTACAATAAAGGAACCAGCTATCATTTTACGATTGCCGTATCTCTGCCATATAGGCGGAGATAGGTATGTTAATTAGTTGTTGCAGGCTGCAGTCCTAGTCGTAAAATTTAAGGTAGGAATCTGGACATGTAAGTGTCCAGATTTACGACACTGAGTGGGGAGTGCAGGGTGCGCGCACTCCCCGATATGCGATCGTACGGAGGGACTCTCGCACGCACGTAATGTGTACGTGGGTCTGGATCTACCCCATTGTCACAAATCATTGGGAGCATTCTCTATTCGGTGCGTGTACTCAGTGGTGAGTGTGCACGTTTAAAAGAACCGCCTAACCAGAGCCCATAGCCACATCTTTTTTTTTAGCAGGATAACCAAAATACACCATAAGAGGGCATGGGATGCAGTTTCCATTGAATGGCAGCTGTATTATTGTTCAAAACCCTCAGCAAATAGAAAATTGCTATTGGGAACTCATTACTACCCATTCCCAATAATGACAGGCTGTGGCGGGTTAGGGGTAGGTTGCAGGACATGGAGGGTTAGGGTTAGGCTGCGGGTCATGGACGGTTAGGGTTAGGGCTCAAGAAGGGTAATGTTAGGGATAAAAATACACAAGGTAACTGTAGCAACTTAATATAACGGCAAACTGCACACACTATAATATAAGAGGTAGTTGTGGACAATTAAAACATCAAACTTTATTTCGACATACTACTTCTGAAAAAGGGATATTCGAAAGTTACTTTTCGAATGTGCCTTTTTCCGAAGCTTACACTTTTAGCAATTTTTTTTAATGAATGGGTGAGTATGCCGTTCAGAATAATTACCCATACACATTCGGAAACAGCAGATCACTCCGCCGCACCTCCGCCACCACTGACGCCGCTATTGCCACTATCGCCAGAGGTGAGTAAACTCTTTCTGCGGAGTTAGGGTCAGGCTGCAGGGGAGGGAGGGTTATGGTCAGGCTGCAGGGGATGGAGGGTTATGGTCAGGCTGCAGGGGATGGAGGGTTATTGTCAGGCTGCAGGGGAGGGAGGGTTAGGGTCAGGCTACCAGGAAGGAGGGTTAGGGTAGTGAGAGGGGAGGGTTAAGGTAAGAATTAGGGGAGTTACTGGGGGACTTTTTTTAACACTTTTCGGAGCACCGAAAACTGTAACTTCTTCTATACCTCCAATTGCGCTATAAACAATAACAACAATTCCAACAGACCTGCTTTCCGCCATCAGCAGAAAAAGGGCAGGTCAGGATAGGGATACAGCCCCATTGTTCCCTCATGCCTACTGTTAATAAAACTGTTTGATAATGTAACAGATGAGTTAGATTAGATATTAGACATAGTAGCAAAAGAGATGTAGTTCCATAACAAAGTTTTGCAACAGCACAGGTCATTTCTGGACTATTGGATAGCCTCAGAAGGAGGCATGTGTCAGGTTGTAGGATCAGCCTTTGGTTATTATATTCCTGATCCAGAATGTACAAAAATGTAAGAAACAAAGGGCAAGCTACAGAAAGGCTGTGGAATAACGGGGTGGTTGATGGCAATATTAATGATGTTTTCAAAAATAGCTGGTTTAGTATTATTGTTTTATGTACTGATCAAATTATTTTTCTGTTGCTTTACATGTATAAGGAAAAGGCTGAACAAAGGGATACATGAAACTAAGGAGAAAGTGACACAGAAAAAGTTGTACAAGACCCTGAGGCGTGTCTATGCTGATCCAGACGCAGAAATGATTTGTTTGGCAAAACGTGAGGACACCCTAGAAAGAGATACAACACAAAGGAATGGACACGACAGAGTTGAACACCCTACACCCTCATCCCAAAAATAGAGAGTATAAGAAACTCTCTATTTGAAACTTTGAGAAAGGGCACAGTAAGAGCTTGAAACGCGTAAGAGTCGGCGGCAGCGGGGGATTTGGACATAACTCACCAGGACCAGCAGTATCTGTTCTTCACCACCTAGCCAGCACCTGGGTTTATTCTGGCCATACAGAGACTGTTGAAAACTCCATCTTCCTGGTATGCAATGTCTCCATACCCTCAATTTTAATTAATTTTTTGTGTTTACTAATAAATACTTTTCTTTTATCTCATTTACTTCTCCTCATTCCCCGTGAGGGGTAAGGGTCATCATCCCAGGAATGGATCCTCTGGACATCACTTCATGAATTTTATTTATTATAATACTCATTTTTAGTGATTAGTTTATTCCGACACTTCCCTCTGATGGTATACCTTAGCGCTAAGAACTCCTTCTACTTGTATTGGTTTATTTCAAATAGATGTTAGCTAAAGGTAAGTGGTGATTAAATTCGCAGATACGGTTGCTGATGGTTCTTGTAAATATTTTCATGCAGCCATCCGCTTTTCAATATTGTATGAATTGATCATCAACAGTCTTACATCCACATAAGTCTCAGATTACTCACTGATCACTGGAACTGGAGTTCTATGTGCAAAAGTAAAGTATTTTCCCTGCATGCAAAAGATTTAAAATTAATTATCACTACTTACATTGCAAAATGGTTTAGCTGAGCTGTACATGTACACCTGTTTTGTCCTTACTCCCAAACTCTGAATCAGCCCAAAAGTCCAAATTTAGGTGACAATGAGCCACTAAACCTTAAAATCTAGAATAAACCCAAAATTTAGGGCTCTATTGCATGCAGAACATATAGGTCTGTCAATTTATGGCTCAGACCAAAGAAGTGAGAGATGTACCTATAAAGGTAGAATATAACCGATCGCTGATTTTATTCATTATAACTCTAAGAACAAAGTTTGTTGATAAAATTGTTTTGTCCATTTATCTCTGTGGGATTGACCGAACAGGGGTCTTAAACAGGGAATTTGGGAGCATGTGGGTTCCATAAGGAATGCAGATAATATATTTTTTTTTAATTAAATTACCTCAGAGGCAAAACTTTTTTACAAAAATCATTTAATTTAAAACATTTCACAGCATTAGGTGTAGAACAACTACACCTATTACTAAGAGGTGGAGATGAATTAAAAAAAAAAAAAAGTTCTTTAAAGTAGAGGCATTTGATTTGATTAGGACTGGTTACTGAAGTTGTCTGTCAAAAGTCTATAGGCAATTATAATGGACCATTAAGTGCATCTCCGACTGAACAAAATCTCAGGTGATTCCTTTGAGAATGCCGCTGGGGAAATACGTATTAGTTGTGGGGGATAAGCTGTGCACAGCTTTCCCCCAAAAACAGTGAATAATATTCCTGCAGCAAATATAATTTACTAATACTTTTAACAAGGCATAAATAACATGAAACTGCAGTTAAGCTGTCCTTGCAGACATTTAGTAAAAATTAGATGAATAGCAGTCAAACCTAGTAATTAATTGCTACTGTTCCACTTTGCAACAAAGGTTGAGATCAATATAGGAAACATCCAATAATCAGATGGAATGTAACTACATCATAATTAGAGGTATAAGCATATAATATGTGTGCCTGTAATGCATGTAACTCTCAATTTTGCTGTTATCTAATTGAAGAGAATAATTAACAAAGCTCTTAATGATTGTACACTCATTTTAACAAGAAGCGAGCTCTGCAGTCGTTAGATTACTGCTCATGAATATTTCAAGAATGGACCGGATCCTGACCTACGCATGATTTACTTACGTGTCCAGATTTCTACCTTAACTTTTACAACCAGGTCTGTGGCCTTAAGGCCGTACACCTAGTTGTAGCAGGGTTTACCCTACCCCGTCCCCTCATTTACATGTGTATCTTTGCCTTTACAGCGTACATATGACTGTCGTAAAAGAGGGGACAGCCCCTTTACCGTAACGTGTAGCTTACGTAACATACTTTACGTACAAAGTCTTACAACATCGTAACATGGTTGTTCGCAGGCGCACAATCTACACGACAGGGAAATTACGTAAGTATAGATACAAACAAACAAGCGGATATTTGCAGAAATATTTGATACTGTGAGCAATTTAAACATAGGTTAGGGGCTTTTTTAGTTTGTTTCATGCGCACACTCTTTTTTATAATATTTATTTATTTTTTTGCATTTTTAAAATAAATGTAATTTTTTTAGTAAAAAATTGTAAGATGTCTTTTGTATGTTGTTGGATACTGTAAATAAAAACACAATATTACAAATTAGTTAGTGTTTATAGTAAATAGTTTACAATTTAAATTTTTTATTTTTTTTTTTAACATTTTCCAAACACATTCATTTTTTGGAAAATAATTTCTTTAAAATTAAGAAAACACCATTGCATTTCCGCATCCACCTCTGTTTGAATTAAACGTATGCGGATGGAAAAATGTTTCCTTACAACTCGCGTGCGCATATTTCACTCAATTGATCAAATAGATGGAAGCATGGATGCGCTTCAGACAATGCATAACTGTATTCCAGATGCGTGCGATTCACGTTTACATTTTTGCAGCAAAAACGCAAAACCTTGAATAGGCCGTATTAAAATTAGTTTGCGTGCCTCCGTCTTGCTCACACTCGCAACTCTGTATCAGCCCAAAAACAGCTAAGTTCAGTGTCTGACAGCTACTGTTCTATTCAGTAATGGGTCATTCCACCCATTCCATCAGCTCAACCAAGGGTGTCCACCACCCATCTCCGATTTTTTTGAAAATATTTTAGTTAAAAGAGGATGTTAAAAAGACAATTTCTGCCAAATATCTCAACAGTTTGACCTTTAGTTTAATAAATATTGATTTTCAATATATTAAATTATTTATTAATTGCGGCTTATTTATTCCAGTTTATTTGAAGATTCACAGGTGTTTATTATGGAATCACCACAGAAGTGGGACCCCTAAGGTAACTTTTTGTCCTGAATCCAAAAATCCAAACCAAATGACTGTATCTGACTTTCGTTTCGAGTTACTATGAAAGTACAAGCTTTTGGAACAGAATTTAAAACACTAGGTTAAATCAACGTTAAAAATCCCAATTTATTTTAGGTGCTTAACAAAGGTATACATTACCACCACACAAAAAATCAGCATGGTACTCTGTTTTATAGTGAAGAAAAAAATAATGAAGTTGACATTCGATTACTGTTGTAACATACATAATTTACACAAGAAACCATGAACTTTATAAGCTATACCAAAAAAGTGAGAAATTTTCCTATACAGAAATTAAAACTTAACAGAAACTGATGAGAAGGTGATTCCCTTTCCAAACTGAAACTGACAGAGAAAGTGAGAAGGAGACAGAAAGACAGACAATCATGGCAGCTGCTTCTCCAAAGTGCCCATTTGGTAGTCTTTTAAATACTGAGTGCCACAGTGGTGCACCCAAAAAAAACATTGAAGAAAAAAAAAAAAAAAAAAAAAAAAAAAAAAAAAAAAAAACTAAAATTTAAAAAGCAAAATTTTGGCTTCGCGGCCATGTGAGCCACTCTGATATGGAGGATGATGGTCCTGGACTGTGCTGCCATAGGAAAGCAGATGGGTGATGGTGAATGGGTCACAACAAATTCAACAGTGCTTATACACCAATAGAAGCTCTGGTCCATTGTGTAATGTGCTTTACTAATGCATTGTTTACTGCTATTGCTATTAGATCTGTTCCTTCAAAGTAAAACTACGATTTTAATATGTGAAATAAGTAAATTATAAAATGTACTTAAAAAATATCAAAAACAAAACCTGTTACAGCCAATAACCAATGCAATTCCTTAATGTAGATTTATTTTATTTTTATTATTTTCATATCTACATTATAAACTTCCTGCTTTCACATAGAACGTTAATGGACATCTTACATATCTTGGCAGTCAAATGGTATGACCATATTATCAGTATTGTCATTTTACATATGTTTTATATATTTCTTTTAACAGTGCCATCATATTAAGTAGTCCTTCACATCATCCTCTGCGGCATTACAGTCTAATTGCTTAAGATACACACACATGTGGGTTCCAAAATGTTGGCAGCTATACTAATATACCCCACATGTATTACACACATTTGAAACCCCCTTTCAAAATCCTACGTTTGCCACTGTGCCATATCACTATCTACTCAAAAAACACTGTATTACATAGCTGGAACCAAACCAAAGGCAAAAGGCAAAGTTTCTGTCCTGGCTTAATACCACCATGATTGTTGACACTCACTATTTTCTTTGGCCAATATACTTCCTACGGCTAACAAACTCCCCTTCCCCACAAACATAACCTGAAATAAACACACGGACACATTGCTGGATTTTAAAAGGGGGCATAATTTTATTGATTAGAATAGAAATTGGACTATAGAATTTAGTGGTAGGTGGCGGCAAACTAGCAGGTGGGGAACAGCAGCATATATGATGTTCTTAAACAGACAGGCATCCCCTGTGAAAGCCAGAACTGGGTATTAACCCCCTTTCACTGTGCACGTGACCAGCGGCAGCAAGGAACCCCGCCATATGGCATGACCTCCTATCATAATCCAGGGGTGTACCTATCCCTACCAATAAAACCCAATTCCCCTTGCGCTAAATAATCAAGCTGTTCCCGACCGCTACTGCCACAGAGAGCTACTCTCAAGGAGCCTCGCCCGCCAACCTAACAGTCCAACAAAGCCCCCAAAAGGTTCCTGACAAATAGAACAGTGCCTGTATCGGAAAAAAGTGCACCCCGTCACCCCTAAATAAACTGGCGTCTTCGTGGAATATATTACGGTGGTAAATAACTTTCCCGCCGATGTCAAAAAAGAATTTGGTAAGCGACTGATTGATTTTTTTACATGTAAGCTCAATGGTGCGAATAGAGCCAGGACCGTGCCACGACCGACGTGGGGTGATATGGGACCAGCATAAGGCCATGTCCGGGAATGCCCTACAAACCGACAAGAGGTCCCTCTTGACGTTTTTACCCAAAATGCATGATTTAACATTACCTAGGTCGTTCCCGCCCAGGTGCACAATCAAACGATCGGGCACACCAAAGGTGTCGAAAGCTTGAAAGCAAAGCCTAGGAAACATATCCCATTGCATACCCCGCAAAACCAATCCACATACCAACCAATTAAACCACAAAGTGCACCTTCCCTGTCGATGAATACTCTGGCCTAATGTATATAGGAGTGCCCCAGAATCAGGGCCCACCGACCCTGTGTAACCAATCCTGAAAAAGAAAACACTCTAAATGATTAGCACAAGAATACCCAGGAACTAAACAACATCACAGTACATTTCAAACCGAACTCTAACTTACAATATCTAAAGATAAAACAATTAAGAAAGACCGAGATGTGGAAAAAGGGGGGGGGATAGCAAGAGGGAGGGAAGCACTGGTAGAGTCAGAGCGAAACCAACGAGGGCGAAAACTACAAAACCTCCAGGGTGAGCAAGAGCCAATCAGCCACCAGGAGGAAAAAAGGAGAAAGACCTTAGTGCTCTCTTAGAAGGCGAGCAATGGTTAGTCTGGCTCGCCCTGACTCGAGTACTACCCACTAGCTTATCACTAACAGACATTGCAAAAACATCAGCAAAACAATACAAAATTACTATGGTCTAACATACTTTTTATATGCTTGGGACTTCCATCCCCCCAAGGACATAATAGCCCTGGGGGAGCGGCTGTCAGCCGCCGCGGATGTCGCCGCCCTAATTCTGAAAGAATGGGTCCCATAATGAGCAGGGTCCATGCCGAGACTACTAATGCAGCTGCTGAGAACTGCTGCAAATTGATAGCGCATGAGAGGAGACCCGTCCCTGTGAGCCAACCAGTTTTGACCACCAGGGTGAGCTTCCCCCACGTAGGCGCCAGTGAAAACGGACAAATCTTAACGTTCCTAAAAGGCTTCAATATAACCCATCGCCCTTTATCTGTCTGGTCCATCTTGGATTTATGAACCAGGCAGGTAATGGTGTGTTCCGCAATGTGCACATTACGACATAGCAAACCCAAATCAGCCGCTGTTTTGCTGGGGATGCTACGAGCTCGGAAACACGAAACGCACCAAAAAACGCCCATGAAAACACAACCCGAAACAAACTGGCCTCAAACGCATCACTGGCGACCTCAGAAACGACTCTAACCAAACCCCGCAGCATTTGTCTACTGATGAGCTGACGCGGATTGGTACCCGCTGGTCTCCTCCTCGCCCAGCCTTTCAGTACACGCGATATGAGAAAGCCCTTTGTAATGTCACGCCCTTCAAGGAATTAGAAGTAAAACGCAACCCCTGCCAATAGAGACGACATGGATGCCCTGGACCTGCCCCCTTGATATTCATCCCATAACCAACTAAAGAGGGCACCTCGCCAAGACTTACCTTGCCCACACTTAGCCTCTTTGTAGGCCAACCACTGCCACCAAACCAACTGGTACTTTCGTAGCGTGACCCGGGCCAGGCAGCTGTCTGCCAAAGACCTCAGACCGGCCGAACAATCTGCTAAAGATGAGATGGGCATGACAAGCCGGACATCTGGGCCTGAGGCGCCAGCTCCCTGAACCTGGGCCATTCAAAACGCGAAAGTGCGTCGGCAATACCATTCACTACCAATGGTACGTGGCGAGCGCGAAACTTAACATTCAACCTTAAACAAAGCAAGACCAAATACCGAATCAAACGGATCGTGGGCAGGGAAGATGCACTCTGCTTGTTGATGGCCTAAACCACTCCCAAATTGTCGCACCAGAACAAAATGTCTTTATTAGCCAGGTCAGAAGCCCATAAATCAAAATGCTCAGATACGACAAACAAGTGGTGGAACCCTCCGTCTTGTCTGCGGCAACGGGTACCTCGAAATGCCAAAACAACGAATTGGCAGAAAACAAGGCCCTTGCACAGAGGTTCGATAACACGGGCCCGACGATGAGAAAATCATCGAGGTAGTGTGCCATGGAAGAATGCCCAGCTCCAACTGACACTGCCCAGTGTAAGAAAGAGCTGAACTTCTCCAACAGCGCACAAGAAATAACACAGCCCATAGGCAGACAAAGGTCTATGACAGTGATTTCCAAACTGTGTGCCGCGGCTCCCTGGGGTGCCGCAACGCTCTCACCGGGGTGCCTCGGAATGTTTCTATTTCTTATTGTATATTTTTGTCTTAGAGGTGCCTTGAAAAAAAGTATGGAGACCCTAAGGGTGCCTCAAACTGAGAAAGTTTGGGAACCACTGGTCTATGAAATACCCCTGGGCTGGGGAGACACACCAGGGGAGACCCCTGGCAAGCACCTTGACCTGTGACCTCCACACTGACGGCCCCTGGCACCACTGTGCCCTCCAAGCCTTGAAACAACCTTATTGGTGGCAGTGGCAGAAGTGACAGAACCTCTAAGGCCAGGAGCCCGCTGACCATGTGGGCCCCTGCCTTCCACATACACATTGGTGGTACAGCGGGGCTGAACAGAGAGCCTCCCAACTGATGCCTCCCTCAGTTTACCTCGGCCCTGCCTCCCGCGGGCACTGGAGCCGCCGCGGCTTACTCCTGACGCCGGAGGATCCAAGATGGCGGCCGCCATCCTGACTTCCGGCGACGTCACCGGCCGGTGATGTGAACCGGAAGTGCCCTCCAGCGCGGAGTCCACCGAAGATTCCCGAAACCGCAAGGGCACAGAGCGGGACCTGGCAGGATGCGCCATTCGGACACTGCGACCGCAAAGTTAAGAGAGAGAGAAAGAGAAAAGAGGAGAAAGAGAGAGTGAAAAGACTGTAGGAATTAGGAAAAAACTAACGGAAGAGACAGCACAGCAACACAGAGCACAGAAATAGACAGGATACAACAGAGGAAGCAATACAGCAGTAAATACAGGACAGAAAAGACAACTCAGGTAACTAACAGTACACAATAGACAGTATACTCAGCCACCAAAGAAAATCAGGATGATCCAGATTAAAATGGCTGACAACTTTTATACACCTTAATAACCCCACCCACCCCCACTACTATTAGTTAACAAAATCAGAGGTCAGAGTGTGCCTGTAAAGAAGGGTGGTCCCCAGCCGAGGAGTTTATATGCCCTCCATCTTAGAACAGATCTCGGTACCATCTTCTGTTCTGACACAACAGCTTTTTCTGGCTCCTTTTTTGTGAGACAAGAAAGAATTACAGTATGTTTTCTGACATTTTTCATAGTATAACAGCAGCACCTTTTCATGATGGTAGCAGACTGAGGTCCCAGAATCACAGATTGCTACCTTTGAAACTTCAGTTCTCAGAATCAAAAGTTCATTTTCTTTATCTGTAAAGTGGTTCCAGCTAAGTAAACCAGTGGTTTTAAGTAGATAGTGATATATGTCAGTATTTAAAAAACTACCAAATGTGCACTTTGGAGGAGCAGCGGCCATGATCTTTCTGTCGGTCTCCCTTTCACTTTCTCTGTCAGTGTCAGTTTGGAAAGGGAATCACCTTCCCATCAGTTTCTGGTAAGTTTCAGTTTCTGGGTTTCTCACTTTTTTAATATAGTTTTTACATTTCATGGTTTCTTGTGTAAATTATGTATGCGTTACAACAGTAATCGAATGTCAACTTGATTTTTTTCCTAACTATAAAAAAAAGAGTACCATGCTGATTTTTTTTGCGGTGGTAATGTGTACCTTTGTTAAGCACCTATAATAAATTGGGATTTTTAACGTTGATTTAACCTAGCGTTTTCAATTCTGTTCCAAAAGCTTGTACTTTCACTGTTACTTGAAACAGAAGTCAGATACAGTAATTTGGTTTGGATTTTTGGATTCGGGACGAAAAGCTACCTTAGGGGTTCCACTTCTGTGGTGATTCCATAATAAACACCTGTGATACTTCAAATAAACTGGGATAAATAAGCCGCAATTAATAAATAGTTTAATACATTGAAAATCAATATTTATTAAACTAAAGGTCAAACTGTTGAGATATCTGGCAGAAATTGTCTTTTTGACATCCTCTCTTAACTAAAATATTTTCGTAAAAATCTGAGATGGGTGGTGAACATTTCATTTTTTTTTGGGTGATCTGATGTGGAATGACCCATATTCTCTTTTTTACTGCAGCTTTTCCCTAACTCCCTCCCCTTTAAATTTTTTTTAAATTTATTGTTTTATTTTCAGACGGAGCATAGGTTGGCGGTAGTGGTGGGGTGTCAGCAGGGGCATTTTAGGAAGTGAGGGGGCCCTTGTGCAGGATTTGTACATGCTCCCCCCCCCCTTTCTGAGACAGGACTGTCCCGATTCACGGACCTCAAAGTTGGCGGGGCTTAACGGCACTGTAAGCCCCGCCCCTTTTGGCCAGCGAATAGGGACAGTCCCACCGCAGGGGAATGGGGGCGCATTTGGCATCTATTTCTTCCCTCCGGATCAACCCTGGGTGCAGAACAGGCTGTTCTGAACGGCCTGTGTGCACTGCACACCCTGCACCCTTTTTAGATACGCCTATGGGTATGTGGCAGGGAAGGCCCCCCCTCGAGACATAACTGGACTCTATGCCCGGTGGCTGGGTCCAGGTTTACCGGGCCCACACAATATGAAAGGGGTAGTGCTCTTAAGTTAGCCATAACCTTCCGTAGTGCCGAGGACAGGGGCTACCTGGACTACCTTAATAAAGACTTTGTAGTCGAAATGCGCCGATGGGTTATGGATACAGGCGGTAGTTGAAGCTCCAAGTTGGATGGCAGTTGCTTGGTGGCATTATCCCAGGTTAACATCTTTTGCATCCCGATCTCCTGCTATATGGTATGTGGTGTATTTTTTATTGCTTATCATGTTTTTCTTAATGTATTCATAGAGTCATTGTTTTATTAATATTAAATTGTCTATATTGATTTTACACATTGGAGGCTTTCTTTTTACTTTGAGAAAAGGTTGCCAACACTAGAGCTAGGAAGGAAGCCAGGTATTTTTTTCCCATTTTAAGACCATAAGGCCATAACTCTGAAAAGATCTTTAATCCTGTGCACATCAAACCCTGCAGAATTAAAGACCGAAAACTGAAGAGGAGGGGGTTTTCTACAGTTCTCTGCTTACTTGAAATCATACTTCTTCTGAATACTGGATCTGGTGTTGTAGAATTTCAGGACTGTAAGCTTTTCAAGTATTTTTATCTTTTTCACAAGAACTGTTGGAGCTAAGCAGTCACCAACTCTTCACCTTCATTGACTTTGTCTTGCCTATTGGTATATAACAATTTGAGAGTCACATTTTGGATTTCATATTGTCACAGTTTCTTCACTAGTTTCTTTGTTTATGGATTGTTATATTGTTTATAAGTTTGCGCCCATTTGAATGACCTTGGTCTTTTTTTATATGCTTTAAATTTAATTATGTGTGGGATATGTATGGTCAATTCAAAGGCAACAGTTTCATTGCACCTGCTAGAGTTGTTAGTATTACATATCTCATATGTCCTCAGTTGGTTCACATATTCCAGCAAACTCCTCCCACCTGCTAATGCGTCACCTGTTCCTTAATAATCATATAGTCCGCTTAATTATTAAAATCTATGCCCCCTTTTAAAAGCACAAAAATTGTCAGTGTCGTTATTTCTACAGGTATGAGTGGTATGTGGGGAAAATCAGCCTTTGTTAGTTTAAAGATCATAACAATAAAAGTTCCACAATAATACAACTGTAAAATGTATTCTATAGGGCTTGTTAGATATAACAGACAATTACTTACAGTAAGTCAGTTTCTGCACATGTTTAAAAAAAGTTCTTGACATTTTAAAAGCTCTTGAAATGCCTTCTATAAAACGTGTTTATCTCAACTGGCGTTTGTAAGTGTGGAAAGCTTAAATCATATAATTGTGCAATTATTATGTAATGTTTTTATTTGACAGCTTTTTCTCATCAATGCTAAGTATTTAGAGTGTTAAATTCATTTGTGGTATCAATATTTTAAATAAAACATTCTATAGAGGTCACTGCTAAGCCCTGAAAAAAAGTAGGCAAATCACTCAGTGAACAATATTAGGCAGGATGTTATTGCAAGTTACATTTGTTTATAAAAGAAAGATGGAAAA
>WWET01001816.1:56979-78534 GCA_011038615.1 Limnodynastes dumerilii | reverse complement strand
ATTATTAAATTTATAAAGTTTAATAGATAACATAGGGCCTGATTCACAGTTAAAAATGAGTTAGTTGCGGACAGATCCACATCTAACTCACCCATCACGTTGTCAGTCCCCGGCTAGAAAATCTTATTTCCGAAATTTCCAATAGTCTACGCTTTAGAACTTTTTTTTTAGAATGGGTGAGTGTGCCGAATTCAGAAATGCCACTGCCGCCGCCGATATCCCGCCGCAACTGCCGGACTGCAGGGAAAGATGAGTAACTTCTCCAGGGTGCGGGGGAGTGTGGGTTAGGGTCAGGCTGCGGTAGATGGAGGGTTAGGGTCAGGCTGCAGGGAAAGGTTAGGGTAATGAGAGGGGAGGGTTAGGGTTACAATTAGGGAAAGGAGTGGGGGACTTTTTTTCCTTACTTTTCGGAGCACCGAAAGCTCAGTGCACCGTAAATCGATTGTTATGCCTCATCGAGGCATATGCAATCGAAATCCCATCCATTTCAAAATTGGCTGGGAGGAAACAGCCCTATCGAAATAGGGCCATTCTAAGTGGGGACCCACACCCCACTCGTCCTGCCCCCTCAACCCACCTCATGAGTGCCATAAGGCTACCTACAAATTTCTGAATAAATACAGCAAGTTAAAGGCATTTCCTAGAATTGGTTTAATTAGTTTTCTCTCCTCACACCTTCCTCTCACTGGTGTAACTAAGATAAAAGTTATAGCTTTGAACTTTTCCCTTTTACTTTTAAAATAAAGGACAACTAAAGCAGAGATAACAAGGCCTATACAGGGTAATAAACCAAGTTTATTTTTCTATTTTTATTTCTACCTTTGCATCTCTTCAGCCTGTATAGCATTGCCTCTCTAACTCCCTTCATTGTTTCCTACTGTTGCTCCTTCGTGATTGTCCTAACAGCTCCCCATCTCCATGCTTTAATTTTCCTCCTTTCAATTCCCTTCTCCCTTTGCTTTATCCATTTCTCTCATTGTTTTCTCTAGCTTTGACTTATTGTTCTGCTCAACACCTTTTCCTGTCCTGGCCCCCTAACATCCCTCTTAACATTCCTATCTTCTTTTCTTAAAATCCTCCAATTTTATTTTTGTGCTGTCACCATTGCTCTCTTTAAATCTTTAATTTGCTTATTCCAGCTCCCATTGTTGTTCCTCCAGTTTCACCTTTTGTTTTGCATCTTTTTGAACCTTCAACCATTCTTTATAACTCCAGTTATTCTTTGCACTCACCTCAACTAAGATTTTATGCTTCTCTTTGATGGTCCTTCATTATGCTGCTAAGTGTCTCTTCCCAGTGGTTCACCAGTTCTCTGCAGTGTCATGATGTCATGTGAATGGCAGATGTCCTAATGCTGCAGAGAACAGAGAATCAATGTCTCACCATGGCTTATTCCAGCAAATGGACAAGTTCTTCAAAGGAGGGTTATGCAGGTAGCGGAGTTGTTGTCATCTTTGGGGCACGGGTCCCCGCTAAGAAAGTCCCTTTCTCGATAGTGCAGTTCTCTCCCAGCCAGTTTCAAACTGCCTTGGATATCGATTGCTTATGCCTCGATAAGGTATAGCAATCGATCCCTGGAGCACAGAACATTGTGCTCCGATAGGTAAGAGAGAAAACTAACCCCAACCCTTCCCCTAATTCTAACCTTAACCTCCCTTTACTGCAGCCTGACCCTAACCCTCCCTTCTCCCTAGCCTGACCCTAACCCTCCCTTCTGTAACGCTAATACCCTCCCCTAAAGGAGAATATATATGCCCAAGTGAATATCTCTTTTATGGATGGATGAATTGATACATGGGTATTGGCTGAAGTTTAATTTGGAAATTGTGGATTTTTAAAGTGTGGATTTTTAAATCTTTGATGAGGAAACATTAAAATCAAATGTACTAATCTAGTATCAAAGGTGACTGACACTCACTTAAGGAAATGTTTAGATTTTTAATTAATCCAGAAGTTTAGAAAAGTCAACTTTCCCCTAATTATATATTTAACCTGAATACCAGAAAACTTTAGCTGTCTAACATTGTTACTGCTTAATACATTTTCCACATTATGCAAATTTAAATCTGCCCAATAATTCATTGTTTAACTTGAATGTTTAATCTTCAGACATTTCTTTTAAAGCTTGTTTAATCAAGTTTAATCAGAACTTTAGACTTGAATAAATATAATTTTAGTAGAATCCTGGAAAGCAATAATTCAATAGCCTATTTATCTGTCATTTCTAGATGAAGCTAAAAGTTATTTTGATGTTTTAAATTATAAAATTTCATTGCTACAAATTAATGTCTTTCAACGACTAGGGATGATTTGGATCATTTACATTGTAAAATAGCTCATAGCAGGTTACAGTATTTATATTTACTCTGGTATTAAGTAGCAAAACAAATTGGAGCCAGCCAAACAGTGATGATTTAGAGAGAATTATGCTATTCCGTCATGTTGCACTTAAGTGCTTGGGTATGCAGGCTCTGAATTCAAGGTCACTGTGTTACAATCAGCACACATAGAACATAATAAGCAAAGTTTCTTTCATCTCATAAAAAAGACAATCACTGCAAAAAACTCAGCTGCTGTAAAGAGCTTTTATACTAAGGGCGTCAATAAATTAAAGATATGCTGAAGTACGGTAAATTACCAGCGGTGGAAATGGTTAGATATTATTCTGTGTGGGAATGATGGACAGTTTCGTTTCCACAGCTTATTTAGTGAACTGTAATGCAGAATGGAGAATTCCCTTTGCTTAATATAAACAAAGAAATGCCTAACAGTTGAGTAGTGTGACATATAATACCAGCTCAGCATTTATGTTACTGAGGTTGTATTCTTCCAATACTTATCTTTACCTAGTTTCTAGACTCTGTTTCAAGGATTCAGAAGTCATCATCAAACACCATATAGAGGCACCATTTCTTTTTTATTATTAGCTCTCTCCTTTCTAAAGTCACAAAAGATGCCATTCGATGGTGATGGAGGAAAATTGGTGAAGGCTATTTCCAGAGTTTTAGATCTATGAGAATACTAGCAAATTAAAGATGTGACTAAGCCTTAAGGGGTTTAAACCCCTAGGCTGGGTGGAAAATAAATGAGGATGACTTGAGAGAGGTGAGGAAGATAAAGGGAGTAGATGCAAGGTTGGAGAAAGAGAGGCTTTAAGAAGGATGGAGAGTGGATGCACTTACTTTCATTCTGGGGAGTAGTCTTTTGTTTTGGGGCAGTTGTCTTTCACTTAAATTCTTGTGGCCTTATTTATTAGGACGATTTTTCCAGAAATTTTGCAATCGCAGGATTTACTAAAGACAAATTGCCATAAAATCACCTAAAATGCTGCTTTTTCAAAATAGACATGCCGATTTAGAAATGGCAGAACATACAAATCGCTTACTATACAGGGATTTGTAAACTCGCTTAAAAGTCAGGTGACAAAAAAGAGGTGGCTGTGAGTGTCAAATTTGTTTAATTGGACACTCATTTAAAAAAAGAAAAAGACCTAAAAAATGGAAAAAAAAATATCTAAAAAATTTGAAGCAGGGCACGGTGAGTCTTTTAGTACCATAAACAGCAGCATGTCAAGTGTTAATGGCATGCTGCAGCACAGAAATGTGCCCCCATAAACATTTACTAAATTTATAAATAAATAGATACCTTAAATTAATCTGCCCCTATCAATAGGTAGAAAAATGTGCCTTGTTACCTATAATAACTAAATGTTAACTATTACCTACATTAACCTAATGTGCCCCACTAGTTACCCTAGTGTGCCCCATTAGCTAATGTAACCTAATATGGACCGTTTCCTAAATTTCTATAATGTTGCCTGATGTACCTATTAAAATATTGTGTCCCTTAAATCTATATAAATAGCACAGTATTGCTGGGTTAATTGTTAAAAATATAAATAAAAAATCTTCATACTCACATTTCTCAGGTCTTCAGTGTGGATTGCTGACATCGGTGCTCCGGTTCATCTTCTTCTAGAGGCTGGATTCTGTGACATGCTGCATCTTCATCATGCAAATGACTCTCACTCATTATTGGTCCTATATTTATACCGTGTGATGGAACCGTGAGCAAAATTGCAGTGATGGCTGGTGATTTATAATAACTGCTAACTCGCCCCTTAGTAAATCCAGGCCCTTGGAGTAATAATTTATTATCTTTGCGGGTATCCCTGCACCGATGGCTGTCACTGTGAAGTAGCCAAGTGTCTCTATTTCGAATGACAGCTATTTTAGATTTTTTTAATGAATGAGTGATGTGATCAGCATTTTCCTTTTCAGAAGCGCCGCCCGCTGGCTCACCACTCCGGGGACTCTTAGGCTTAGGGTTAGGCTCTGAGGAAGGGAGGGTTAGGGCCATGGAAGGGGGGTTAGGGTCAGACTGTAGGGAAGGGAGACTTAGGGTTAGGCTGGTAGAAAGGGAGTGATAGGGAGAGGGATCCAGGGATCGATTGCTATGCCTCTTCAAGGCAGAAGCAATCATTTTCCCAGCCAGTTTTAAATGGCTGTATTGACAGAGACCCACATCCAGGTTAATTTATTCAGTAGCCAATTAATCTACCAGCATGTTTTTTTGGAGTGTGGGAGGAAACTGGAGCACACAGAGGAAGCTAATGCAGACATGGGGAGAACATGCACACTTCATACAGATAAGGCCTAGTCTGGGAATGAAATTCATGACCTCAGTGCTGTGAGACACAAGTGCTACTCACTGAGCCCCTAATAATGAGGGACTGGTAGATTTTGAGCACCAGAGTTCAGTAAAGAATTAGTAGTCAGGTTAATTTTATGGAAGGCAAAAGTGGATATGTAGTGTAGTACTAGTGTACACTAGTCTTTGATGGAGTAGGCTAATGGCTGATGTAAACATCTTTTGTTTTTTGTATACTTGTTGGATGTTGATGCTTGTCTTTGCCACCAGTCTTGAGCTGTGTCTCTCTTTGCAGCAGTTTAATAAATACTTCAAAAAAAGAAAGAACAAAAATTCCCAATGATTAAATAATCATTATTTAAAACACCCAAATGGTTGTCCGAGTGATTATTTAAAGGTAACAAGGTGAATGGACTATAGAATCAGCCACTAGGGGGTTTAAGGATTTCTAGTGCATCTCTAAATTACACAAAAATCTATGATCAATGGAACTTCACAGTGTATTCCCTGCATGCTAAAAGTGTAAGTAGCCCTCACAGTGAAATATAGTTTGTCCAGGTGTACATTTGCATTTGTCCTTTCTGTAACTCTCAATATTGGCTCAGCACACTAAACTCACTACAGGGAAGATGGAACCTCAAGCTATTGCAGCTACAGTTTCCTTAAATAGAGGGCTAAGTGAAACATGGAAAATACTCTATTACAAAAAAAAAATAAAAGTAGTAAATTGATAATGAATTCTGTATCTATTTAGGAAGAGTGCTAAAGCAAACAGAAACAGACATCCAATTGTCAAAAAGTGTTAAAACTTTCCATATAAATAAAAATATTTACGTTTTAGATAAATTGATACATTGGAAAGATCACACAACAATTTATGGCAAAGCAGATCATAATAATTAATATGCTATTATAAAATGAAATGACTATATAATTTTATTAGGTTATGGATAAAATGACTTGCTGATTGGATAGATTACTATGCAAATTAAATGGATGGATCTAATAATTTAATGGAATAAAACTGAAATTGGCTAGATTCACTTTTCTTAATAGATTTTTGAAGATGACTCCTATGTGAATTCCATACTGTCAGTCGTCAGCCATGGGAAAGCCAGTTGTAAAAACTGGTGCATATTACTGTAGTTGTAACTGGAAATAAAAATATCACATTATGGTAATGTATTTTGAAATACATGCATTTACATAACAGGGTGCAGATAATAATACGGCTTATTAATATAGTATTTGAGATAATGTTGCATGTGTGTCAGCTATTTATAGCCAAACTGAGAGAAATATTTGCTTCTTGAAATTATTTCAGAATTGCTAATTATATGAATTATATGTATGTGAGACTAATATAGTTAATGAGCCATGAAATGCAACATCAACTGTAGTTATATTTACACTATGTCCAAATGTCTTCTTCAGCAGTTTATGACACAATCATTTATACAAATCTATATAAAATGCATATGTTTAACAAAATAATGTTAGGCAAGATATATAGAAAAGAAATGAGTCAAACTAACATCCATGTTTTTGGTCACATGACACTTTTTGATCCAGGTTGTTGTGAGTGTGAAATCATTCTTGTTTCTATTGAGTATATTAGATTGGACTAGGGTGAGGATGGGCAAGTGCCTCTTTTACAGTTTCCCCACTCAAGTAGGTACTTCACACAGTGGATTCCCACTCTCCTGCTAGATATTCATCCCTACCCTGTATGTCTGTACTATATTTAGTTGTATTTTGTTGTATTTTATACGGCGCTGTGGACACCTTGTGGCACCTTATAAATAAACAATAATAATAATTCATCCTTTCAATACTAAACTGATCATTACACATAAACTGAACAGAATATTAAAGATATATAAAAAATATAGATTTCTAAAGCAAGTTATTTGCACTGAATTCACCTTTCTTCCAAAATTGACATATGTGTATTAGCTGAACGCATACTTCTTCATATTTTAATTTCAAATACTAGTGGCCTTGAATTGTGCTCAGGTAATAGCAGTTTCTTCTGAAACTACAGATACAACTAAGCAGAGTGTGACCAGCGCTGTAGTAGGTGGTTCTTCTGAAACTACGAATCCCAGCATGCTTTATCAGGTATCAGCTAAGAGGGTGTGGGTCCCCGCATAGAACGGCCATATTTCGATATGGCGGTTCTTTCCCAGCCAGTTTCTAACTGGCTGTGATTTTGATTGCTTATGCCTCGATGAGGCATAGCAATCGATCCCTGGAGTACCAAACATGCCTAAAAGCTATCCCCAATAATTTCCCTAATTCTAACCCTAACCCTCCCCTTCCTTTACCCTAACCCTCCCTTCCTCGCAGCCTGACCCTAACACTGCGTTCTCTATAGCCTAACCCTAAGACCACCCCCCCCACAGCCTGACCCTAAACCTAATCCTTCCTTCCTAAGAGCCTAACCCTTTCCGCCCCAACACTAAAAGTCCCCGGAGAGGTTACTCACCTCTCCAGACATGTCAGCGGCGTGTCCGGTGGGTCCTGCGAAAATGAATGGGTGAGTATGCTGATCGTCACATTCACCCATTCATTAAAAAAAATTCTGAAAAGGCTGCCTATTCAGAATAGAGACAGTCGAAAAGGAACTTTCAGCTGTCTCTATTTCTAAAAGCAGCCCATTGCAGCGGGGATGGTTTATTTGAAGTATTTATTTAGGTTTTTTTGAGGTATAGAAATTGAGATTAAAAATTAAATAATTTAAAAATAAAAATATACATTGATTTTATTTTTATTTTATTATTATATATTTTAATTATTTAATTTTTAATCTCAATTTCTATACCTCAAATAAACCTATTCTTGTAGTTTAACATACCATTATCAAGTTACTATAATCTATCAGCACTTGCTCTAATTTATTTTTAGAAGATTAAACTCTCTTCTTACTAAGCAGCGGTATATATAGATACTTACCCCTCACAAATAAATTAGCTAATAGATACCCATTTATACAGTTTCCGAGCGCCCCCCTATATATTTATCTAGGTGTTATCCACACCTCGCTATATATATAACCTTTTCCTATTATTTTAAGTCACAGAACTGCCATTTTATTAGCACTTCTCTGGCTTATCAAGAATTCAGCTTTACCTAATTATATATATAGGTTAAAGTATGAATAAAAGTAGTGATTTAACATGTTGTATACAACAAATAAATAAATAAAAATGTAAAATAAATATTTCACGTTATAGCACTATAGCACTACTATGCAGAAGTATCCACAATGGACAGGAAAATAACACTGGGGTAGATCCAGAACTACGTCCGTCTTCCATAGACGGACGTAATTCAATGAACAATAGCTACTGCGCATACGTAGTAGCTATTGTACGTAATCTGCGTATCGCTTCGGACGTAGTTCTGGATCCGGCCCACTATCAGGAAAAAACATTTTGAATTGCAGGTGAGGCAAATTCCATATGTTGCTAACAGAATTAGAGTTCAGAGGTAACGTTTCATAGCCCAAGTCTAAATCACAGTTTAAAAATAAAGTTTTTCACTCACTATCTGTATGCAATAAGCAAAGTATTCTTCCTGCATGTAAGGAAAACAAATTTAATTGACTCCCCTGAAACTGAACATGGTTTTGCCCTGGTGAAACGTTCCTAAAAAAATAAGATAGTAAAATGTGGTTATTGTGCTTCAAATGTACACCATTAGGAAATGCACTGAAGTGTATTGTATTAGGTGAATGCATATATTAGTTTTTAATGATTTCAGACTATAGCTTATAAACCACAATGCTGCCTGCATAGTAATAGGCATGAAAGTAAATAAGAAAGGCAAACTTGGATTCTTCAAGCCTTGGTTTAAATTAGAAAACTATTAGTTGGGCCAGGAAATGACCAACAGACCATCGCAAGCTTTATTATTCCCATTACAAATGCATTAAAATAATTTGATTTAAATTAAAGTTGTACACTCAAAATAGTTTTCCATACTAAAATACATTGATTAAATGGAATGGAAATTCCCTGTGGATTTAATATAATGGCATTTCAAGAAATAATTGGGCAAATTATACACAACCCCTACTGTTTATTGTATGATATAGGGAAGTATGCCTTGTCAAGTTGGTGGTTAACGAGGCAATAAAGTGAGACGGGTAAACTTTTTAGCATTTTAAAAAATGATCATTCTTTTCTGTAAAAACTTTTGTAAATAATATTATGTCAATGTAAATCTCAGTGCAGACTTTCAATCATATAATCAACAGTACAGTATTATTACTAGAGATTTCTCTTTCTAAAAAACTATTGTTTCCTAATTTTTTTTCTAGTGGATAATCATGACATACAACATCTAAATCACAAATATAAAAATTCAAGACTCCTGTCTTTTTTTAGGTCCCATCGTGTTTCTCCAGATACAAACACACAGTTACATTTGTGACCCTACATTTGTGCTAATTCTGATCATAAGATGTCATTTGTTTTTTGCTTTGTTTTTTAAAAAGAAAAAGATATATTATCTAAAAAAAAAGTTAACCATGTCATCTTCAGGTAAAAATCTGTGCTTTCTAAACTATTAACCGTAGAATGTCAATTTCTAATAGCTAGAATGCGTCCTTTGCAAATGAAGCTTGCCACAAATACAGTTATAATGATCTCATTACAATATCCATGACCTTGAGTTCAGAGCTGTGCAAAATGAATATTTATTTATGGACTTTACAATCTGTTATGATAAAACAAATTAAAGTCTTTATAACCTGTCAGCATCTAAGGCTGGGATCATATCAAATAGATCTACTAGCAGGGACAGAAGTAGACACTACCAGAGCCTATAACAAGGATTCAGTCAGATGGGGGAGGGGAACTTGCAATCTCCCCATAAGGCGTTCCTGCAGAGTGATCGCAATTGTGTAGGTGCAGGACTTCAACTGCTCTGTGCATGTGCAGCACTGTAACAAAACAGATAGTTGCTATTGTGTAGCTGCCCAGTCTATTACACTGCCCGGACCACGGTTCCTCTTGTGACACTGTCTACTAGATGACTGGTATTCCAATAGAGCCTTAAAGTTGATGCAGTTTGACACTAGTTGAACTAGTTTGAATTGGTTACATTGGAGTTGGTAATGAGTAAGCCATTGCATGTGTTACTGGGACCACACAGACATTTGCTGGTCAAGGTTACATTGCATTGTCATTTTTTTAAATTCTCCACACAATGGAAACCTTGATTTTCGGAGAAATATTTGTTATATTGGCTATACAATATGTGATATCCCCAGGACCTGATTAAAGCTTACAGCTGCTGTAGGCATGGCAACCCCTATCAGTTCTAAAAGACAAACCTATATCTATGTGAATCTCTCTCTCTCTCTCTCTCTCTCTCTCTCTCTCTCTCTCTCTCTCACACACACACACACACACACACACACTCATATACATGCTGATATATGACCATTAGAGATGACCATCTTATAGTGTATACACCTTATTCATATTTCCAGTGCTAGTTACATTGAACCAGATTCAGAGACTGAAAATAAGAGAGAAAAGTTACTCATGTGCAAAAGCATGCTTATTTCTGTGAAAACTGTGTGTTTTGTGGATCGCTTCATGATACGCTACATTGGAAGCACCTTCTATTGATCGTCTAATCATGTATTTATAGGAGAGAACATCTTATAGATGTGAACGAAAATAAACATATGGAGTGGGCAGACATTCACAATAACCTTTGTTGCTGGGGAGGTTTGGGGAATGTTCTGGAAATTGTTGTTATTGTTGTTGATTGGTGTTTGTAATCAGGTTGGGTGTGGTTAGGTCAGGTGACAGTTTATATAAACTGATGTGTGGGTGGAGTCTGTCTCCTTTGATGTTCGTTTTTCTGATAGGATGTATTTTAACATGTATTCCTTTTCAGACGGGGCATAGGGGGCGGTAGAGGTGATGTGTCACCATTTATGTTTGGCGCAGAAAAGTATATTAGAAAATATTTGTAAGTAGGGGCGCACCATTCTAACTAACGCCAGTGTGCCCGACATACGACGGGGTCCTTGGTCTGCATCCTCCTATGATGAGGATTGCACTTTGAAGGGGTGTGGCCAGGGGGAATAGGCTTGGGGGATGGGTGGGGCGCCTGTGTTGACCTTTAGTTCGGTCATTTAAGTTTCCTGAGGTGACACACACCTGCTATTGCCACCTTGTCTCAACCCTAAATTTTAAAGTCAGAAATCAATTAATAAACACACTTACATAATATATTTCATTTAATAATCTATGCCCCCTTTTTAAACGCAATAAAGTGGTCAGTGTCTTTATTTGGTATGAGCGGTTGTTGTGAATGTAAGCATCAATCATAGATAGTTTATGTATTTTTTGGGTCATACAAGACTTCATTGGCTGATTAGGCCCTGATCCTCAGTGTCCAATATAATACTACAGGGACATCACGTACACATACACTACCCAATAATCAGGGTCGCCACCAAGGGCGGATTGGGAACTTAAAGTGGCCCTGGAAAAAAATATGCAAGAGGCCACATGTGGGTGAGATCACTATTGGTGGAGTCAAAAAAATATGTAACCTGGAGTAGTACAGAATAAAAGAAATATATAATAAAAGCAGTGCAAAATACATGGTATTGGGGCAGTCTTATGTATTAGCAATTAAGTGTGTTATGTAAAAGAGGTACAAGCAAAGAGGACAGCTACTGACTAATTTCACAATCTAATAAAGAGATTTATAGTCAACTCTATGCAATGCAGGTAGTCACTGCTACCCAAGTTACCACCACCCGAAACATACAGCATTCTAGTTACCACTGTCTGAAACATACAGCATCCTAGTGAACACCATCCAATTTATACAGCATCCTAGTGACCACCACCCAATACATACAGCATTCTAATGATCTCCGTTCTATACAGACATTCTTTTAGCAACCAACACCCAAGACAGTTCTAGTCTTCTTCAAATGAAAAGGAGCTGCTGAGTGGCCTCCAGAGACCACCGGCCTACCGTGAAAATTCCCTGTAAGTCCAATGGCCAATCCGCCCTTGGTCGCCACCCTGTGCTAAGCCTAATAGGAGCAGTCCAACAATTGTCAGACCAGGAAATCTTAAAAAAACAATTATTGTGTATGAGCATTTTTTGGAACATTTTCAAATTCAGCCCATATCATAATAATTATCTGATTGACCAGATTATTGTATAGTGTGTATCCAGAAATGTATGGTTTGTGAACACTGTGCATGCTGTCAGCATCAGGAATGCATGATGCAGTAGATTCAATAAACGTGCTAACGTTGAGTCATTCGGCTTGGCTGAACTTAACCATAAGACTGTCCTTCACCCCATACCCAATAAAGAGACTTTTTTGGTTTGCAAAAATGGACTCTAACCGAGTCCTTGTATTTATTAACAAAAAATACAAAAATAATACAAATTTGCATAATCATAACCAACTATAAACTACTAAACAATATACATGTACAGATTCAGATGGTGGCGGGAGAAGGCTGTACAGGCCATCGCGCTCTAAGCCTTGCTAAGCGAATCGTCAGGAAGTGGGGACCTGAAATCTACCCCACTTTCCTCTAAGCCTTCCCTAGCGACTAATAACGAAGTAAGGGCCTGAAATCTACCTCACTTCTATTGGTGCCCGCCTTCCGCCTCAGAGATCATTTGCGTTTCCTCTAAGTTAAGCCACTAAACACTGGGCCCGCCCCTAATAGGAAACACAGTGCATACTGGCCCAACGGAAAACAAGACTCATTGGCTCAACCCCCACTACGCCTCAAGGGATACTCACGGCACGGTGCACTGTACTGCCTTCCCACCACCGAACCCCACCGCCACTGGGTTCTTCTGAAAGAGAAAGATAATTATCATTCCACTGAGAACAACTCACAGCAACCCACATGGGGAGGGCAGGTGGGCGAATTCCAGGGAAAGAAGAGGCTGGGCAACTCTTCTCAGGGGGTTTTAAGCTCAGGCCCCCAGTCTTCCCCCCAGCCCTCTAATTGGATCTAAAGTAATAATAATTAAACAAAAATATCAAAGCACAATATAAGCCAGCCCCCAGCCTCTTTCCCAACACGCAGTTTAATCTCCCTTAGGTTTATTTAACCCTCGGTTCACCGAATATGCTTTTTCCTCCATTATAGGGAACCCCTATCAGTGTGAAAATATTAGAGATTGTATCTTTGATTAACCCGACACTCCCTGGGCGAATACAGAAGGATGAATGAATATGAATAAATTCTAATTAAAGGAAAAATAAAGAGGGATGGATGTAGGAGACCCGCATTAGGACCCAGAGGAGAAGGAGGTATAGGCAAACAAATATTTGACCATCAATATGAGAAATAGATAATTAATTAAGAAGAGAAGGGATTTAAAAATAGCATAGATCTAAAGAGAAGATAGAAGGAGGGGGCAGAATAAGGATAGAGTTAAAGAGAAGGAATGCCCGATTACACTTCAGCTCATAAAAAAAGTTTATCCTAGAGATGTAGAAAGTTGCAGAAAGATGTTAAGACACAGTTAGAATATGTAGATTATGATTATTATTGATTCATTTTTATAACGGACCAGAGGGAGCCATGGAAGATGACATCAGCAGACCCTAAAAGGAGGGAACGCCTAACCCGCAGACTATACCTTGAAAAAGAGCAGCACATGCTTGAAACGCATTGGTTAGGTCATAGGTGAGATTGCCCTCTTACTGCTGCTCCATTATACTTACTTCATCACCCTCTCCCGGTATTTAGCGATTTAAGGTCCCTTTTTTTCTTTTATTCGGAGTTTGAGGAGACTTGTATCATCTTTGGGGTTTGAGGTGCAATTGAAGTTCAGGATAGTAAGGGGCCAAGCCCTCCCTAAAGGGTTAAACAGGATTCCTAGTAAAAGACAGAAAGAAAAGGATTCCTGAGATACACTGTATCGGTTTCATTAACTTTTTATGTTGAACTTTTTATATTTTAATTTTTTATTGTATAATAAAGAAACAAATACCTACAAAACGCATTGAATTATAATTAACTAAGAGACAAGGTGAAAAAGAAATTTTATTGAGATCAGAATCAAGAGAGGACAAAGGTGAGTGCACCTTGGTGTTCTAGGGGCACGTTGTCCTTCAGGTAAACACTATCGATTGTGTCTTTTTCTTCATCTATATATATTGGGTGGACGGCGATGGGGTGACTGGGACGTTCAATTGGAAGGATTCACTGGAAAGACCACACTCAGATGCATACACACAAGAGAAAAATCCTAATAAGTGACCGAAAGGAGAGAAAGGAGGAATTAAAGGAGAAAGATATTAATATACGTTATATGCACAAGAGAGAAAAAGTGTGAGTGTGATACTTTAAGAGATGCACTTACCTTATTTAATGACAATATTGCACAAGGTTTTATTTATTCTTTACTTGAGAAGCAGGACCGACGAGGAGAAGAGAAAAGTGAAAAGTCTGATCCCTGAAAGAAAAGGAGAATAAGAACCTATAGATTCACAAAGAGGGACTATTTGGTGGAGAATAACATCTATAAAGAAATTACGGACATTGATGAAGAAACTGTAAGCGCGAATCCTTCTACCCTATTATCAGATACAGTAACATAGAGATGACTAGTGAAGGAACTAAACAATAATCTTGTCCCTAAAGTATAGTTTATACTTGTGGGGTTTTTATGTCTTCCTTCTGTTAGTTTATCCTGCTGTAGAATAGCCCCAATCTATTCATCATTTTCAACACCGGTTATTATAATACTTACAAATGGATTTAACACAAACAATAATGACATAATAATATATATATTAAAGATACATTTTACAATGCAGCATTCAGTACAGAGCCCTTAGTGAGAATGTGATGCTCCTCAAAATGGGAGAATAACTATTGTGTGGCAATTATTCCTGCTTACAGTACACAAACACATTTCTCAATGATATATAATGTTTAAGGAAAAACGGAAGTTATGAAATAAACTGCATTTGCAAGACAATAAGTTGCAGTCGTAGAAAAAAATGACTTTAGAATTTTATTTCTCTCACTAAATATTTTATGCTAGTATTATTCATGCATTGTGCAATGTCAGTTTTATTTTAGTAGTCCAATTCTGTACTGCAGTAATCTAGAGTAGTAACTTGTATTTACCCTGCACAACACATAGCTATACTCTGATGACATTAGTAGATATTAGGAATGATCATGTACTAGAACAGTGTACAGGTGTTGTTCACAGGCATAGCTGAGCCCAAAAAGCAGATATATATATATTATGTTGTATTCAATTCCAGTGCTGTAAGACATTGATTGTGACTAAAATCGCATGTAAGTAGCTACAATATTTGCATATATACACATACATATACATATCTTTAAGACCGCATATACGCAATCTACGTAACAAAACGATACGTAGATTACGTAAAATAGTTACTACGCATGTGTATTTCCGCCAATGTACGTTGTTGTAAATCCGGCCCCATATTCAGAATTGAGTAAAACTGCAGACTTCCGTACTCTACATACTGAGCATCTGCTGCACCATTATATCCTCAACAGAGGGCAGCCAACCGATACTGCGCTCCAGTGCCTGCCCCCCATGTGTAGGAGATATGCATTGGAGGGGTGGGCAGATTCATGCAAATGATACGGTAAGGGCTTGGCTTAGCCCTTCGGTATGATGCAGAATCCCTCCATGCGGGATACCTAAGGTAAAGACCTGCATATACACAATCCGCATGTAGGAGAGCAGAGGGAGTGCCCTGCTCTCCTATGTGCAGACTTGTGCATCTCAAATTCCATACATAGCCTCTGAATGGAGGCTGATGTATGGAATGTGTGATCCAATATACCACATGCAGGGGAACAAGGCACGCACCCTGCTCTCCTACATTGGGATGGTGGAACTATGCACTGGACCTTTTCATGAGTATTCTGTACGCAATTCCATGCATGTGGAATTCGGGATCGTACCTAAGGGCTAAACAACAGACCCCTCCTCTATAACACTCCTTGGAGCACTCAACCAACATTCTGGTAAGTGAAAGGTACCAGAAGTTTAATATCACTCAGACCAAATTATTAACCCTATGTTTCTCTGTTTTCCTAACTCTGAGCTGGTGTAAAATTTTGGGTGGAAGCACAGGGAATCTGACCTGCTACTGCACTCACAGCAGCACTAAACCGTCCTATTTAAATATATCAGAACTCCCCGTATTAGCACAGAGCACATGGGTGTGACCACAGACTCATGGGCCCTGCTCCCACCTTTCTGTGCTCGATTCCCTTCTGCACATGCACAGAGCAGTTTCCCTCCGCACTTCCATTTATTTAGTTTTTTTTATATGAAACCGCTCTGGATCAGGTTCAATATATAATTAAACTAATTAACTTGTATACACTGTACGTTAAATAAATAAAAATGTTAAAATAAAAAGAATTGTTAAAGGAAACAAATGATAATGTTCATATTCTTACTTATCTTACTACAAAATGATTAATATATACACTTACATGGAATAATAGTCATTTCATCAAGTCAAAATTAGAAAAATGTCTGACACTGACAATTTAATGTGGATATTATTGAGACTACTGACTTATAGAACATATGTCCTCAATTTACACCATATGTTGTCATTTAGGAGCAATCATATTTTTCTCACACGTAGAACAATGACCTTACTAAAGTTTATCCATTTGCCACATGAAAATATAAATATAAGTAGACATTTTTTAAAATAGTAATTGTTCTGCCCTTTGCTTATATTTATGCATAACTGTCTGAATTAATGTAAAGCAAACATTTGTGAGCATAATAATTGCAATCATTAACTTTAATTCATACTTATGATTGAGCAGCTAAGTCAAATAAAACAAAACAAAAAACAAAACAGGCAGTATACTCAGCAGTAACTGCCATATACCATTATTTCAGATTTACATAGCAATTTTATGGCAAGTATCATAATGCATTACCATAATTCTGTAGAGGATGGATTATTCATTAGCTAGTGATCACATATTTCTGCCCTACGACAATTGGCTTTTCAACCTGCAAAACTTTAATAACAAGTGAAAACTCTGGTGTTTACACACAAATATACTTAAGCGTTTTGTATGTTTGTATTATTTGCTTAATCAAATATTTTTTTTTTATTGCAACATTAAATAGTCTTAAAAAAAATCTTTTTGACAGACATCAAAGAATAATTTTTCACAAATTTGAAAGTTTATGGATATGTAATTGCAGCTATTCTCAACAGATATATACCACTGCGTAGTATATAGTTTGACTGCTTGTAATGTTTTTCTGAAACAATTTACATGGCTGCAACAAGTGCAAAGTTGACAGAAGGCACTGGATCAGCCCAGTATATTGTTGCCATTTCACCAACAACATACTGGGCTGATCCAGTTTCACAATTTCAAAAGTGAATACAATATTCTATTAGACAGGTTTTGCAGTGCCAACTATGTCCAACCTGAAAAATGGCAAATCACACCCATAAGCCCCATAACATCAGGGTTGCCGATTTTTTAAAACTTTCCTACAGGAGAACCCGGAGGGAAGCCATAGATTGCTGCAAGGGGGTGGGGCTAAACTACATGATTTATGTAAATTGCGTCATTAAGGCCCGCACCTGCCAATCATTCATGTAATCTCTAGCGTTACATGGGATGGAGGGGGCTTGATGATATCATCAAGCCCCGCCCATCCCTTGTAACTCTAGGGATTACAGTAGTAATTGATAGCTGCTCTGGGCTTGCAGGATCTTTGCTGGCTCTCCCTGCTATAGAGTTGGCAACCCAGCATAACATGGTTTGTTCGCATAACTTATACTCAACAAAGATATGAGTAAATTTGACTTGTATATACTCTTAAATAGTTTATTTGTTTAACCGGTTCATTTTAATTATGTTCAGTTGGTGCAATGTACTGAAAAATAGTTGTTATACTTGCAAGAAAGCGAGTGTCTTAAGTTTAAAGGAGTGTTTTCTTCAACAAGAAAATTATATTATTTGTTGCTTTCTTCAGTCACACATTCAAGACTTTTATCATCACAACTTTACTTGGAACTCTTTAAATCATTAGTAAACACTCACAGTCAGTAAGCTTTTAATGGATTCCTAAAGAAAATATCCTCCAGAAATTGCATAAGCTGACTTTATAAGAACTGGGATATAGATGAAATATCTTACCTAACATATAATTAGTAAAATCTCCCAACTACAACTTCTAATAATTTGCACTTTAACATAACCAAATACTCTAAATATATAAGATATGTCAGTCTTATGTTTTTATGATAATAAGTGCACATTAATGATTTTCAAAAAAAATAATAATAACAATAATTATAATAAATGACACTTAATTGTGTGAAAATTTAAATAGGAAGAGAGTGCGAAAAAATTATTAATAAGTGTTTGTCGAAAGCCCTGGGATAAGAATGTTTCTCGTGATTGTCAATTAAACATTTGTAATTATGGTGTTATTCAATCTTAAAAGAGCAATTCACAAGTTTGAAATATTGCTAGTTCCTCTAGCATCAAAAAGTTAATGATCATTTCTAATTTTAAAGTTTTTGTGGAAATGTTTTCTGTGTAGCAGTTTCGATGTGTACTGCATATGTATAGGAATGAGAAATGAACAATGCATAACATGCAGTCGACATTTGTCATGAGTGAAATTACTGAGTGCCGGAAACCCTTTCTATCATGACATGGACCTATAGGCTTATATATAAATAAATGTTTCCATGTTTTATGCAAAAAGATTTATTTTAAACAAATTTCATGTTTTTTGACCAGTATTTTTCGTTTGACCCCCTTTCTGTTAATTCTATGTTTGAACTTGCGACTTCTTAAATACCAGTTATTACTACTTAGTGACATATTATAAGAAACAATAACAGAGTATAATTAACAAAATATTAATAAATTATTAATTATTGCAAGCTATGACTTTTTTTGTATTATGCTCACATATGAGATGTGGAACACTTAACTTTTTATGTTCATGTGTTACAGATGCAGAAAAGTAAAATTGTTGGTGGATCTGCATACTTTGTAATGAGCTTCAGCTGTAGTCAGGAGCTGTCAAGCACTGCCTAATCCTAACCCTAATAACTACGTAATTGACTGATTACTAATTACTGACCTCATTGCAGGTGCAGCGGCAGTCACATAAGAGAAAGACAAGACAAGAAGAAAATAAATAAAAGAAGAGTGAGATAGAATGAAGCATCTAACAGGACAGGATGGAGAAGCTGACAGGAAAGGAGAAGAGAAGATGGTATGGACAGGAGAAAAAAAAGAGTAGCCACAGGGAAAAGGAGTGGAGGACAGAGCTGAGAGCTGCCGTGACAGATCGGGGAAAGACACAAAAGCAGTGGGGAGAACAAGGAGTTGCAGGGACAAATCAAGGAAGGACACAGGAGCATTGGGGAAAGCAAGGAGCAGCAGGGACAAATGAAGGAAGAACACAGGAGAGTAGTGGGGAAAATCGAGGAAGAACACAGAAGCACTGGGGAAGAAAAAGAGCAGAAGACACAGCTGGCAGAAGCAGTGACAGATTGGGAAGAGAGCCAGAAGCAAGAACAGGGTAAGACATTTATACATCAGTTTAAAAGATTTAGAGTTTTATGTATTTTTTTGTGTTTTAAATGCCCTTGTTACTTTACTGTGCTGCAGTGTCCTGACAAATTAGCTTGTTGCTGCCACACATGATGTATAGAATTGATTGAAAATTATTTTTCTAAGACTACATTATTACCTTGAAAGACTCAACTGGGGGTAAATTAATCTATATGAGATAAATTAACCCCCAGTTTC
Source organism: Limnodynastes dumerilii (assembly GCA_011038615.1). Taxonomy (NCBI): domain Eukaryota; kingdom Metazoa; phylum Chordata; class Amphibia; order Anura; family Limnodynastidae; genus Limnodynastes; species Limnodynastes dumerilii. Next base: position 59,038 of record WWET01001816.1, on the reverse strand, counting down.
AGAAAGCGCTGTGAAATTGTGCTATCGTTACTTTTGGCCAATATTAGTAAATATATTGACAGGTGTGAGGTTGTCGTTAGAAAACTAACTGTGCATAAATGTTAATCACAGCCCAATAATTTTACTTCAAAGCAATAGTGAGAGAATAAGGTAAGATTACAGCGCTGGGGAGAGAAAGCTGCTGAGTTTAGGAAATATATCTAGAAGGGACTAAAACACTAAAGGTTCCCTTTTCTATCCTGTATGTACTCCAAAGAACCAAAAATTGTGACATTCCCGATCTCTAGCGCTATCTCATAGACAAAAAACACAGGATAACAAAGTCCACACAATTCTACTGTGTCAGCAGAAAATGTCCAAGGTTAAATGGTTCAAACAGCATAAGTGGACTGTATCTCACTTTACAGCTTGTAACATAAAATATGCTTCAAAAGATGATTTCTGGATAAGTAAGTAAATACTCACTCATATCGTTCAGAAAGTTGTACAGTCATGCACAGTCTCTTAAATAAAGATATCTCCAGGACAGCGTCTCCTCGTGCTTCTTTCTCTCCAGGGGGTCAGCCTCTCTCTCGGATCCCGGTCTTAACCTCGGTAGACGTGCTCCGGAGTGTAATAGGGAGAGAAGATGGAGAGAAGAAGGGAAGCGCCACTTCATAAACAGGAGACTCAGTGGGATCCTAGTGCACACGGGAGCTCCAACAATCACTTGTTTCATATATTTCATCAGAGGAGGTGATCATTTTACCTGTTTTACTTTGTTTTTAATGAAAGTCATAATTAAAAACAAATTAGAGTGATTTTGCTAAACCAAATCTCAGTTCTCCTATACAGTGCTATATGAATGATAATCTCTTTCATTACTTATTGTTTACCAGTGCATTTTTCCATGTATTGTTGTCATGCCCCATTTAAACAACATATATAATATAATATAATACAATACAATATAATATAAAATAAAAAGAAAGTAGAAAAACAACAAACAATGAGTAAAATCAGTGCTTTTTTTGTAAGAAAAAAGGTGGCGGAACTCACAAACTCACATGTGACCACAGAACCAATCACAAGCCAAGTAGTGGCACAAGTTAAGCAGTGCCATCACAACCAGTGCGGACACAGTACGCATGCATCAGACTTGACACATAAGCAGCCCGCATACAATGTTTTAATGAATTTGCCGCCAACGCTTTTAAAACTTTTAATACTTTGAAAATATGTTGAAAAAAGGTACTGGAGCTCCGTTCCAGCGCGTTCTATGACAAAAAAAAGCACTGAGTAACAATATTCTGAACATAGCTGATAATTACACATCTAGATGCATAATGTAAATAACATGTTAAATGAGAACTAAGTCTAATAAAAGATCATTCCAAAATTTGTGGGGACAGATTTTGATGCACTGTTTTAATAGTAAAAAGTACACCTTAAGCAAATTTCATTTAGCAATATCCCCATGTTGCAACGTAGTCTTGACAGAACCAATTCAGATACAAAACAGATGTTCCACGTTCTTTAACAGCATCAAGTTATGGCTACAGTAAAATTGTAAAACCATCTCCACAAGGACAGAATTATATCTCTTTTATTGGCAAGGAACAAGGTCCAATTGAATGTAATATAAAGTGCATAATTAAGAAAATGACAAGTAAAGAAATTGGTTGCACCTGTTAAAGACTTTAAGAAGAGATTGAGAACATATTGTTTTAATAAAAAAATGTAATAAAAAATTGTGTCTCGTTTTATTATGTCTCACGTGTTTCCTCTCTGGTCATTTATCCATTTGCAGCTAATACATATTAATATTATACAGTTTTTGACATTTTTATTTATTTCTTTTACTAACAGTTTATTTATGTATTATTATTATTATCGCTTATTATTATTAACGCTTATGTAAAAACCGCCACAAATTGTCTGCAGTGCTTTACAGAGAACATTAGACATTCACATCAGTCCCTGTCGCATGGGAGCTACATACTAAGGTCCCTAACACACACACGCAGACGCACACACAAACACACACTAGGGTTAGTTTAGTCAGCAGCCAATTATATAT
>WWET01001816.1:22215-39984 GCA_011038615.1 Limnodynastes dumerilii | reverse complement strand
TCGGCTGGGCGCCCGTTTTACTACAGGGAGGCGGGGGTAGCCCTTTAAATTGTACAGTATGGGCGTGCTAAGCGTATTTTCTCAGCGTATTTTCTGCGAATTTTCGTACGGCCGACGGGCCTACGAGGGTGAGGAGATAGCCGCCGTAAGCAGGGACTTTACTATGGGAGTGTTAGGGGCGTGTATGTTGATACGCCCGAGCGAACGTTCGCATTCGCCCGTCGTGCGAATTTTCGTAGCGCTGGATCAGGCCCTGTGTGGGGGGGGACTTAGGGTTAGACTGCAGGGGGCTTGGGGGGACTTAGGGTTTGGGTTAGGAAGGCATAAACAATCAATATCCCAGCCAATTCTGAACTGCCTGGGAGCGAACTGCCCTTTCAAAATAGGGCTGTTCACTACGGGGACAACACTCGTATGCACCTAGATTGCATCAACCTGGTAATTAAGCTCATTAGCTTAAAAAACTATGTATGTACAACAGCATGGTGCAAAATATTTAAAGAAAAGAGAAGGCAACCTAAAAAGCCATACATTTATCCATGGCATTTAAAAAAAAACAGGGTCAGACTGACCCTGCTACCTGCAAAATTAAGGACAGGTAAATCTGGCAATGTTAAGAGCCAGTCAGATGTTCTTTTGAAATTGATCCGGAAAATCAGATGATGGGCGTATTTTTTTCACTGCAGTGAGACTCAGATACAACTTTACCTTCTAAGATGCTTCTTTCCTGACATGGTGGGAAAAGCTAGATTATGTTAAATGCTGACAGAGTGGCTTGTAAACTTCTTACCTCCTCAATGCAAAGCCGGCTGTCAACCTCTATTTAAGTCCCAGCAGCACTTCCCCTCACTGCCGGTTATAGTGTCAGCCAGTCTGCCTGTGCCTGCTCACTCTCTCTTTATGCTCTAGTGTTTAGACTGTTTTCCTGTGATTTCTGAGTGGCTTCCTTTGTTATGCTTTGATCCTCTGTTCTTGTTCCCTGGTCTACATCTGCCCTGTGTAATCCTGGTTGTGTGTAGTGCTGTAAGACTCCCTCTCGCTCTCTGCATGTGTGGTGTTTTCCACTTGCACTTGCACCCAAACATTACCTGGTGTGTCTTCCACCAATACCTCCTTGGTAGTGAGTCACTCCATCTCTTACCTACCTCCTCTTACGGGCACTCCATCTCACACTTCTCCGGTGCCTTGCTCATACCTCCATTCTCTGCTGTAAACTCAAATGCCATTTCTACGGCTCCTACCACCAGTGGCCGCAACCTGCAAGTTTAAGCAGCCCAGAATATCCCTACCATCAGGAGCACTAGCGAATATTCTCCTGGTTAGACTCCACGCCCTAGTAGATGTTGTAACTATAGCAGATAGTAGCCCATTAGCAAATCAATAAAACTTTGGAGCTGACATAACCCATTAAATTCACAGAATGTGTCCTACTCTCTCTATCTCTTTGGGACGTTGTCTGAACTCTGCAGGAAACCAGTAGCTGCTAAATGGTACATAAACAACATTTTTATGATTTTAATTTCTGAAGTCCCATTCACCTTTCCCTGGCAGATGGGCCCATATATATGGCAGACTTTTCCCTGTTTCTAGAAAGGTTTAACTGGACACAAATGTATGTGAAGAAAAATGATACACACAAATTTCTTAGATATACCAGAGTAAGCTCTGAAGGGATATGCTGGGTTTATGCAACTTACAGCTGTTTCACAGTTGAAAAAAACACAAGCATTTTAGGTGTTACAGTTTGTACTTCCCAACCCTGCAAATACTAATGATTACAGTACATAACAAGGCTGAACCATGTTGAATACAGTGCAAATTAAATCATGCTAAATTAGTTAAGTCACATAGATACAGGTGCATCGTTATGCATGCACTTAACTCTAAATATATGTCATCAATGTGCCACTCCTTCTACATGTGTCGGTCATGTCTGTCACTTTCCTTGCAATGTGTTAGGTGTCTTATAAATTCCTTCTAGGATTATTGTGATATATTGTGATTGAAAAAGTAACTAATTAAGAAAGTTACAAATGGGTAAAACCATTTTGAATTTCAGGTGGAGGTAAATTGGATTATTTGTATGAGGATGTTATTTAGATTTGGTCTTGGAATCATCACCTCTCAACCCTAATACGGTTTGCAACAAATAAAATTGAACTCCCCTTCAATTCCAATTTTAGCAAGGTGTAAATTTCCACCTATTTTTACTATTATTTGCTAAATTTGGACCTGATTATCATATTTTAAAGATTACTTTAAATTTAGCAAAAAGTCATATGTACATTATTAATCTTATTCTAGATACTATAAGCCATCTAGTGTATTAAAAACAGTGACTATTAGTTCAACAAATTGCAAGACACAATAAGCTGTCAGTCTGCCCCTTCTGGTCAGACCTACACTAGATATAAAGATGAAAAGTTTGGCATGAGTTGATCATATTAATACAACCAGCTTAACTTTTCATGTCAGGGTTATTGCCCAAACACTTCATCAGCTCTAGGAATTTGTCCTGGTGTACATATGTCTATAATCAATTGCATACACGAGGAAGGAGTTTTAATACATATATTTATCTCTGTCATTTATTTATTTTAAAATAATTCTTTGGTGCTACAGCTACAGAGTGTGATACTAGAATGATAAGATCTGAGTCTCCAGATGCGTGTCTGTTTATATTGTCTCTGTTAAACAATATGGTCCATTTTTCACCGGAACCCACTACAAGGTGGGATGATCTTAGCTGTCTAGTATGCACAGATTTCTGTCCCTATAATGGGATACAGCAGATGAAACTCATGTAACATAAAAGACCACTCAGGTAGAGAGTTAGGAAAAAAGACTGCTGCCTAGTTGCTCTGGTTGTGTTTAAAATGCAGTTATAGTAGAAAGGAGGAACCCTCTTGCTGCCTCCTGACCACTACTCACATAGTTTACAACTATTGATGTTCATAAACCACTGAAATGGCATGGATGCCTCCTAGGCTGTTGTCACCACTAAGCAGGTTTAGGCAGCTGTCTAGACTACAAAGCTTAAGGGAGAGGGATCGGCACAAATATTCCAATGTACCCTAATCCTTGTGGTCCCTGAGGAACATACAAGCCACTGCTCAGCTAATCCCCTGCAGTATTACTTACTTGTACTTCTTAACCATTGTGGCGGCTTGTTTCTTCAGGAGTCGTGGCTCAGCTGATCCTCCAGCGGTGCTTACTTGTACTACTCAGCCAATCAGCAAGCAGGGACATGAGAGTTTAGAAGCTCATTTATGGCTCCTGCATAGCACTGTGCTATGCAGAAACTATGACTCAGTTGTTTCCAGTGCCTTTGAAGCAGTAAAAGTAAGCAATGTTAAGGGTGTCCTGGGAAGGGAGGCAACAAATTTAAGCTTTGTCTATAGTGTCCTAACATTGGCCCTAACCTCTCCCTGCCTACTTTCCTTCTGGCCTAGCTCACCCCTTGCAGGACCAACCAGAAGATGTTTGAGATGCGCTACAGGGACGAAGCTCACATAGTCAAAAATATGAACAATGGATAAACGAGACTGCGCTGCTCGGAACCTAGGGATGCTGGCCATAGGGTGCCTAGGGTTTTTTTTACTTCCCTCAATATACAGTAAGGGTTAACTAGGAAAAATGGTACACAGCACTTCTCTTTTATAAATGAGATAAACAAACAGATAATACACAAATTAGTGAAATACATGTAAAATTCTGGGAAAGAACTTTCTATTTATGTAAAGATAGTTCCTTTCTTGTAAAGATAGACACACTAATGGTGGCTGTATGATAAATCCGGTATTGCCAACATAAATGAGTTCCTCACAGCATACTGTAGGTAGAGGTGGAATTGTTGGGGTCTAAGTAGTATTCTTTAACCGTGATAACAATGATGATGGAGTTAGGTTCAATCCAAACAAAGTGGCCACCTGAGCCTCGGGCTGATCCTGCCTATTAAAGTCTTATGGTCAGAAAAATTCAACAAAGCAGTGAAGACACAAAATGTGAGAAACAGTCTTTCACTGTTACCGCTGATCCGTCTAAGAAATTGATATTGTCCAACCTCTTGTGGTACTGAAACTTGTGGTACAGGTCCAGGGATGCTCAAGCCGTTAGGTGGGAAGATTTTCTCCTTCTATTCCCATAGGCCCGCCCCATCAGAGACTATATATAGATTTATCGGCAATGGACACCGAGACTCCCGCAATTGAAACAGTGAATTTGTTATCCCTGATGAAGCCCATCATTTCCGTGAAACGCGTTGGTTGGTACATGCTCTCTGTTTTCTGATTAGTCTTATTTTACTAAGTCACTAAATTTTTATCACTAATACTTAAGAAGCTCCTTGATATCAAACATTTAAAAATATTAGACCAGATCCAGACATACTAATAGGGGGATATTTCCAATCACTATAAGCGGTAAATGCCCCCTTCTGGTAAGCAGTGCATGCACAAGCACCTCATTATCAGGATGGAACTCCTGGTAAATAGACAGGACAGGAAGCGGAAGTGCTTCTGCTCTATGGGAGAGGGGAAGGATGCTAATTGCACCGTAACAGCTGGGTTCTATTCTTTTGTACAGTCCAGATTACCGCACAAAAATAGGTAGTAGGTGTGAGGTAGGTGTGGCCACTTATGAATATGATATTATCTTTATACTGAAATATTAGTCACTAAATTATAAACATTTATTACTTTTTTAAAGTGTCTTCATGATCATATCATAATCTACACTACACTATACAACCTGTGCTTGTCTTAACATTTGATGGATTTCATAGATTTTGCAGTTACTACTTAAAAGTAAATGGTCACTCTGCAATTGAAGAAATATTAAAGAAGTACACTGTGAACAATATAAAATACTTACCAATCTCAAGATAGATGCTTCCCACAGGTGACATCAAATATAGTTTTTCGGTAAATAAGTATAGTGCCCAGATCCAGAACAACGCTTGTGAGCAAATTTACGCGTGGCGGAGACGTAAAATCGCATTTTGGTAAGTACTGCGCATGCGCACTATAGAAAATATGTTCAGTAACGTAGTGTAATTGTGAATGTATGGGCCATTCACGTATGTGTCACGTAAATACTTACGTGTGGGCGTGCCAATTTTACGTGAGTCCAAAATACGCCTGAAATGCGGGGTTTGTATTTAAAGTGTACAGTATGGGCGTGCTTAGCTGCGTAAATACGTGTTGGCCATACGTACCTGTGTGGATCACTGCGGTTACGTTGGCAAAAGTTAAGGTAGGGTTTGAAAAGCGTATCTTGACAAAATACGTACATTCAAGGGGTGTGCCTAGGGGAGTGTAGAGAAGGTACGCACCCGAAAATAAGCTATGCGAATAAACGTACGGCAAACGTAGTTCTGGATCTACCCCAGTGTCTGTACTGATACAAACTTATTTTATAATAACCATCAGATTGAAAAGGCATATTTCTGCCAATGTTAGTGGTTCAGAAGACCACTACTAATGGAGTATGTTCTTGTGTATTTTGACCATCTACTGTCTTTGGACCTGATCTAGACGTCTCACTTAGTCAGTTTCATCTGCATGCCTATCCCTGCCCCCTTGTGGGGATTAGGTATGCGGTTGTCACGGAACGTCCTGTTGGACGAATCTCCTTGCGTATGGAACTCAGTTCTGCTTAAAAGTAGATCTGTTGCGCAACATCTGGCACATGCTTGCGCAGTGCAAGCAGCTTGCAGTAGTCGGGTGACATATGTAACAAAGCACAGCCATATCTACTAAGCACTCCCCCCGGCCAGCCGTAATTACACTCGGTTACGTCGGCTGAAGTCTACCCTAACTTCAGCTGGTGTAACTGAGTGTAATTACGACTGGCCGGGAGCGTAAGTAAGCAAACCCTGCCCTCCCTCTCTCATTAGCCTCCCTCCCCCAACCTACCTTCCGTAACTCCATTGTAGTTACAGAGGTCCCCTCCCCTTTCTCCGTAACTACGATGGAGTTACGGAAGCAAGATTCAGAGTTAGGGAAAAACGTAAAAATGCAAAAAACATCTGCTGATCTAACGCTTACGCCCGGCGTAAATACGATCCAGAGCGTAGCTCTGCATCAGGACCTTTATCTCTTTCACCATCTCTTTTTCTATCACTGTTTATCTGGCTCTTTGCCTGTTAGATGTACTATGTGCTCATTACACACTGTCATTTCATTGGGTTGTTTTATTTCCTCCTCTTTAGTCTACTAAAATAAATGAAGTCTACTGGGAGTTGAAGCTTTCCTGACTCATTAGTGCATATACCATTTGCAGTTGTCACCTAAATTACATAATATTTAATAAAAAGGATTACAACCATTTTCTATAAATTTTCTCTATACTTTATTAATTTTCCACAGCTCCATATTAGATACACCTGTCTTTAAAAGTGGATATGAAATTAATTTTAATAAATTAGACAAAGAACTGAACTTTAATAAAGAAACATAACAAATGTAAGCTGGATATACTGTACTTAGATCATTTTCCATCTTACTGAGGAGCATAAAAGGTTATGCACCTTCCTCTAGATATATTGAACAAAATCACAGAATATCACAATTTTAGGTTTCCAATTTTTTTCCTTGTTGATGTTTTTCACAGCTGTCATTTTTTCTTTATGTCTTAGTGAGGGTAAAAGTTTTGATCTCTTTCATCATAGACGCTGATTGAATCTTTAACTTCTATCTGTAGAATTTTGATGTGTTAGATGTTTGTAACACCTTATGGTATGACGGTAATAAAACCCAGTAGGCTTTTATGCAGGAAACTTTAATCCCCATGCACTTGAAAAATGAAAATCATAAAACACCCTTCTGCAGCCATACCCGGCAGTGTGCAATGTCTGAAGTATAACGATCCTCTAACTCATTCTTATTAAAAGTCTTTCTAAATGGCCCTTTCTGCATTATTTCCATTTACACATCTCTGTAAGATGAGGAAGGCTCAAATGTATATATTTCCTTTTTCTATTGAGTGATTGTTGTTTTGTGAATATAGTGAAAATCTGGGACGACCGTAACGGGATCTGACTGCAGTGAGGTCTTTGGTGTCCAGCGAGGCTCTTTAGTGAGTGGTGAGCCGCAGTAATACTTCCCTTGCTATATGATCCCATTACGGTCGTCCCAGCATTTCTTTCCCTGGAGAGTGGATACCCGGGCCACCTTTGGAGGGAACTGTTTATACCATCTTTTCTATCAGGGACGTTCCGGTACGTAAGGGGGGGATTTTGATGGACAGTGGTAATTTAAAATATTAATAGTTTTTAAAAAAAATATCCATCGTTATCAGAGCGCTGGAATGTTTTAGAATTTTTTATCACTTGTAGGGTTATGATATTGTTAGGTGAGGCTTAGGGTAAGGCTATCGGGCCAGATCTAGAACTATTTACGCTAGCTGCTGAAGTAAAATCGGCAATTAATATGTACTGTGCATGCGCGCAGCAGATGTTACGACGCGTAACTCAGGACGGCCGTAACACTATTGTAACTACACATGAAGGGGCGTGCCTAAAATACGCTATCCATATTTACGTCCTAACTAGGCTTTGGAGGCGGAGGGAGGCATTTCAATCGTACTGAATGGGCTGGGTTTGGCAGATGCGTCCGGGGGTACGATACGTACGTGTGTGGTTACGCTTGGAAAAGTTAAGGTAGGGTTTGGTAGACATAAAACAGCAAAAGTACGTCCATCAGATGGGAGTGCCTGGGGGAGTGCATAGTACTTACGATAGTGTAAATACGCTACGCTAACAAACGTACCATGAACGTAGGTCTGGATCTAGCCCATAGTGAGGGAATAGTTAGGGTAAGACTATGTATGGTAAGGGAACAGCTAGGATTAGGTTGCGGTGAGGGGATGGTTAGGGTTAGGCTGTAGTGAGGGGATAGTTAGGGTTAGGCTGCAGTGAGGGGATAGTTAGGGTTAGGCTGCAGTGAGGGGATAGTTAGGGTTAGTCTGCAGTGAGGGGATAGTTAGGGTTAGGTTGCAGTGAGGGTATAGTTAGGGTTAGGGTTAGAGTGTGGTGAAGTGTTAGGGTTAGTGTTTTTGACAGACAATTAAGGTCAATATAATAATACTGTTGCCTTTAGTGTTGTTAGGGTAAATCCAGAACTACGCTGTGCCGTACTTTGTAAGTACGGCCAGCGTAGCTCATAAGCACTCCCCCCGACACTCCCCCTGTCCCGACGTACTTACCCACTGTTACGCCGGCTGATGGCTACCTTAACTGGGGTAATTTGGGTAATTTGGGTAATTTGTAACTCCCCTAACCCAGCCCTCCCCCCGCCTACCTTCCATAACTACAGCTTACTGCAGCACGCCCCTTCGTCCGTAACTGCGCTGTAGTTATGGACGCCAAATCCACGGCAACCAGAGCCATGGATTACTCCGGGCAACATCTTCCCGGTGCATGCGCTGAACGGCAGAAACGACGGCGGCCATAAGTCTGGATCTGCCCCATTGAGTGTATGAATGTCACACAAATGACTTTATAACTTGTATACCACACTCAATGACAATAGTGCATTATACCCTGGAGACTTTAGCACCGCGAATAATCAGAACAGAATTAAACCCCCCATCAATACCAGACCATCACTGCTACTTCTCCCTAGCAGCATCAGTCACCGAGCTAATGATGGTCTTTGGTAGACCTGGTTCACTGCTGGGGAGTAGTGGCATTGAGGTGCAGCACTGGTGTCCCTCTGTCCATTGCAGACCAACAGAAAATAATTTATAAAAAAGCAGCGGCCAAGCTATATCTCTGCAGCTACTGTGTAAATATAATGATAATCCACCACTGTGCCGTCCACTAGTACAAACACAGGCTCTTGTCAGTGGTAGCACAGCGTTAAATGTGTTTTCCATTTCTTATTCTCTGGAGCAGCTTTATTCTGTGTCTTTGGCTGCTAAGGAAAAAAAGCCAGCGCTGTGCTGCCCCCTAGAAGTGGAGGTCCTACCTACTTGCCTCCTATGCCAAGTGGGAAATCCATCAGTGGTGAAAGGGCTACACTTTAAATCAACTTATAAAGATACGAAGCCGGATCCAGAATTACGCAATGAGGCTATTTTCCACACTCTGCATGTGTAAACGGCCACATTGCTTTCCTGTGCATGCACACCCAACAGGTTTCCGGCACGGATCTGCATTCTCATGATACAGTCGTATATGTGCCAGAATCCTTTGTGACAGTGGGGTGGAACGACCCACCATGCAGTGTGTTCACCTGGTGCGTGGTCGGATGTATGATAATCATAGAGTAAGGGCTTAGTTAATCCCTTTTGTACGATTCACCATTACACACCAGTCCCATTTCCAGAGGGATTGGTGCATAAAACTGAATGGGGAGGGTGCAGGGAAGGGAAGTCTTGTGTGTGCAAGGAAAGTGGTTTCCCCTCATACTTGAAGAGCTTAGGATCTCTGCTGCTACTGCAGAGTTGTCAGGCTCACAGTGGCACCGGAATTAAGGATCCGGTGCATGGATATCTGCCTATTTGACCTAGTTGTGCACTGTTGAAATAGACTTGTGGGAGCACATTCTTTATTATATGTCATGCTATAAGAAGCTCTCCTTATGAAACTCGGACACATGGGAGCGCTGTCTATTGTATGTCATCAGGATGTTCTATGATTTGGTTACAAGTAGGCAATAGCCAATGTTGTTTAGGTAAAACCTCCTTTACATTAACCTTTGTTTGATTTGGTGCCACCTACTTGATACCACTCTCATATTTTTTTCAGGTCCAAAATCAGTCAATACATTTGCCTTAATTGAAACAATTCCATGCCAGTCTTATATTAGCTTTATAAAAGCCCTGTTGATTAATTGCATCACAATCATCAAAGCACAGTTTGATTTGAGTACAGGAAAAAGTCAAGTCACATTAATATTGCAGGAGATGCTGAAGTTGTTCGTAGATGCAAGGACCTTTAAGCAGAGCAATATAGAAATTCATTGCAATTTCCTAAGTAGGCTGATGCAAGTGACTGCATGACATAATCATAATAACTAAAATCCACTCCGACGTTTATTTTTATAGACTGATATTTGTTTTGTCATGAAATGCCAACACAAAGGCCATAGTCGCTTATATCTGAAGCTTCATCAATGTCACAATTTATACAGCAAAAATAATTAAATGAAAATCTGTTCTGCATCACTAAATATAAAATGCCCCGAAACCTTAATAATATGTTTATATCATTTATGTATTGCATTTACTTCATATGAAAGTATTCTTCATTTGAAACGAGCACACCCCTACCATTGGAATTTAACGCCTTAGGGCTGATCCTAATGATCCTTCTGATGAGGAGTTGCAAATCAGCACCGTGACAAACCATATTGTGAGGGGTGCTAATTAATAAAAATGTTTTCATGTAAGGAAAATACAGTGTAATTTTTTGCACACAAAAACAGAACAGTTTAAACCAACGGTTCTCAACCTTTTATTTGGAGAGTACCAGTTACCCACTATAGAATCATGTCATGTATAACTTACCCACTATAGAATCATGTCAAGTACCACTTACCCACTATGGAATCATGTCAAGTACCACTTACCCACTATGGAATCATGTCAAGTACCACTTACCCACTATGGAATCATGTCAAGTACCACTTACCCACTATAGAATCATGTCATGTACCACTTACCCACTATAGAATCATGTCAAGTACCGCTTATCCACTATAGAATCATGTCATGTACCACTTACTCACTATATAATCATGTCAAGTACCACTTACCCACTATAGAATCATCAAACAGTAATAAATTACCTCAAATACCACGCTGTCATACAACTCACTAGTATAATTTCTATCTTAGAAAAAGTCTCTTTAAGTCCAAATGTTTCTTCGTTTCGTATTTTCTTCTTTTCTTTTTACCTTTATATAACGAAATTAAGGCAAAAAACTCATCGCGCAGCAATGTTTAAACTTTCTTTAAATCAAAATATATATTGACCTCACTCACAGTGTTATCCTCTTGTTATTTGTGCAGAAAGCGATATCTTTCCTTATTCTTCAAAACGTTATCCTCCTTCCTCTCCTCCTTCTAAACCGAGTCTCCAACAAATATGTAAAGAGACAAGACCAATATGTCTAAGTCCAACCGGGTTCTAAAATAATTAGATGCACTCACGTGTTTTCCTCTTGATTATATGCAATTTCAAATGGACTCCTCTGTCGCTGCCTCCTCTATCTCAGAGAATCCAGTATGTTGATTTCATAAAAAAGGAACATACAAACAAATTGTGCAATATCTTATACACCCCCCAGCCCCAGGAATGAAAGATTGCACTCACAAAAGACTTCTCTTGGAATTTTGCATTACTCGCAGTTCTTCTGGATATTTCCTCCAGTCCTCTATATTCTTTGGGGGTCCTCCAGCTCATTTCAGATGTCTTCAATCTTCCGGAGAGGTGCTTGAAGACATTTGAAGTTTGCTTGAAGAATCTTCCTTCTTGTCCCAGTGCGATGGTGAAGGGCGGTCCTGCTCCTTCGGGGTTTAGCAGCATAACCTATAGAATATGTCAAGTACCACTTACCCATTATAGAATCATGTCAAGTACCACTTACCCACTATAGAATCATGTCAAGTACCACTTACCCACTATAGAATCATGTCAAGAACCACTTACCCACTATAGAATCATGTCAAGAACCACTTACCCACTATGGAATCATGTCAAGAACCACTTATCCGCTATAGAATCATGTCAAGTACCAGTTACCCATTATAGAATCATGTCAAGTACCAGTTACCCACTATAGAATAATGTCAAATACCACTTACCCACTATAGAATCATGTCAAGCACCACTTACCCACTATAGAATAATGTCAAATACCACTTACCCACTATGGAATCATGTCAAGCACCACTTACCCCCTATAGAATCATGTCAAGTACCACTTACCCACTACAGAATCATGTCAAGCACCACTTACCCACTATAGAACCATGCCAAGAACCCCTTACCCACTATAGATTCATGTCAAGCACCACTTACCCACTATAGAATCATGTCAAGTACCACTTACCCACTATAGAATCATGTTAAGTACCACTTACCCACTATAAAATCATGTCAAGTACCACTTACCCACTATAAAATCATGTCAAGAACCACTTACCCACTATAGAACCATGGCAAGTACCACTTACCCACTATAGAATCATGTCAAGTACCATTTATCCACTATGGAATCATGTTAAGTACCACTTACCCACTATAAAATCATGTCAAGTACCACTTATCCACTATAAAATCATGTCAAGTACCACTTATCCGCTATAGAATCATGTCAAGCACCACTTACCCATTATAGAATCATGTCAAGTACCACTTACCCATTATAGAATCATGTCAAGTACCACTCACCCACTATAGAACCATGCCAAGTACCACTTACCCACTATAGAATCATGTCAAGTACCAGTTGCCCACTATAGAATCATGTCATGTACCACTTACCCACTATAGAATCATGTCATGTACCACTTACCCACCATAGAACCATGCCAAGTACCACTTACCCACTATAGAGTCATGTCAAGCACCACTTACCCACTATAGATTCATGTCAAATACCACTTGCCCACTATAAAATCATGGAACCATGTCAAGTACTACTTACCCACTATGGACTCATGTGAAGAACCACTTACCAGCATATCATGTATACATTTGCCCATGACCCATATATGTAATTTGAGGGTTTTTGTTGTTTTTGCTCACATCTCAGTATTATCATTTCAGTGATTTTAAGGTGCTTTTTTAGCCCCCGAGATATCAAGATATTTTATAAATTATGTCCCCGGTCATTTGGTATCGTACTTACTTACAACCTTTGACCAGTTGCACTGAATACCACCTGACAATGGTCCAAGTACCACCAATGGTACTAAACCCCTGGTCTAAACTATAATTTAGATTTCAACTACAAAAATACCACCTCTCAGTTCATTTGGTTTGCACAATTCAAATTTCTGCCTCCTTGGGACTGATCCAGAACCACACTTACACTGGTTTTCCAGATGGACGCGCAGCTTTAATGAGCACTTTGCATGTTCACAATGGGAGCTAGTACAGAATAATGAAGACTGTTGGCCATCCACCTGTGTCTGTATCCGTCGGCCTTCCGCTAGTGGGACAACTCGTTCCATGATATTAAAATGAGAAAATTGGTGTTTTTTCTCATTTATACATGCGCAGCAGTAGAGAAAGGTACCTGCGTTTCCATAAGATGCTTACAACATCTGAGGGTATGGTGTAAGGGGAAGGTACAGGTCATTTTCAATATGAAAATGGACCTTGTGCTGGATCCAGACTTAAGATGGAGCTTGAAATTAAAAGAAGAAAGTTACTCCTGGACTAAACCATATTGATTTCATGGGGAGTCAAGTTAATTGTATTCTTTGCATGTAGGGATATATCTTTGAATTGCTTTCTGCACACAGATACTGACCAGCTTTACTTTTACACTGTTATTTAGACTTAGGCTAGGAAACATCACCTCTCAACTCTAATACTGTTTGCAACAGATGAAATATGACTCCCCTGCAATCAACATGGTTTAGCCCAGGAGTAACTTTTCTCTCTTTTCCTCCTTTTTAAGTCTGGATCCAGCCCCTTGCGTTTATTTTATTTTTTTGTAAAATAGGTGTATAATTCTTTTTTTTTTCTTATACCGGTATAGTAGAGGAATACCGTGACTATGCTCTGGCATTAATGTATATGATCCACAAAGCAATTAAATGGGTATTTAAATGCTGCAAAATGCAAGCATTAATAAAGCCATATTAATGTACTGGATACTGGCAGAGGCTGCTGCTGTACAAGCCGAAGCCTCGTCCATACGACTCTGACTTTGGACTCTTCTCTGCGTCCTAACCGTAGTTGCAAGTTTCTGCTGAAACACGAAACTCTGGATAGGACTATAGAGCATTTGATCATCTCTCTTATGTCTAGCAATTCAGGGACTCATTTGCAATAAATAACAATATTCAAAACTATCAAAATGACATTACTCTTTTAAATGTGTGGCCAGATTTAGAGTTGGGGAAATGATCGTCCTAGCTCCTCTATAGATAACAGTGTAAAAATAAAGTTGCTGAGTATTTGGATTATATCCAGGGGCAGTGAAAGTTTTACCTGCATGAAAAAACACATTTGCATCCCATGCAATTCAACAAGTAGAGAGGTCATGTATCTTATAGAGATATGCTTCTGGCATCCTCTAACTTGGCTGAACGAAAACACAGTTTGAGATATGAGTCAAGCCTGGGCGAAAATTAAACAAGTTCTTTGCATCTATTGAATATAAATGCATCTTGAATATGTATTGCCAATGCAGTCACATATGGGATTTTAATTCAGTATTTTTTTATTGACATTTTTCACATAAACCCATATAAAACATAATCCCATTCCCACAAGTCAACAGACCTGTGGCTCCTTCTACCATACATAACAAATCAATTGCTCCTGCCCCGCTGAAGAGAGGGAATCAAAGATCCCCAGCACGAATATGCAGAGGCAACTGTTAAGTATTTAGCTAATCCTCAACCTAACTCTCCCCTTCAATTACCCTGACCATTTCTCGTAGCCTTAAACTATGACTCGTTTCCCCGCAGCCTGACCCTAAGACTCCTTTCCCTGTAGCTTGACGCTAAGACTCCCTTCCCCGCAGTCCGAACCTAAGACTCCCTTCCCTACAGCCTGACTCTAAGACTTCTAGAATCGCAGTTTAACCCTAAGACTCCCTTCTCCGCAGCCTGACCCTAAGACTCCCTTTACGCAGCCTAACACTAAGACTACCTTCCCCACAGCCTAAGACTCCCCTCCCCGCATACTAATTCTAAGACTCCCTTCCTCGCAACCTGACCCTATTATTCCCTTCCTCACAGCCTGTCCCTAAGATTCCCTTCCCTGCAGCCTGACCCTAAGACCTCCCTCCCTGCAGACTAACCCTAATACTCCCTTCCTTGCTGCCTAACCCTAAGACTCCCATCCCTGCGTTCTAACCTTAAGATTCCCCTTGTACATGCACCTCCTGTCCAACGAGTATGCCAATGGCCTTTGCCAGGTTTTGGAAGGCCAATGAATGGTTAATTAAATTTGGCATACTTACTCATTTATTAGTAAAACCCTCTAATTAGTTATATTTTCAAAATACACAGAAGAAAAGTAAAAAAGTTGGCTATTTCGGAAATATGATTTTCATTCTGGAGAACGGAACACACATTAAATCAAAGGAACAATAAATGTAATTAATAAAATAGAAAATTTAGTAAAACCTTTTTTTGTGTGTACACTGCAAGAATGTGCTCTTTGCTCCACTGTACCGGCCCCAATTTTCAGACATTATACCAGTGATTCCCAAACTGTGCGCCGTGGCTCCCAGGGGTGCCGCAACGCTCTCACTGGGGTGCCTCGGAATGTTTCTATTTCCTATTGTATTTTTGTCTTAGGGGTGCCTTGAAAAAAAATATGGAGACCCTAAGGGTGCCTCGAACTGAGAAAGTTTGGGAACCACCGCATTATACCATTCTGATGGGTGGTACATAGTTTCCTATACAGTCCAACGCTGATCATCACCTGCCCTCTCCATAGACAGGAAGCATTGTAGGAAAGCCTGGAAGATGAATTCCCGGGGGGCGGGCAGATCAGTTTCCCTGTAGCAAATAAAGATTGACAGAGCTTGCCTTGCAGTGTCATGTATATTACACAGTTTTTTGTACAGTGCACTCTGCAGACTGAGAGTTGGTATGTTGTACACAGCCTGCTGGATCCAGATTTAAGAAGGAGCTTAAGATTAAGAGAGGAAATTTACTGCTGGGCTAAACCATATTATTTTCAGGGGGAGTCAAGTTAATTGTATTCTTTGCATGCAGGGATATATCTTTGAATTGCTTACTGCACACAGATACTGACCAGCTTTACTTTTACACTGTTATTTGGACTTGGGATAGGAAACATCCCCTCTCAACTCTAATACTGTTTGCAACAGATGAAATATGACTCCCCTGCAATCAACATGGTTTAGCCCAAGAGTTTCCTGTCTTAATTTCAAGCTCCTTCTTAAGTATGTAACCAGGACAGGAAGTTAGGTTTTGGCAGCAGCCTTGTTCCCTGTAGCCATACTGTAGTCACCGTGCTAATATTTATTTAATATTTTTTCAATTAAAATAGCACAATTCTAATCACATACAGACTGTTAGGTAAGAAGGCTCAGCTCCTATAGCTGTACACTATACAACAAAAGTTTGGTTACATGGGGGTCATAACATAAGGACTGGGAGTAAGCTAGTCAGCTTACAATCTTACACCCTATGGGGTTGCTCCAGAGCTACGCCCGTCGTAGTCAATATGGCGGGTGTAGGCGTAAGATCGTCTGAAAAGCCGATCTACGCATGCGCCGGGCAGATGTTGCCCGGCGTAACTACGGCAACACCCGATTGTGGATCAGGCGTCCGTAGCACCAGCGTAGTAACACTGGAGTGGGCGTCTCCCAGCGTTACTACGCTGAGGTTAGTGCAGGGAGGCGGGGGGAGGGAAGGTAATGAGGCTGGGAGGGCGGCGTTATCGTACTAACGCCGCCGTCCCAGCGTATTTACACACCCTTACGCCGGCTGAAGTAAGGGTAACCTTCAGCCGGCGTAAGGGAGTGTAAATACGATAGGGCAGGGGGAGTGTCAGGGGGAGTCCCACAATGCAACGCTGAGCTACATCGTAGGTCTGGATCAGCCCCTATAAGACAGTAGACAATAGGTAGGCAATAGGTCTAATACATGAGGGTAACTGCTATATATCTCAGGTTACAGGTACTAGTGCTCAGTGACCTGTAAGATCCAGTCACACAGTAATGTTAGTATTGGGACCACGGCTGGTGGAAAGAGGATGATTGATTGTGAACAAGACCAACTGCTGCGCCCTAAACCAATTCTCTCTATTTCTCTCTACTCTGAGATAGTGGAATTCTAAATCACAACATCTCTGTTCCAGTTCCAGCTTCAGTTTATGATGAAAAAATGTAAATCCTGCTACATGTTTAATTATTGATCCTCTGAGGACCATTTTAAGGGCTTGCTAGACTGATTCTGGTCCCACTGTCTGCTAATTTTGTTGAAAATACTACTAATATTACTATTAAATTCAAACCGGTTCACATCCAACTCAATCAAAAGGGGTTTAAATTCCAAAACTTGATACCCTTATCTCCTTCTATGTCTACCATCATCGGTACCAGAGAATGGTCTGAAATTCCTCTAGAGATATTCTGTGTGGCCATATTTTTATTTGCAAAGATAAAATTAATGCAGGAGAGTGTGTGATGTGTGGCGAATAACAGGAGAATTGTTGCTCGACAGGATGCCATATATGCCATTCTTCAATCAAGTCCAGCTAATGCCCTAGTAGATGATCATTCTACTGGTCATGGACTTGATCAGTGCTGGCGCTAACAGCTATTTTTTTTTATTAATAAGGAGACAGCTCTAGAATTGGAAGAATACACTGCATGGTATGTCCACCCCTCCCATGTTTTTTTAAAAAGCCATTATGCTCCTCTTACTCGTATGAGCCTCCACAAAACACATCACACCCAAAGTGAATTTTTTTGACCTTGGTTAACACTTGGGAGCTTATAAGCTTATGGTTAAGACCTCTTGTATTCTAATTGATGAAACATAACTCCACCCCCGAACCATGTCTATACAGTCAAAGGCGTAGGAACTAAAATTTTCATG
>WWET01001816.1:0-11227 GCA_011038615.1 Limnodynastes dumerilii | reverse complement strand
GCAAGACCGTGATGTGGGAACCAGGACGGCAGGACCAGGACGGCAGGACCAGGACAGCGAGACAAGGACGGCAGGACCAGGACAGCGAGACCAGGGCGGCAGGACTGGATCAGGATCAGGATCAAACTGGATCAGGATTGGAGTCAGAAGCAAGTTGGATCAAGACAGGAGACAGAAGCGAGCTGGATCAGGATTGGAGTCAGATGCAAGCTGTATCAGGACTGGAGTCAGGAGTGAGCTGGATCAGGACTGGAGTCAGAAGCAAGCTGTATCAGGACTGGAGTCAGAAGCAAGCTGGATCAGGTCTGGAGTCAGAAGCAAGCTGGATCAGGACTGGAGTCAGAAGCAAGCTGGATCAGGACTGGAGTCAGAATAAACTGTATAAAGACTGGCTTGAATGCATGGATAGTTCCTGGAAGACCAAGTTTATCTGGGCACAGCATGGACTGTGCACAGAGTTCAAATAGCCCGCCCAGTGCACAGATTGGCTGGAGGAATCATGTGTGGGCAGAGGAGCAACTGAGTGGTTACTGGGAATCACCTGACAGGAGGCAAGATGGCGACACCCATGCACCAGAGATGTAATGAAGCAGATGCCTAATCCCAGACACAAACACACATGCTGTAATGGAGACCTTTGCAGGAACCTCTGGAGGGCTGGAGAGTGGCACATAGTGGGGAAGCTGCTGCCAGACGGCTTGTGGGCAGGTAAGTGCGACGCTTGCCGCCGCAGACCGTGACAATTCTGATCTTTCCAGGTGTACTTACGTGCGTACATGTGCTCCGTCCGTGCTATTCTTGATAACCACGCCTCCATGTGTTCATTTAAATGCCTCCTCCACCCACTTTTATTTACATTTTTCCGTACATCTGATTTCCGTCCGTATGTATCCAAGTGCGTCCGTTAGGCACTTCTGTACGATGGTACGCTTTGTGGTTTACCGCTCAGCATACCATTGCTTTCCTCCCCCGACACTCCCCCTTGCCCCAGCGTATAAACAGTCGCTTACGCCGGCTGAAGGCTACCCTAACTTCAGCCGGTGTAAGAGACTGTTAATACACTGGGAGGGCCCTCCCAGCCTCATTAAAAAGTCAAATCATCCACACACACGAGTAGATACATCCACTTCCCATCTTAAAACTTTGAGTATAGGCACAGATCTGCTTTACTTCATTTGAATTTTTGGTGTAATAAAACGTAAAAATTTTTACTATTTCATGTTTGAAAAGCAGTTTTGATGCCTTACCTCCATATTTCTTAAGGCAGCTATGGCGACCAAAGTTCTAAAAGTATTCTGTTTTGCAACTGGTGCAAAAGTTGCATAATAATCTGCACCATGGATTTAGACTACCAGATGTATAGTATATACGTCTGGAGTTTAGCGTTTTTTACTATTGCGCATGCGTAGTAATTTTTTTTACGTAATCTACATATCTTTTCCTTACATAGATTTGCTTTGGATTATACGGTACTGTTCTCTGAAACATAACTCGTTATTTTCAGATTGCTCTGTGTTTCGCCACTCTTGTATTCTGTGCCATTATCCGCACATAGTATTTTTGGAAATTTTCCAAACTTAGGGCCGTATTCAGAGAACCGCCCATGAAAAGTTCGCAAATATTCGCACGGACGTAGCAAGGTAACACCCATGACACTCCCCTCACACAGACAGGGCATGGTGACGTACTAACCACACCTTCACATCGCCCTCAAATGGTCATTTAAATGCCTCCCCCACCCACTTACATAACTTCTGCATAGTAACGCTGTGGAATTCCCCCTCCAGCGTTACTACGCTGTAACTACGGTAGCCCGATCCATGCGCAGATCGTCTTTTTAGACGATCTTACGCGCACGCCCGGCATATTACCACCGGGCGACGGGGGTCTGGGTCAGGCCCAAAGTTACTGCGCAGTTGATCCAATCCTAAAAATACGCACGGAACTTCCCTCAATAACAGCTCTCTGAATACGGCCCTAGATGTGTAGTCACACATTTGGCTTCTGACATTCCAAACTGATTGAGGATTTTGGTGACTTTAGCATACTGGTTGAGCAGAAAACTTCCATCTTCTTTTTGCTGTATGTGGATTCCTAGGTAGTATGGGCCAGATCAAGAACTAAGTACGACAGCGAAGTTATGCAAGCTGCTTGCGTAACTTTGGCTGTTTGTACGTTCTGCGCATTCGCATGGCAGATGTTATGCATTGCAACAAGTTCGTACCAACAGACGAAGGGGCGTGTCAAACATATGCTAGCCGTAAGTACGCACTGGAGGCGGAGGGAGGTATTAAAATTGTATAGTATGGTCTGGGTTAGACAGTTACGAACGTCAGGACACTACATACGAGCACTGTTATGCTTGGAAAAGTTTAGGTAGGGTTTGGTAGTTGTAAAGCAGCTAAATTACGAGCGACCAAGGGGAGTGCCCAGGGGAGTGCATAATACTTACGATCATGTAAATACGCTACGAGATCGTACTTAAAGTGCACTTAGGTCTGGATCTAGCCCTATGTCACCTCTCCTAGGTCATTAGTATTAAAGTGCGAATTCAGAACGTCACATAGCTTTTTGAATTCTTCAATTTCTTCATGGGCAATAGTCAAATCATCCACACACACGAGTGGATACATCCACTTCCCATCTTAAAACTTTGAGTATAGGCACAGATCTGCTTTACTTCGTTTGAATTTTTGGTGTAATAAAACTTAATAAATTTTACTATTTCATGTTCGAAAAGCAGTTTTGATGCCTTACTTCCATATTTCTTAAGGCAGCTATGGCGACCAAAGTTCTAAAAGTACTCTGTTTTGCAACTGGTGCAAAAGTTGCATCATAATCTGCTCCATGGATTCAGACTACCGGATGTATAGCATATACGTCCGGAGTTTAGCGTTTTTTACTATTGCGCATGCGTAGTAATTTTTTACGTAATCTACATATCTTTTCCTTACATAGATTTGCTTTGGATTATACGGTACTGTTCTCTGAAACATAACTCGTTATTTTCAGATTGCTCTGTGTTTCGCCACTCTTGTATTCTGTGCCATTATCCGCACATAGTATTTTTGGAAATTTTCCAAACTTAGGGCCGTATTCAGAGAACCGCCCATGAAAAGTTCGCAAATATTCGCACGGACGTAGCAAGGTAACACCCATGACACTCCCCTCACACAGACAGGGCATGGTGACGTACTAACCACACCTTCACATCGCCCTCAAATGGTCATTTAAATGCCTCCCCCACCCACTTACACGCATCTTTCTCCCGACGGATTATAAACATGACCCTCCGTACGGATCTTCGCACGTGCAATTCACAAGTCCGTGCCTAATGGACTTCCGTGCGTAAATTCAATGTAGATAGCGTAACTTTAGTTACTACGCATGCGCAGTTGAAACATCCCTAAAAATACGCACAGAACTTCTCGCAAATACAGTTCTCTGAATACGGCCCTTATTGTTTACTTGGGCAAGATATTCTTCAAGTTTCTCTGAGACTTCGGACCTGAGTCACACTTAAGAAGCACCTCCTTCTTCAGTGTGGAATCTATTGAAATGACCTACTACGCATGCATAGTAGATCATTTCTGCATTCTACGTACCAGTTAGGTCTGTAGATTGTGAATAAGAAAAGTGAGATTGCAATGCGCTAGAAAACTAACATCAGCATTAGTAACACTAAGAGATCTACCAATTTCTCCAAAGAGGATCAATAATTAAAAGAAAAAGTGTACCATCTAGCGCTAGGTTACTCCTGTGAGCATTGGCAATTTAATAGAAATTAATAATAGCTAAAAAAGTATCCAATGTCCAATGATTGTTCCAGTTGATTGTAAATGAAAGGTTCAATAAAACATCTTGTAAAGCCTTGTGGAGGCCCCCTCTCGGGGGGAGGTACATGAGAAAAACAGATAAGTGGAGAAAAATTAATGAAAGATTAACAACAGAATTTAATAGAAACAATTCTTAAAAGCTGGTTAAAATTCCAACATGATATTTAAAAGTATAAAATCAGCGATTAATACCCGAAAAAGAGGTCCCTCAGTGAGTGAGGGGAACGGGAAGTAGATGTCACAGTCCCGTGGGATAAACAACTTCCACATGTCCTCCACCATCTGTTCACTATGATCCTCCTGCTTCTGCGGGTAATGCCGGTCCAATCCTGACGCGTTTTGGGTGCAATCCGCCCTTTCTTAAAGAGATCACTATAAAAATTTAAGGTGGGAATCTGGATACATAAGTAAAGAGTGCAGAGGTCTGGATCTGGGCCATCATCTATACTGAGAGAGATTGTACTCTGGGCATTTTGGTCTTTCTCAGTCAATTCCTTTGTGGCTGCATCAGGTTTAGGGTCTTGTATGCATTTCCACGTACCTTCTCTTATAAGCAGCATCTTCACTTAAAATTTCCATGTCTGCTAGTTCTGGTTAGTCAGATTTATCACTGTGAATTTGGTTGAGGCACTGTTAATGGCAGCCATATCTTTTCTGAGTTTTGCCTTTCTTTTAATGTGCTTCTGACTTTAAACTTTTTTTTTCTGCAGTCCAGGGCTCATAACCTGTTAGCAGGAAAGCATTTATGACAAGCAGATGCTGCAATATCACTTAGAAGAACCTTTATTAAACATATAGGGGCAGATTTACTAAGCTGCGGCTTTGGAAAAGTGGAGATGTTGTCTATAGCAATCAATCAGATTCTAGCTGACATTCTCTAGTATGTAATGTGAGAGCTAGAATCTGATTAGTTGCTATGGGCAACATCTCATTTTTCCAAACCCGCAGCTTAGTAAATCTGGCCCATAGTTTGAAACCCATGCTGCAATCTTAACCGCCAAGGAATAACTTTATTAACAACTAACATAGACTCACATTAACAATAGGCCTGATCCAGACTCGCTTTGCGTACGTACGCGTACATAATTACACACTACTAAGGATAATGCATTCCCCCTGGAACTCCCCTCACACGTACATAACTTAGCTGACTTATGTGTTCAGAACCCTACCTTAACTTTTCCTTGCATATGTAATGCCTTGGCGTACATAGGTGCCTAACCCAGCCCATACTGTACAATTTAACTGCCTTCCTCCACCCACAATGCATATATTTGGTTTGCGTAGGGATGTCGCACCCTATCGAATGGTGTTATGTACAAGTTCCGAATGATGAGAGATATGATGAGTAACATCTGCCGCACGCATGTGCAGTGTGTTGCCACAGCCAGATTTACACATGCCGCATGCGTAAATTGGTTATTGTTATTAATCAGGCCCATTGGGCCTGATTCAGAGATACCATTTCCACGGCACTTAGGAGCGTATATTTAGGATCTTAGAAAATTCGCAAAACTGCGCATGCGTAGTAATAGTGCAACGCCATGTACGTAGCGGTTAGGAGCGTAAATTCGCTAAGATCGTAAGTGTGAATCGATCGCAAGCACTTAAGATCTTAAGTGCTGCGAATCTTTAAGATCTTAAGGATTTGCATGGAAATGGGCGGGGGGAGGCAGGGAAATGAGGGAAAGTGGGCGCGGGCTGACACTTGGGATCTTAAATATACGCTACTACGTCACTTAAGATCTCAACTGCCAGCGCAGAGTTAGGGCTAGTCAATGGTGGTCTAACTTTAAGATCCGCCGCTGTTTGCAAGGGGAGTGACTCTTTATGCAGTGGGCTGGAACCTGCTAAGATCTTAACCTTAGATGCGTATATTTGCGATCTTTTCGCAATCGCATCTCTGAATCAGCCCCATTATCTCTATGTGGAATCACAGTTGAGAACAGTAGTTGTATTAATAAACAGACTCAAGTCTAACAACCAGGGTACGAATAAGTTAAATAAATTGTTGGGAAACATGTTTCACAAGACATCAGTTTCCAATAATAAGTGCATTTCTTCCTGAGTCACTAGAGTATGTTAAACGTTCCTTTGTAAGAACAATTTTAATGTGTGTTGGTGCTCCCAAATTGAAAATGAGATATGGACAACTACAGAAACCATTAATGTTACACTGACATAAATAGTTCAACAGTGAACATATAGTACAGATGCAGAAACCAGTGTAAAACACCTAGTTAAAATTCAACTTTATTTCCAGTGTAACAATTTAGCCAACTGGTTATATATATCATGAAAGAGAACAAAACCATCAAATAATGTTTTACACTAACCACTACTCTTCTACGATGTTGGCAACTAACTTTATTCTGTTTCATTCACTAGTCTATAAAAATGTTGTAATACTGTCCTGAAATAAGAAATATCCAAAATGTATTATGGATTTATCTTTAAATAATGTATGTCCTTTATTTGATAAAAACAAATGCATACCTATAAATGGCAAACGGCACAGGCCCACTCAAACACCAGACAGGAAAATATACCTTAAATGATATAAAGACACAGAGACGTAATCTGATGGCGCTATGTAAAAACCTGTTAAAAAATAAATAATAACTAATTAATTGGGCCAAATTGTAAATTGGATATATTAGTTACATGTCTAAAGCTAGAACATCCAGCAGAGACAGGTGGCCCAAATAGCAGATGTGGGGTTCAGCGCCTAACTTAACATTTATCTTAACCTTAAACTACAAGCTAATACTTTGCGCTTATGGTAAATCGGTCTAAAAGACTGCATAGACGCAATCTACGTACAGAAAAGATACGTAGATTACGTTAAAAAGTTACTACGCATGCGCAGTATTCAATTTCGGTAAACACCGGACATATATGCAATACGTCCGGTGCTCTGAATACGGCCCAGTACACCAGGAATAAGCAGGATATTGATTTTGGGTCAAGCTTACGCAGTTTTTCTTTTGGTATGTGTGCATAAGCTCTGCATCCAAATACATACATAGGTGCTCAACATTAGGCTTCAGTGCCGTCCACGCTTCCTCTGGTGTCATCCCTTTCACTGCTAATGTAGGTGCATGATTCTTAAGATAAACAACGGTTGATATTGCCTCTGCCCAGAAATGTTTTTCCAGACCTGCGCCATGTAGCATTGCTCGCGCCCTTTCTAGAAGGGTTCTGTTAGCTCTCTTACTGACTCCATTTTGTTCAGGGGTATATGCAATGGTTATATGGTGTTGAACTCCACACTTCTTTAGTAAGGTTGATAATGCTGCATTATCATATTCACCACCCAGAGGCGGAACTAGCGAGTTGCGGGCCCAGTTGCAAAAAATATGCTTTGGCCCTGATGATATCCCAGGTAACCCAGTGGAGAGCTTCGGCAGTGCAGTGATGATGGCTGTGGGCCCTGGTATCAGCATGGGCTCCGGTGCCGTTGCACCTGTTGCACCAATGGCAGTTCCGCCCCTGTCACCACCACGTAGTACTTTCAGTTTAAAACCTGTTTCTCTCTCCACAAAGTTTTTGTACTCTGCAAACTTCTGAACAACTTTACTTTTTTGCCTCAGAAAATACACATGCGTCTTTCTAGTTGCGTCGTCAATTAAAGTCATAAAGTACCTTGATCCACTAAATGATTCTACTTCCATGGGTCCACATAAATCAGTATGCACAAGGGCTAGAGGTTGTTTAGTTCTTTTTCCTGATTTTGGGAATGGACAGCCTCCCTGCTTTCCCATGATGCAACTCACACATTTTGGTTCTTCAAGACTATTTCCTGTAATGCTTTAAGCATGCCATTTATCAGCTTCTGGAGATTTCCATATCCCAAATTACCAAAACGCTGATTCCACAATTCTACAGAAGGGAATTCATTCGCAGCAGTCATTGTAAAGCATTGCTTTTTATCCAAGGCTTATAGCATGGTTGCCAACTCTCCCGGAATGTCCGGGAGACTCCCGGAACCCTGGGAGATCTCCCGGACTCCCGGGAGAGGACCCTTTTCTCCCGGAGACAATGACCAAAACACCGATGCCACAATTCTACAGAAGGATTTTCATTCACAGCAGTCATTGCAAAGCATTGCTTTGTATCCAGGGTGTATAGTTGCTGATGTCTGGTTGCAGTAGCTATAACTGCACCACTGTTATTTTGCACAACACAATGTCCATTTGCAAACTTTATCTTGAATCCCTTTTTCTTGAAGACACTTATTGCAATTAGATTTGTCTGCAGTTCTTCCACATTTTCAATGTCTCTTTTTACAGTTTGGCCTTTTATAATCAGATGTACTGTTATAGTCCCTTCTTGTGTTCTAGTTAGGGTCTTATTTCCTATGCCCCTTATTGTAACAGGATCACATTTGTTCAGGGATTTAAACCAATTCTGGTTACAACTAAAATGTCTAATTGTACCTGAGTCCATATACCAAGACCTCACATCAAGGCTGTTTACTGACACAGCGTTTAATGCAGACTCTTTCTCTCTTTTATATGAACTACTAACTACTTTGTTCATTCAGTTTACACTCTGAAGCTTTGTGGCCTAACTTGTGACACTTATAACACTTGTACTTGAACATTTTAGGTTTATTACCTTTCACAACCAGAGCTGAACTTTCTGCAGGACTTTCATTTGGTATTCTTTCTTGGAATTGCAGCAGCTTGGTTCACACTATCTCTGTAGTCAGTTTTTCAGTGCAAGACTCCAATGCAACAACCAAAAAGTCAAATTCCGGGGTTAAGTTCTGTAGCATTGCCATATACCTCCTCGTCATCTACAGTAACTCCAAATGATATCAACTGCTGTGAAATCG
This sequence comes from Limnodynastes dumerilii, assembly GCA_011038615.1. Taxonomy (NCBI): domain Eukaryota; kingdom Metazoa; phylum Chordata; class Amphibia; order Anura; family Limnodynastidae; genus Limnodynastes; species Limnodynastes dumerilii. Next base: position 2,551 of record WWET01001816.1, on the reverse strand, counting down.
ACATTATCTTATCAATATAGTCATTCATGTCCTTTGATTCACTCAATTTTTTACCATACAATTTCCGGTGTACGTTAATGCGCCTCATTTGGCCTTTTTCCTCATATGCATTTTGCAGTGCCAGACACATTTCTTTTGCTGATAACTTACCTTGGATGATCGAGTAGATGTTCCGGTATACAGCCAAACCTATGGTTCCCATTGCTCGGTCCACATCATCTGCATTCGTCGTATCACCAGGATCACTTGTGACTTTCCAGAGTTTTTCTCTTTTTAACTGCATCTCTATGACAAACTTCCATGTAGCATAGTTTTCTGAGCCCACCAGTTATTAAAAGTTTTCTGTGGTACAAACTTTTAAACAACCTCAGCTTCTAGTGATTGCTGATCCTTTTCAGTGTACTGGGCCCATAACCTGTAGCAAAAGGCACGGATCACGAAGGAGAGACACAGGAAGACACTGCGGGCTCCATTTACTATACATATTTTCGGGTGATAATGGGTGTTTTAACACTAAAACGCTCATTATCACCTGAAAATAGACAGTTTAAAAGTTACTAAGGTGCATTCGCCCTGGAAATCTGCTCTGAACTGGAAACGTATCTCTGAATATGCCCCCACGTGAGTTATTCACTTGAGAGTGGAGGGTCAATTATTACCATACTATTGGGGAGGACGTTTGGTGCCCGTTCATCAATCTACAGGCACTTAGTCAGCCCAATTGGTCTATGATTACACCAAGCAGCCCTAAATTGCACTCACCAGCAAAACACTCAATTACCGGGACTTTCAGTTAAAATCGGACCTTACAGTGTGAATATCAACAGATGGTTCATTCTCAGCATACACCTCCGTCCTACACACAACACAGGCTCACACCATTGAGGGGCTTGTCATCCAATTTTCATTCCAAGTCCCAGGTGATCCATCAGAGTGAATATTCAGGGAGTAGTTTTTCTAGCCGTTGATGCCCCACTCACATGCAGGCACGTAGCTGGTAAATCAATTCATCTTCTATATCTGTTTATTTCACTCCGTGCATGTTTTGTCTGGCTGGTGCTTCATAGAACTCTCTGGTAGCATTATTGCATCAGATGATTTATAAGAATTGTTCTCCTAATCGACATTTCCAGGTTTTTACCTTTTTAATAGTCATACCAGTATTGACACTTTGGGCTATATTTACCATTTTTTTAATTTCCCCCGAAGGGAAGCTGCTCCTGGCTTGCCTGTGTTCGCGGAGCCTGGAGCAGCTTCCCTTTAAAAAGTTACTAATACTCACCCCTCCGCCGAGGTCTGTGGATCTGGTCCAATATCTTTACATTCTCTTACAATACCGCAGTTCCCTCTCTTCTCACAGCTCAAATGATTTTCTGTCTCTACCAAGTGTCAAAAATTGGACCAACCTGAGCTCCTTCTCGAAATGGCTTTTTGTACATTAGTCATACCTCAGGTTCTCTATTCTTTTAGTATCATTAGGAGAGATCCAGACCTAAGTGCTTGTTACGTTTCATTGTGTAGCGTATTTACACTAGCGTATTTTATATGCACTCCCCTTGGTCGTACGTTTGTTTTACGCTTCCCAAACCCTACCTTAACTTTTTAAAGCGTAAGTACTTACATAAATAACGGCCTAACCCGGCCCATACTGTATGATTTAAATGCATCCCTCCGCCTCCAAAACGTAATTATGGGTGTCGTACGGATGACACGCCCCTTCGGTCGTAATTTTTAAGGTCAGTGGTTTTAATTACATTATATAGTGTTATGATCATACTAGATGCTATGCTAGTAAAACAGCATCTTGTTCCTATTGTTTAAACATTGCACATTGTAAAATGATGGAATTGTACAGCAATGATAAATAAATAAATAAATAAAAAAGTAAAAAATGAAAACTAATTGTTTATGAAGTTCCCCTGAACTTCAATCAAGTCGTTTGTTTAAATCCAAACCTGATCCTATCAAACCTAATACATATGCTTCATAAGAAGAGCCTGATGCCTCACAGAAAAACTAGTGCCTGGAAATTTATGCTATTTTAGGAAATCTTACTAATTAACAGACTATTCTTTGAGTTTTTAAAAGAAGTGTGAAAAAATATAATCTGCCAGAAAAGAACTGTTTGTTTTTAAGTATAATTTGGTTAAACCACATAGCAAAATGGTAATGTACTGTGCTACTGATCAAACCAAAGAACAGAGCAGCATAATTGACAGGAATTCTTTCATTTTATGGTACAAGGTGTGATATGTGTGTCTAACGTTTTAATGACCATGCTTAAGTGAGCAGTGCATTTATTCAGTTATGACCCTTTCTTTTTACCTGTTAAGTGATGTCCTTGGTACCCTTAATGCGAAAACCTTTAGTTTAATGGACCATGGTATATTCATTAACCTTGTACTTCATGTTACTTTTACTCTACTTTTTCAACTTTTTTACCCATAAAATGTACTCTGCTGAGACCAGGATATTTCAGGTTCATACTGAGTTAAATTAATACCTTACAAACACTGGGCTGGATCCATCGTTAAGATAGAAAAAGGTATGC
>WWET01001815.1:276682-287015 GCA_011038615.1 Limnodynastes dumerilii | reverse complement strand
TGCTGATTGCCACTGAAGCTGCCTTATTTGTCGAGTTTAAGGGAATGGAATCAGATCCAGACTTATGTAAAGAAGGCATTATTTGATGTATTTCTAACATCAAGGTGCTGGTGGGAGGGATGGTAGTTTTAAACAGAGGTCTTCCTTACACACACCACCCTATTTAGATTTCTGATCCTTCCTTATTTTAAGTGAGGAGAGACCGTAAATCTTATAGTAGTCGTCTTGGCTTGGAAGTCTGTGAGACCAAGAACTCCTATGTACTCACACGGAGTGCAGGATCCGGCATCAGATCCTTGTTAGTGCTACGCTCAGACTTCTGAACACAGCACTTGCAGAATTCTGGATCACTTCCATGGTTATCATAGTTCCCAACTTTGAGAATCCCAAAATAAGCCCCCAGCCCATTCCACCCAAACTCCACTTTGTTCCTTCCAATAATGACATATACAACACGTACACAAATACCTATGCCCATCCACCATGCGTATCTCGTATGCTTGGTAAGTGGACCAGCCCCTATGCGGGGACAGAATTCTGCACACAATGCAGCATTAGGTGGCTGAGTACGTCAGTTGGCTGATGTTCTTAGTTTAAGATCCTGTCACTTGTCAGATAGAGGAAAGTCAAGTAAATCCTATAAGCTGTATAGTGGCAAAAAGTTACCCCTAATGAGTTTCTATTACTAACACATATATCTTTCAGCCATAAGTTCCCACTCTTTGCCTTCAGATTTTTACACTGCTCACGCAGTTGTCTTTTAATATACAGAGCTAGCACAGCAATCAGCCACAACTACAGCTCAAAAAACAGACTGAGGTTTTTATGATGTCCATTCTACACTATTTCCTTTTTTAACTGTCTGGTAAGCTTCAATTAATTCTAAAACTCTGCAATGGAAAACTTAATAGGCTCGACCATGTTTATTGTCTGGCCATGAGATTGGAACAAGGGAGTTAACTTTGCAGGAAATGAGTACAACGTGTGGGCTATTTAAATGAAAAACAACTGACTGGCGGTACATATATGGGCAGACAAAATCCACACAGCTGTGTGTCTGTGGTTATGTGGCGTGATGATTACAAGGCACTGCAGCTCTTTCTCATCCAGCAGTTCATCTGACTTCTGCTATTTACATGATATATGATATTACGGAACTTCCTTCTAAAACAACAGTAAACCGAAGTTAAGGACTGGTCGGAGTTCATTTAGGTGCTTTACATTAACGTCATTTATTTAGATTTTGTCCCACAAACACAATGACAGATATGAAATAAAACATGTAATTAATTGTATGTGTCATAAGTTACTTACTTCAGTTTACCTATATAGGTTTGGTAAATATTCATTCTTATTAGAGCTACACCAACAATGATAATGTCTTAAATGACCATGTTTTTATTTCTGAAAACTACTACAATACTTGCGGAAAATATTTCCTTGTCTGCATAGAGTGCCACTTGCTAATGCTAAATGAGGAAGAACACAAATATAAAAGATAACTGAAAACGTTTGTACTAAAGGAAGACATTGGAAGACATTAGCAGCATAACATGCACATTTCTCTGTCTAGTCACATTCTTGGAAAACACTAGTTCCTGAGTAGTTAGCAAAACAAACTGCAATTAGAGGGATGTTTGGGTGACAAACCAGCCTTTTCTTTTAACTTTTGCAAACAGAACTCTATGCCAAGACAATAAAATAACATCTGGTGACACTCAGGTCCGGATTCATATTTCCGTAGTTTTCGTCTTATGTACGTTGTTTTCAGAATTGAGCTTATTTACGCTAACTACGTACCATTTCTGTACGTAGATTGCTACGCAGAAATGGTACATAGATAGCGTAAATCGGGACCTGACTCTTTAAAAGCAAAACAAAACAAAAAAAACCCCAAAGATTTATTTGGTAAATAACATGTATGCATTTGAATAATAAAATGTTATATTTTTTTAGAGCACTCACCCTGCTCAAGTCCCATTCTATTTTTATATTTACATTTGTCTCCCCCTGCTGTTGTTGCGGTGTACATTTCCACCTGATGTTGCTATTACTTTCAGCTCTAGAGCAGCACCAATATCTTTAAGTAGCAGACTAAGCAGGAATAATATTTTCGCAGCTGCAACTAAGCATACTATTTCTTTTTCACATTGCTGTACAAGAATGCGTTGATTATAAAATGATACAAATAACATGTTAAATAATAAGATACTGATAGTAACTGAAGAAAGCCTGTTGATCTAACATTTAATTTTGATTTTTGTGTTCCAGATAACTTTCTCTCTCTCTAATTTTTTTTACACTGCCACGTATGATGGCACAATATGTGCTGATCACAGATGTACAGCAATTCTGTAGAGTTTTGACCGAAAATATTTCCATGATATAAACTGAAAACTTTTTGAGTGGGACTATTATGTATTTATTTTATTGTTTCTAAATAATGACATACAAATACATTTTTTTATTCTATTAAGTTTCTCTAGAATAAATAATAAGAATAGTTTTGTATTGTATAATATGTTGGTTTTTGAGTAATTTACTCTCTTGGTAGTATTTAAATTAATTACTGTGAACAAGCTTTATAAAATTATTACATGCTTTATTTATTTTTTTTAACTGTAACTTCTTTTGAATCCTTACTGCAATGTGTTTCACAAGGAAATATCTGTCTTCTGAAGAAGTTATACAATAATAGCCATATGTATAGACATTCCAGTGTGTTTACCAATGTATCAAACTACTGAGGGTAAGCTTATATGACAGTAGTGCTTAGGAGTAGCAGTGTAAAGTAGCAAGCGTTACAGAGAAATAATAATGTAGACGTTACTTTATAAAGTCCCATTACAAGATCACTGTGAAACTAAGGCTTTCACAAGACATAGATTGCTTATGTCTCCTAAAGCTTATATTAAAAAAAGCAGGAAAAAGTTGTTCTTTTTTATTTCATGTGCATTATAAGCCAAATAGCTTGGACACCTATCACATTTAATTTACTCATTACACAGTTAACATCTCTTACCCTATATGTCTTCTCCTCAGCTCAATGATTTTCTCCTTGGAGTATGGTTCACACATATTTGCTCCTGTCAGTCTTCCCTAAGCACAGAAGAACAGGTCAGATGAGTTTTGTCACTCGGTGTGTGCCTGTTGGCTGTGATGTGTTAGTGCTGCACTATGCTTATTCTCTTACTCTATTTAATTGCTTGCTGCATTTCCTCAGAACACTGCCTCCTCCACGCCCCTCTCACGCCTCTGCCTGACATTAACCCCTCACCAGCATGAAATGTTACAATATGGTTGCTTAGCACTAAACAAAACAACTGATTGATGGAAATCATCTATTAGTAATTAAATGCACACTTTAGGGTTAAGTCGCTATTACAGTTGAGAGGTGGCACGTCTTAGTCTTAGTTGAACCCTTAATAACAATTTTAAATTAAAGCTGTTTCGTATACGTTTTGTGTACAATAAGCATAAAGGACATGATCCACACCCCGACACGTTTTCTGAGCTCCCCCCATCACTCCCCTTTCTTGTTTGTAAGTAGAGTTACTTACGCTGCCACAAGGCGGCCTTAAGTCACAATTGCGGATCAGCGATCCGTCAGACCGCGGATCCACGCATAAGTGGGATATCCATCCAACTAAGTTCTGTACGATGCAAGCTACGTTAGTAAACTTAACACAACATCTGGAGTACGCACCTTGCGTGCATAAGTGGGCTCTCGCACAGACCTGTGGATCTGATCCAAAGTATTTCCCCTGCATTAAAAATCTAAAAAAAAATAAGATTTTCACCCCTTGGTTTGTCCAGGCGCAGACTCACACCTGTTTTTGCTGTTATTCTTAAATTCTTTATCACTCCTGGGGCTTCCAAGAACACAAAACAAAAAGAATGCACAAAACTGTTAGTCATCGTCAATCTATAAATATGTACCATGTGACTGAAGGAGCACTGGGTTCATATGTAGTGAAAGGTATTTGAATTAGTGTTCCAGACTTTCTCTAAACAATTTCACTTCCACTTATGAAGGAGCACTGGGTTCATATGTAGTGAAAAGTATTTGTATTAGTTTTCCAGATAGCTTTCTCTAAACAATTTCACTGCCACTTATGAGGGAGCAATGCCAAACTTGTTTTAATTATGTCCTGAGCAAGGATATAGATGTAGCCGAGTTCACACATATTTCCATGTTGTAACAGGATGTATGCTAAAAACCTTAATAAGGGAGGTTATTATGTGTTTATTTTACTGTTTCTAAACAATGTTACACAAATATATGTTTTTTCTTATTATTATCAAGTTTATCTAGAATAAGTATAACCTATTGAACATTATACGTACTCTTCGACTATATGCTTAAGTTATGTTTTATTTTTTTAAGAACTTGTTTCTATAATCAAAATTGACCAAATTTGTTTTCTTGTGTAATTATTCCAAAATGCCCAATCTCAATAACTAGTGTTGACATTATGGTGTCTTGTATAAGATCCTCAAATTCTTCATTTTGTAATGTCTTTCTGGAGTAAAATATTCTACATTCTATATGATATATTCTCTCATTTCTGTTATAAAATTGTTAAATACACTGGCTCCCGATCCAGATCTGAGCATACACCAGCTGACGTGACGTTTCTTTGTGTTATTTTTGCATTGCGCAGAACTGAAGATCGCACAGTCACTGCTGATTCAGATCATAGCGCAACCCTGGTGTCCTGGACTTGCGCACTGAGGGGCGTGTTGAGTGAGGGAAAAGGTGGAAGGACGTCGTCAATGTACAAGGCAAGTGAGCTAGAACCTGGTTAGAACGCAGATGTAACAAAGATCTGTTTACGTTTAAACTTCTGCAGGTCTAAGTCCTGGGGGCACACAGTAAACAGCCTATTACAGACACTTTTCTTTAAATTTCAACCTGTAAAATCATTTATATAATCATGAAATGGCTGCTGCTGTTTAATGGGGCTATCAGTCCTGAAAAATATACATATATTTATTATTTTTTTATATTAAAAAACAATACATTTTATAATTTACTCTCTGATCTGTGTACTGTACACTATACTTCCCCTTGTGCTGCGTATTTTGGCACGTATCTGCTTACAACGTAACTGCTGTGTGCCCATGTCTGTGCCCTACGTGTTCTATATGTTTGCAATTCAAATGGCACAGTTATTTATGGTTCAGGATCTAATGCAACCTGCACCACGTTTCCAAACGCATTTGCGCAACGCACACTACCTGCACATTTGTACTTAGATCTGGATTGGGGCCATTGGGCCAAATTCTGACTCCCACCCCCACCCCCCGCATACTTATGTGTCAAATAGATACCTTAACTTTTACAACTAGGTCTGCGTCCATATGTATGCAGACCTAGTCGTAACGGGTCTTCCCTGCCCCCTCATTTAAATGGCTATCCTGCCTGTTTGGCGGGGATATGGTCATCGTAAATGAAGGGTCAGCTTACATAATGACATAACTTAGCTTAATTAATTGCCTCCCTCAATGCGTATATATGGCTTGCATAGGGATGTCACGCATCATATGGGGTTACATGCAAGTTATGTACGATCAGAGTTACGATGAGTAACATCTGCCACACGCATGCGCAGTGCATTCCCACAGCCAGATTTACGCATGACGAATAAGGCCCTTAGCACGCCATTACTGTACTATTATGTTAAAGTATAAATATTAATTATTGTAAGGGCATAAAATAAAGTCATATTCATATTGATTCATATTAATCAGTGTAACGATTGCTGTGTTTGAATAGACAAAGTTTCAAATAAGAATGCAAGTATAGGCCTGAACCCATGCATGCATACGGTTGAAATGAAGGTATTTTATAAGGTAACAGTAATTTGAATAGACAGTGATATATTGGTATCAAATAAGAGCATTAGTTTTAAAAGAAACAGGCTTCCACATTATGCCTCCAAGGGAAATGACATTCCAAATACCAGTCAGGTAGGGCATGATAGTATCTATACACAGGTGGCCAGTTTTATGGTGGCAATTATAGATTGAGGACCCCTATCTTCCCCTTAGGGACCAGGCACATTCCAAAGCTCTGCCTTAGGGATAACTAAACAACATTCCAAAACAGGGTTTGACCTGCTCAGTATACATGCTTGTACCATCCCATTTATATATAATTAATATTGAATTGGTGATAAAGATATATTTGTAGCTTAAAATACTGATATAGGCCCATATACGAATATACAGATTTGTTAGGCATAGATCACATTTCAACAGTATGCATGCACAGGCTTATCTTTGCGGGCTTTCTCATTTATAACCATAATTATGTAATGATATTGTTTCTTTTATTTTATATGTATGTGTTCTGTATATGAATAGATAAAAACTGTTCCAACGTATTTTAATATGCATTTGTAATCCTCAGGAGGCTTCAATTCGCATCTTTATCGCCAATCACCTTTAGAACATTATAATTTGTTTATATTTAGAACCATTAGATAGCTTATAACATTCTAAGAATAACTATGTATTTTAATATGATATTGCTAGTTGCGCTTGCATGTTATGATCATAAATAGATTTTGTTTAAAATGTCTGAAGATGAGATAGGGTAATAAAATATGCTAATTGACCCTCCTGATGAGCCAAGGTGGGATTGAGAGACAGCCAATCCCAGCAAGGACCAAAAGATCCACCAATTAGAGGAAACAGCATAATGAACAACTGTGATGTCATGTTTCTTTTGTGTTAAATGTAAATAAAAGAACAGTCTGTCCATGGAGGAAAACAAAGGGTTTCTATGGTGATGCCTTGAACAGACTGTTCGGCACTAGCGTGGATTGGTGAGACATTTGTATTTTGGCTGTGATATTGTAAATCCTGTGTTATTGTAAATCCTGTATATTATTGTAATCTAAGTAAAACTCTTTGTGCGTCGGAACACAACTTGCGATCTGGACATTGTTTATTTGCGGATCTATGCAATTTATGTAACTTTTGCGCAATATTATTGCAATTGATAAACTAAATGTAATAATTAATTCATATCTTATAACAACATGAAACTATCTTTAACAATTACCATAACCCCCCCACAGTGGAATTGCCTCTGTTTCCCATCCATTATGAGGATCCCGATCTGAATACAGCACAATACATTGGGCCTGATCCAGACTAACACCTACCGCCGTAGGTATGGCGGGTGTATGTGTAAGATCAGCATTTCTGCCGATCTACGCATTCGCCGGGCAGATGTTGCCCAGCGTAGTAAGGGGAACCCGTTCCTTAGGATCGGGCATCCCTAACTGTTGCGTAGTTACGGCGAGGGGGCCGTTCCACACCGTAACTACGCGGTAGTTAGGCAAGGAAGGCGTGGATAGGTAAGCAAGTGAGGGCGGGTATGGGACGTTACGAAGCTGTGGCCAGCGTAATTACACTCTGTTATGCTGGCTGAAGTTAGGCTTCAGCCAGTGTAACAGTGTGTAATTCCGCCGGCCACAGGGGGAGTGTCAGGGGGAGTGCATGCCGATACGCTGTGCGTTAGTACGCACAGTTCATCAGCGTAAGTCTGGATCAGGCCCATTGTATCCAATCCTAGAAATCATAAAATACCCCCTTTACGTAAGTCTTAAACCGGTCCATAGACATTACTATGTCATGTCACATTACAGGATCACTGTGCAACTAATGCCTTCACAAAACATATATATGCATATCTTTCTTAAAGTTGATAAATTAGTAGGAAAAACTTAATTTAGCTTGAGAAAGTTCAACAAGAACACTCAATACAACAATGCCTGGAAAGAATGTATGGCAATACGTGCTTTTCAGGCTTAAAAATAAAATAAAAACATCATTAGTTACTCAAACCCCTCCCTTGTGACTATCCAGAAAACAAGACAATAAAAAGTACAAAATTGTTAGTCATCAGTCATCTAGAAAAACACACCTAGTGTCTTAAGAATCACTGTGTTCAGACGTGGTGCAAAGTTCAGCATAGGTGTGTTTCTACAGTTGAAGAAAACCCACAATAAAGGCACTTTTAGGCATATTGATTTACACCTGCTTAACCTCCGGTTATTGACGACACTAGGGATGGTGTTACCCAGTGCAGTAACTTATGGCTTCACCCAACCCCAATGTACCTCCTCCCATAAAAACCATAGAGTTTCCTGGAAATATACCAAATGTAGTGAATAATTCAGCACTAAGTCAAATGAATAATCTAGCTCTCAGTTCAGATAGAGTGCATTAGAGATCATTCAAGTCGAGTCAATATTCATTTACATTGTCAATGAGGTGAATTTCTGATTCCTCTTATTCGTGTCACAAGTAAAGATCAAGGGATAGTGCAGTAAACAAATGTAGTAAATTGTCCAGTATAAAGCCTAAAGAGTGATCTAGCACTCAGTTTAACTATCCCACCACAGTGTGAAAGAATCATTCAAGTAAAACACCAATATCCATTCAAAGAATCAATGAGAAACGTTTCAGTTATCTCTTATTAAAGCACTCACTGTGCAGATCATATCCCCCAATTCTTATGCTCTCCATGTAGATAAGATTTATTTCTTTGAACCTTCTATTCTCTGTTCTGGAGTTATGTATAAAAGTCTCCAGGATCAAGAGAGTTAAAGGTTTTCTTTGTGTCTTCTCACAGTATGCCATGATTTAAATTCAGCCACACAGTCTGTCCAAACTATGAATCCCAGCGCTCCTAAGGATGTAATTTACTGTTACTAGGTACGGGTGGGGCTTGATGATGCAAATTGCATTCCTAGTAACAGTTAGAGTTGTGCCATTTATAACCAGGGAACAGGTCTTCATGACACACTGTGCATAAATGTTACACGCTGGCAGCCGTAACGGTACTTCCTCTCCTGAGCTGCTGCTGCGCCACGTCCAGGTCGTCACTAGGAGACCCGGACGCTTCTCTCTGTGGAACGCAGCGTGCGTTCCAGAGCGTCTCCTGGCGCATGCGTGGGCCTTACCTTAAATTCCCGCTTCTCCACGAGGACGCCGGTGATAGCGTTGTGTGGAGTTCTGCTACAAGTCTACTGGCTGCGCTGCTGTGTATCTTGAGCGAGTCCTGTCTGTGAGTTTAGTCTGTTCTTGCTTGACTGTTGTTACTTACCTTAGTCCTGGTTCTTCTAGAGCTTAATCTTCTACCCTTCCTAGTAGTTCTGCCTACCTTATTGTATTATTTTGGTACCTCGTATTCAGCACGCCACATAGTGGCATTACATTGTGCTGCCTGTCTATTCAGTATAGCACTATACCGTGCAAGTTGTTCTGTGCAGGAATTGCACTTAATATATTTAGTTGGACTATTCTATTCAACACGCCACATAGTGGCATAATATTGTGCTGACCGTTACTCTGTATTGCACTATACAGTGCTGGTTGTTCTGTGCAGGAATTGCACTTATAAGTTTTACTTCCACTTTATTATACAGCAAGCCACATAGTGGCAGCCTGCAGTGCTGTGTGCCCTGTGTGAGCTTATAGTTTATTCGTGCCCGCTTGTATGCTTTGTGTGAGTGATAACACTAGCTACATTTCTCCACCTGCCACGGTGTTTAATTTCCCACTATCATTGATTACTGCCTCTTTCGGTAAAACCGTGCACCTAAGATAGCGGCTTGTTAATTTGGGTGCTGCACTAGTCCATCCCCACCTCCAGGGGCCCTGGCGAAGACTCCCAGATTCCCTGCTGCATGTTAGGTAACCGGTTTCATAACAATAAAATTGCACCCCTAGTCAACATCTCTTTCTCCGATATCTACCTGAGGCAAGAACTGAGAAGTTGGCCACCCTGCAGTATATTGTATAGTTTTCAGTGCTGCCTGGGTTTATGGGGATTTGTGGGAGTGCTGACACCGTGATTTACATTTTCAGTGTAGGGCTTTTCTGGGTGCAAATAGCACTTTCAAAGTGTATACTCAACAATTAAACCCCTTTCACTTCACCACCAAATACCCGGGTTTTTGACTAGTATTTGGTGGTGATGTGAAATGTCCATTTTTTCAGCGACCCGGGTCTGGTGACACGGAATTGAGACCTATGGATGGACCAGAGGCATGTAAGTACTAAGGGCCTGATCCAGAGCAACGCTCGCAAGCGAGCGTACGCTCATCGTATGCGAATTTTCGGCAAAAAATTCGCAATGCGCATGCCCAGTATGACAGGTTCCGGTCGCCCGAGCGTCATGAGCGAATAGCGGGCGTATCGTTAGCGTATTTTGCGCTCGCTGGGCGTATTTTTTTTACGATGGTCGGCTGGGCGCCCATTTTACTACTGGGAGGCAGGGTTAGCCATTTAAATTGTACAGTATGGGCGTGCT
>WWET01001815.1:240021-261278 GCA_011038615.1 Limnodynastes dumerilii | reverse complement strand
AAGAACCCTTCCCTGGCAGTGACTCCACATCCTGACTGCCCTTACTGTGAAGAACCCTTTCCTTTGCTGGTTGTGAAACTTCTTTTCCTCTAACCTTAGTGGGTGCCCCCGTGTCCTGTGTACAGTCCTTGGGGTAAAAAGTTCCTTTGAAAGTTCTCTGTATTGACCCATGATGTATTTGTATATATTGATCATATCTCCTCTTAGACGCCTCTTTTCTAAAGTAAACATGTCTAAACTGGCTAACCTTTCCTCATAGCTCAATGACTCCATACCCTTTATCAACATTGTCGCCCTTCTCTGAACCCTTTCTAGTTCCAAAATGTCTTTTTTATGTATTGGTGCAAAGAACTGAACTGCATATTCACGATGAGGCCTCACCAATGATTTATATAGTGGCAAAATTACACAGTCTTCCCTTGCATCTATGCCCCTTTTTATGCATGCTAATACTTTATTGGCCCTGGCAGCTGCTGCTTGACATTGAGCACTATTGCTAAGTCTATTGTCCACAAGCGCTCCCAAATCCTTCTCCTAAATTTACCCCATTTAATGTATAGATTGCATTCTTGTTTTTGATCCCTAAATGCATAATCTTACCATCTAAGTACAATTGTTGTTTCCTAGACCTAGTTCCCTTATTTTGTGGATCAATCTATTGTGTGGCACTGTATCAAATGCTACTGACGTACGTAAAGACTTCACATACCTAAGTGCCTAAGCACGCCCACACTGTGCGATTTAAATTCCTACCCCACCTCCGAAGCATAATTATGGATGTCGTATGGATGTCACGCCCCTTCGTTCGTAGTCACGCTGTTGACACAAGGCTGGTACGTACGTTCAGAGTTACGTGGCGTAACATCTGCTGTGTGCATGCGCAGTAAATACTAATGGGCAATTTTACATCAGCGGCAAGCGTAAAATCGCTCGCGTACGTAGTTTAGGATCTGACACCTTGTAACTAAAGAAGTATAAATGATGTGGAATGGAGGTATTATTGCTAAAGCTTGCAATGTTTGTACCAGTTTTGAGCCATGTTTGTTAAATTATTTTTTACTTATTTATTAACAGGTCTTTATATAGAGCAATCATATTATAATTTTAACAATCATTATATCGCAAGTTTACCATCTGTAGGACATTGGGGACTGATACATAATGGGAAGTGCTATGTATCACATGGACCAGGCTGTATGGTAAAAGTGTTCAGTGATCTGCATGATCCAGTCACACTATAGTGTTAGTAGCAGAACAGAGTATGCTTATCTGAGGATGTGAGTTTTAAGGTAGTGCTTGAAAAGTTTCTCAGTAGATGATGTCTTAATCAGAGGGGGACAAGGGGGACAGCTGTCCTGGGTCACGAGGTTAGGAGCAGCCCCAACAATCTACCTGCTGCCCACAAACAGTGGAAAACAATAATTATGAATAATTATGTATCTAGCACATAAATATTATTTAACATACAAATACTGAAAATCTGATGGCATAAAAGAACCTCTTGGACCACTTAGCTGCCTAATTTCTTCATGTCTATTACATCTGATGGTAGATTATTCCACATATACACTTCCCTTACATTAGAGAAACATTCCCTTGGTTTCAGTACTGTTTTGTTCTAATATTTCTGTACCTTGTGACAATACTGAATATATTTAAAAGTTTAGTAATATGACCACCTCTCTTCTCTTCTACAAGTTTTACAGGTTTAGATCTTTTAGTCTTAATCAGTCCATGACTGGCAGGTTGTTGTATATTGATATTTATTTAAACCACAACAGGTTTTCTGGTACTATTTTCTTAATGTATAAAAATACAAATGTATATACAGTCAAGAAATCAGTTTAGTGGGATGAGCTAGTGCATCAAACTCCTTAGAAGCTCTAAACATCAGCTAGAACACTTTGTAACAGACATCTGGTGCAATCATTTATTAATTAACAATGAATACATATCATAAATACTAAACACATATAAAGGAATTATTAAAATTTATATTTATATATTTGAAAATAATTTCTGCTAGTGCTATTAAGTCTACAGATGTTACAAACAAATACTACCAAAAAAAAAAACTCAACTGTCGACAATTTGACATGTCAACATTTTGTACTTGTTGACATTTTGACCTGTCAACATTTTTTACTTATTGACATTTTAACTGCTGATATTCTGACCTTGTGACATTTTGTACCTGTCGTCACAGCGGGAGAATGGACTTTTAACTTTCCTTGGATTGCCAAGTCGTTATCCCTCGGTTTATTGCTTTATTAACAGCTTTGGAAAATATATCTACATTAAGAACTTTGGGCCTGATCCAGACCTACGCCTGCTTGCATTTTAAGCTCGGTGTAGTCGTAAAAACGCTGTTTTCCATGTTCTGCGCTTGCGCGCAGCAGATATTATGACCAGAAAATCTGAACGTACTTACAAGACTAAGGTTCACAGCGTAACTATGAAGGGGCGTGCCAGCCATACGACACCCGTAATTACGCTTCAGAGGCGGGGTGAGGCATGTAAATCGTACAGTATGGGCATGCAAAGCGCCGTAACTACGCATGGAGCCTACGGATGCCCGCGGTTATGCTCAGAAATAAAAGCAAGCATCTTATAGATGCGAGCAAAAATAAACAACTGATTGGGCATACAATCATAACAAACGGGTTGCCAGGGAAGGTTAGAGATTGTTCTAGAAGGAGTTAATGAGATGTTGTTGATTGGTGGAGATAAGGGGGGGGTGGGGGGTTAGGTCAGGTGACAGAGTTAATATAAGATGTAGTTTGGGTGTGGTATGTCTCTTTGAAGTTCGTTTTGGATGGCTAAGTATCTTTGATCTTGTATCCTGTAAGAGCTTTAAAGTCTTAATTGGTGGTTGTTAGTGGGATTGTTTGTTCCTAATTGGTAATTACTGTCAATAGTGTTCCAATTGGTTATATTCATCTTACTGTCTGGGTTTTTTTTTGATTTATTGTCATTTGAGTTTATAAATTTGGTGTTTATTTTTCCTGGTTTATGATTTATTTCTTGTATTGATATCTCTCTTTCTGTCTGTCCTATTCTATTTCTTGCTTTTTTTAAAAAAAATTCAATAGTTTTTTATTGACATTTTTCGATGGTTTACACAAACACATATACATAAGCATACAAAGAACAAATAAACATAAACACAAACATTACTTAGCCTGAGGGCCAATGGGTCAGTGAGAGGCAGAGCCCACAAAGTTAGACAATATATCCTTATCCCTCTTATGGCTTAAGCCAGGCCAAGTTAGACTAACATCAACTCCCTTGGTATGTATTCATGGATAAATAACACAATACAAGTATATACAGGTCTCTTATAAGTCAATCATTTTACATAGCGTCACTCTTGCATAACCGAGCAAAAGTATTATATATCCGGAAATTTGCAACACAGGGCGCCACTACCCCCCAGCTGGTCGGAACACGCGGAAACAACAGAATTCAGTACACTCACATCAGGCAATGCCTCAAGCATACCCTTAAACAGATAAATCAGGCAAAATACCGCCAGTCAGATGTACGATGCCCTTGTACACCTAGTCCTCCCCCTCTGACTGAGTCTCAATCATCCTCACACATCAAGGCAGAGCCTCTAGATTCATACCACCTGGACCAGAGCTTGTGATATTTATGGATTACCCCACGCTGAGTGTAGAGAAAGCGCTCATGACTAACAGTCTCATTAACCAGCCTCACCCACTGCTGGACTGTGGGTGTCTCCTGCGCCAACCAGTTTCTAGCAATTAAAACCTTAGCCAGGGCTGTGAGTTTCATGACATATTTATAAATTATAATATTGAAAAGTTCCTCCAGTCGTACCCCAAACAAAGCCGTTAAAGGGGAGAGGGGAGGGAGCATGTCCAAGGTAACAGCTATGCATTCCCAAATTTTGTTCCAAAAATCAGACAAATGCGGGCAAGTCCAAAGCAGGTGCCAGAAGGTGGCGTCACCACACCCACACTTTGGGCACTCAGTCCCCAGCCGTAATCCCATTTTGCATAGGCCCACCGGGGTGTGATAAACCCTATGGAGGATATAAAAATGTATCTGCTGGAATCGCAAACAAGCAGTAGCATCTGCGGTACAGCCCATCATATGTGACCACTCCTCATCTGAAAGCGGGCCCAAATCCAGCTCCCATTTACATTTTAATGACGCGAGAGCTGCCGGTGTAGACTCCAGCACAAGTGCTTTATAAAATCTAGAAATGGCCTTATGCCGTGTACCATCCGCTAGCAAAGTTTTAACTGGCGAAATAACACATATTGGGAGAGAGCCCGAATACTGGGACAGCAAAGCATGTCTGAGCTGGAGGTAAGCAAAGAAAGCAGTACGGGGAAAACCAAATTCTTGCCGGAGCTGCTCAAACTGTAAAATTTGACCTTGATGGATGACCTGACCCACAGCTTGCAAAGCCGTTCTAGACCATGGACTATGCACGCCCAATATTCTACATTCCGGAATCGTCTTGTTACACCAGAGAGGAGTATCCGGATCAATACCCCCTCCACCCAACAGCTGGTGCGCATGCCTCCACACCTCAATAGCCTGTTTTACAATAGGTAACACAGCAGAAGGGACACCTCCAACAAGTAGGGCCTGAACCGGGGAATAATAAGGCCAAGTAAACCTTACCATTAGCTGGACTAAAGACTGGGTTAGATTCGGGGGAAGCCAGTCCATTAAGTGTAGGAGTTGTGTGGCAATATAATAAAGCTGAAGATTAGGTAAGGCTAAACCCCCCATAGGTTTACTACGCATTAGTGTCTGCAGCTTAATTTTGGGTTTGCGGGCCGCCCATATAAATGAGGACAAGAGACTATTGATAGAGGAAAAAATTTTTCGGGGAATATAAATAGGAGAATGGTGTAAAACATAGAGATACTTCGGCTGGATCACCATTTTAACCAGATTTATTCTGCCCGTGACAGAGAGCGGAAGCTTCTGCCAGACATGCGATTTACGCTTGAAAAAGTTCGTAACAGGGGTCAAGTTAGAGGACACATAGTCGGAAGCAGAGGGTGTTACAACAATGCCCAGGTATTTAAAATGGTTAGTCCACCGCAGTGGGCACCCTGGAAGGGTTACTTGGGTAGCAGCCGCATCTAGGGGAAATAGGCTAGACTTATCCCAATTAATCTTGAGGCCAGAATATTTACCGAAAGTAGTTATGGTCGAGAGAAGGCTGTCCACTGAGCCCGCGACATCCGCAAGAAAAAGCAGGATATCGTCCGCATATAAAGCGATGGTATCCAGATGATCACCAGCCGGCAGGCCCAGAATCTGAGGATGAGATCTAATTAAGCAGGCCAGGGGCTCAATGGCAATGGCAAACAAAGCCGGAGACAGTGGACAGCCCTGCCTCGTGCCCCTTCCCAAGGAAAAGGGTGCCGTAGTATGTCCATTAACACTAACCCGTGCCCCAGGGGAGGAATATAGCAATTGTACCCAGGAAATAAATTTAGAACCAAAACCAAACCTTTGCAACACCCTCCACAAGTAGACCCACTCCACCGAGTCGAACGCTTTGGCAGCGTCCAGCGACGCCACCGCAGCTCCCGGGGCCGCCTCCTTGGATAGCTGAATATGGCTGAAAAGACGTCGCAGGTTGGTAGCCGTGGACTTTCCGGGCATAAAGCCCGTCTGGTCCGGATGAATAATTTGAGTGATAACTAAATTTAACCTCACCGCTAGTATCTTAGCCAGTATCTTCACGTCCGTAGATAACAGGGAGATGGGGCGATACGACTCCGGGTGGAGTGGGTCTTTACCCGGTTTAGGGATGTTAACTATAAGGGCTTCTGACATGGAGGCAGGAAGGGAGCCAGATTCAAGAAAAAGGTTAAACTGCTTGAGTAAAATGGGGGCAAAGAATTCACTAAATTGTTTGTACACCTCTATAGGAATCCCATCAATACCAGGGGCTTTACGCAGGGGGAAGGATTTAATTGCGGCAATCACCTCGAGTTCAGTAATGGGCTCTTCAAGCATAGCAACTGAGTCGCGTGGCAGGGTGGGCAGCACCAGCGGGTCCAAGTAGTCAGACAACTGTGCAGGTGTATACGAGACCTTAGTGGCATATAATGCAATATAGTACTGCCGGAAAACCTCTGCAATATCTGAGCCCAATTTACATATATTACCTGCCCTGTCCATTATTGCCGTAATAACGCTTGATTCAGAGAGGTCTCTGGCCAGGCAGGCCATATAACTACCACCTGCATCAGCCTGAGAATACAAAGAATGTCTGGCAAATAGCAGGTGCCTTTTTGACTTATCATATAAGAGATCCAGCCACTGTGTTTGAGCTGATCGCCAGGCCTGCCTGTCCTCAACCGACCCCGAAGCAAGATATCTAGCCTCCAGCTCCCCACACTGCCGCTCCAGCTCCTGATCTTTACGACGGTGAAACGCCTTGAAAAATGCCACAGCCTTAACGCCTTGAAAAATGTCACAGCCTTAATGAAGGAGCCCCTCAGAACTGCCTTAAAGGCCTCCCACACCAACACCGCCGAGGCAGAACCGTCATTAGTACGGAAATATTCTTCCCAGATTGCAATCAAATCTAGCCCCGTCCCCATACGTGTGAGCCAAAAGGGATTCAGTCTCCAGAACCTTATGTCCCTAGTGGTATCCAGAGTTATCTTAAGAAGGAGTGGAGAGTGGTCAGACACCCCTCTTGTCGAATATCGCACCTCTAACACATGGGGGGTGACAGTAGAAGACACCAACGCTAGATCAATGCGAGACATAGCATTATGAGTGGCAGAATGACATGAAAAGTATTTCTGGTGTGGGTGATAAAAACGCCAAACATCTATCAAACCCATCTCACCTACAAGCTTAGAGAAAGCAGTGGGGGCCGGGGCTACCAGATTAGCGTGTCCATTTGTCCTACCAGATTAGCGTGCTCATTCCATTTGTCCAAGTGGTTGTCCATTATATTGTTAAAGTCACCGAGACATATTACTCTTGCCTCAGGCACAGAGGACATAAAAACTGCCGCCTTCCGCAGCACCTCATAATTAAACGGGGGAGGTATATAAACACCCAGTAGGACATATGGGACAGAGGAGATCCTAGCATGTAAAAAAACAAAGCGGCCATGCATATCTATTTGAACCCGGTCAACACTAAAGTGAAGGTGCTTGCGGACCAGCAAAGAAACCCCTCTAGAGTGACTGGTATACGTGGCATGATAGGCCCACCCAACCCAGGGGCGCTTCAGAGCCATAACCTTTCCCCCCACCAAATGTGTTTCAAGCAGGCATATAATGTCAGCCCGAGACTGTCGAAGCTGAGTGAAGACCAGCGAGCGCTTAATTTTATCATTAAGTCCCCGCGTGTTCCAAACCAGCAGGGTCAAATCCTCTCTCTTAGCATCCCGTGACATAGCAGCGCATGAAAAAAGGAAAACCTCACGGATAGAGCATGAACAACACTGCAGGCTACTGCCCACAGTACATATTTGCAATAAGTACATTCAATCGCTATCAACATAACAAAAGCAGACCATTGAGTGAATACATGAATACACACCATTTTAAACCATAACCCCCTCCTCCCACTTCCACCCTGTATACCCACCATAACTAATGGGATACCTATGACCCTTAACAGTAACTCTCCCCACCCCTAACCCGAACAATACAGCTTAGTACTTTAAGCAATTAGAACTAACTAAGGGGCTAAGACCACTAACCTTAAGGCTATTACTAGAAGGTTAGCTCCCTCTAATGGTAGATCAACTCTCCCCTGCGCCCCAACCCCGTATTAACGAAAAGAAACGAACAGAATGTAGGGCTGCCCCCGGAGCCATACACATAACATCCTAGGATAACAGGGCACCCAGAGTCCTCAGGTAAAACCTAAAGGAGGGCAGACAGATGCATAGCAATTATATAGTACTTATCCAGTCCATCAGACATGGCGGCCTGTACGCCTCTCCAGCCAGGCCTCAGCCTCACGTGGCGTATTAAAGAACACTGTAGAGTCATCAGCCACAACACGAAGCCGTGAGGGATAAAGCATGGCATAGGGTAACTGTAAGTCCCGGAGACGTCGCTTGACAGCAGCAAATTGGGCTCGGGATTTCTGTATGTCCAACGCAAGATCCGGAAAGACCAAGACCGGCCGGTTGTCGATCTGTAGTTGTCCTCTGGTACGGATGAGGCGAAGCAGCGTATCCCTGTCCTTGAAGTGAAGAAATTTAGCGATAAAGGTCCGCGGGGGCGCTCCAGGGACCGGCGCCTGTGCCGGGATCCGATGGGCACGCTCCACCGCAAACTGTGGCGTAAAGGACTCTCTGCCAAATACCTCCGTCAGCCAGTTTTCAAGGAAGACAGTTGGATCGTTACCCTCCTTCCTCTCCGGCAGGCCGACAAACCGAAGATTGTTACGGCGTAAGCGCCCCTCCATATCCGTTAGCTTTTGCATACACTGATTAACTTCGGATGCTAAACTGGCAAGGCGGTCCGGCACAGGGGCTACGATATCATCCAAGGCGGAAATGCGGCGCTCCGTGTCAGAGACCCTCTCTCTGATCTGTTGTAAATCATGCCTGAGGAGCGAAATATCAACCTGCACTTCGCCAATTTTACTCATCAGGGTCTTCTCTGAAGCTGAAATGGCTGATAAAAGAACCTGCTGCAGGTAAACCGTATCCAAACTCTCTGCACTCTCCAGGGGTCGCGGACTCGGCGGTTCGGAAGAGGAAGGTGGGCTGTGTGGGGGGGCACTGGTAGATTGACGGGCAAATCTCTCCAGCTTGGCCGCCGCTGCGGCGGATTTATCCGATCTGCCCATTATAGACACAGTTAAGTATTTGATTAGGCACAGTAGTAGAGAGATATAGCCTGCAGTATCAGAAGGTATCTGTGCAATAGAGGGCAGAAATAGATAACATCAAAAGTTCCGTATGTAGAACAGGATTCACTCCACTTTAGGCACACTTATTGTTCCCAGGGATAGTATTAGGGTAGTAGCTTGCAGGCCACAATGCAGGATAAGCACAATGTAGAGAGTGACTTTTCCAGGTGAAGCAGGATAATTCAAACCCTAGACAGTAACACTTGCTAAAAGTCAGCAGTCCAGGAACTGAGTGTAAGGGTAGGTAGGTCTCAGCAGGCACCCCACCACCACAGAGTCTATGCCAGGACCCCTTTCCAGATGTCAGGCTGGGGTGTAAATGGCAATGAGAGTCCAGCAGCACAACAGGCAATAAAGTCCCCCACCAGCAATGACAAGGGCCTCCCCAGCAGCAGCTGATCCCTGCTAAAATGTCTCCCAGCCAGCCCCAATTATATGTCAGACAGTGGAACCTGGCCAGTGGTATTCCTCCTCCGACAGTGTCCAATACAGCACCTCTCTCCACTGTCTCTCCTGCAGCGTCAGGTCAAGATGGCGCCCAGCAGCCAGTTTGCGCGCCAAAACGGGTCCCAGCAAGCAGGTCTCCCTTAAGAGGATTCCACCCCGCACCACACCGCCAGCACCATCGCGGGTCACGGAGTCGGGCAGAGGACACGGCAATGAACAGGAGAAGATTTCCCACGTGGGCGCCGCCACGTCTGAGGATCCGGAGGGGCCTGTCACTCCGGGGGAGGCCGCGGCAGCTCAGGGACTCCCTGCCGTCGGGTAAAACCGCCGTTGGAACCGGGGCAGGTAAGCAGGGCACAAAGGTGCACCAGGATCCAGGAGCAGGGGGAGTCAATCCAGCAGCAACGGATACATAAACGGATATTGGAGAGGGAGCACAGGCAACGTGCGACCTACTCCATTCTCATCCAAGCTCCGCCCCCCCTATTTCTTGCTTTTATTCTTGAATATCTCTCATCTGTTTCCTTCCCCCTTTTTTCTTTTTGCGTCTTATCTTTGCTATTTTTCTATTTCATACTATATTTTCTGTAGGTAGGGTTATTATTTGTCCTGCTAGCTTAGTTTTTGCTGTCCGTTTCTTTTTCTGAAGTATTTTCTGTAGGCAGGGAATAACTGTACTTACTTGTGATGCCCCGTCCGGTTAGAAGCCGCGCGGCTCCCCGCTGGCTGGCGGAGGAGGCTGCAGGCTCGGGGGTGGTGCGTGTGCCTGGAGCGTGCCGCGAGAGACGCGGACGCGCGCTCCCCCTGCTGGTCGTGGCACGGATGTGGTGCGTCATAGTGCACCGGAAGTTCC
Organism: Limnodynastes dumerilii; assembly: GCA_011038615.1. NCBI lineage: Eukaryota > Metazoa > Chordata > Amphibia > Anura > Limnodynastidae > Limnodynastes > Limnodynastes dumerilii. The sequence continues at coordinate 251,086 of WWET01001815.1, read as the reverse complement.
TGCATCAAAGATGGCTGCCGCCAGGGACCGGACGGTCCGCGGGCACGGAGCGATGCCAGAAGCAGCGGGGAGACGGCGGAGGCTGCAAGAGGGACATCGCGCTATGTGGAGAGCAGATTTAGTCAGGGAGATGGAGGTAATTTTGATTTTATGGAAAGTGATAGGGACAGTGCAGAGGAGCAGATGGGTGAACAGGGATTAGCAATGGAGGTTGGGCTTGGACAGCGGGAGAGTAGGAGATCCGGGTCAGGCATGAGGGGCCATGGTGATTGTAGGGGAAGGGGTGCAGGGAGTGATGTGAAGTCACATGCTAGTGACTGCATCCCTGACACTCAGCTCTCAGCAGGGAGTGCTTTGCAGGGCAGACCTGCTTCAGTGGCTTCTTTACAGTTTATGCCCCTAAATTTACCTACTAATGCTGGACAGGGTTTTGTGCAGTCTCAGGGGGCTGAATCTTCACTTACAGACTCATCCTCACAATGGCCTTTTCCTCCCCCGGTTTTTCAAGCCAGTCAGTGGCCATATTTTAACCAAAATATAATGCAAAATCCTATGCAGCCGTCACAATTATCCTACCCTATGTTGCTTTTCATGCCTGGCGCTATAGGTCAGGTTGTCAATCCGGGTTTAGTGTGTTTGCCAGCAGGACAGATGTTGTTCGCTCAAGGGGGTAGTGGAGTCGGACAACCTGCGGGTCCAGCCGCAGATTCAAATGCAATGGGCGGAGGAAAGAGGGGCAGGGATGTGCTTAGTCATAGGCCTGTTGCTGATGCTGTGCCTCTTGTAGTTTATCTGCCTGCAGAAATGAATGCACCGGTCAGTCAAGCGGAAGAAGTTGACCCGCTGCCAGGAACTTCAAAGGATACTGAGCAGCGTACTCAAGGACACTCTTCTCGTCCCGGGAGCATGGTGGACCCAGGAGAGGCGGATAATGTGGTTCAATCTGGGGGGGAGGAATCTAGCCCAAGTAGTGTCTGCTGCAGTACTGAGTTTTCCGCTTCGCAAATTCCGCAAGCTAAAATGTTTAAATTGTTAAAGAAAACCTTAGAGGTTCAAAAAGGTAAGAAGGGTTGGGTAAGGGTAAAAAGAAAGGTAAAGCGCAGGTAAAGTGCCCGGATCCTCCTCCTATTTTGTGCGATAACACCACAATAACTTGGGACGTGCATCAGTCCACACGTGAATGGATTAAGCGTGGTCAATTTGTGGACATGTTTATGGTCACTCAGGCCGGGAAGGATGGGTTAACAGCAGCTAAAGCCAAGGGCGGAATGGGGGAGGATGCTTTTAAAAATGTTTCTAATTGGTTAGGGGGTTTTATCCCTTTTGCTGCGTGCTATTTAGAAACCCGCCCGACAGAATACATGGGTATTCTAAGGTACCTTCACTTGATTCACGATTTGTACGCCAATAGTAGAGCCGGCATGTGGAGGTCATATGATGATAGATTTCGAAAAAATCAAGATGGGGTTAGCATTATAAAAAAAATTTACAGCGATGTCGGCTTGTGGATGCGGATGTCCAATGCTAAGAGCAGTGCAGATTCCTCTTCCTTTCGGAAGCAATACCAGCAACCAGTTAAGTGGCAGTCCTTTAACTATAGCAAAGGGAGATGTCACTCTTATAACAGTTCCCGTTGCACCAGAGCTTGTAGATACAAACACGTCTGTGCAAGGTGTGGTGGAGGACATACAGTCAGAGAATGCAAACAATTCAGTGGGAGTGGGGTTAATTTCAGAACAGGTCCCGGCCCTAAACCGCCTCAGCAAGGCCCTAACACCCATTAAAATTCAATCAATGCTAAAATGGTTAGAATTATATCCCAATAAGGTTAAAGCAAAGATTTTAAGGCAGGGGTCCTCAAACTTTTTAAACAGGGGGTCAGTTCACTGTCCCTCAGACCGTTGGAAGGCCGGACTATAGTAAAAACAAAAACTATGAACAAAATCCTATGCACACTGCATATATCTTATTTTGAAGTGAAGAAACAAAACGGAAACAAATACAATATTTAAAATGAAGTAAAGTTAAATCAACAAATTTACCAGTATTTCAATGGGAACTATGGGCCTGCTTTTGGCTAATGAGATGGTCAATGTCTGGTTCCATATTTGTCACTGTTAGTCGTAACAAGTGATGCAAGTGTGCATCCGTTAGTCTTGATCTGGTTGGAGATTTCAAATGTTTCATTCTAGAAAAAGTCTGTTCACAGACATAAGTGCTGCCAAAGATGGTTGCCATTTTGAGTGCATGGTTCCTGAGATGAGGATATGTCTCAGAGGGGAGAGATGCATAGAAATTATGAAGGCTGCTTGACTTGAATGCGTCTTTCAGAGAGTCACAATTCTGCAGTTCAGCCAGTTCCATTTGGTAAATTGTATGCACATTTTCAATGTCAATAGAAAATGGGTTACGGAAAAGCTGTATGTCCTGTTCATGGAGATGAAGCTCTTTAAATCTAAATTGGCTGCTCCTAGCACTGTCCTGAGACAGATGTGTAACCAAGGAGTCATAAAATATCCAAAATGCTTCAAGCCAGGCACGTGCCACCTTAGGGGATGGGGGGCCATGTACAAATCCTGCACAAGGGCCCCCTCATTTCTTAAAACACCCCTTCACCCCTATGTACATTTTTGCACTGTTTCTCACAAAGAAGAATTTCTGTATATTCAGGGATGCATACTTTACAACATTTGAGATATAGAAAGAAGGACAAAATGTCATGGCCTGGTAGAGCAGTTGTGTCTTATACTGCCCAGTGGGTGTATCTGGGGAAAGTGGGTGTGTCTTGCACCACCCAGAGAGTGCCTGCCCATTTTATTTATTCAGCCCCTTATTAATAGGCCTGCCATTCATATCTCTGTCCCTTATTATTTACTATAGTAATCCTAGCGTAACATCTGGAGGGCACATGCCTTGCGTGCGTAAATCACCTGACGATCTTAAATCTGGATCCGGTCCTAAATCCTTAATGCTTCCACTACCTCCAGAACAATGAGTAAAGCGCTTAGTAAAATACCCTAAATGAGGGAAGAGTCAACAAGGGACACATAGGTTGGTGTCTAAATGTTTAGTAAATATTCTACTATGTAGTATATAAAAAAAAATTCAATTTTACTATTACAATTTAAATGACATTTCAGCAGCTTGACAACATAAGCAGGCAATTCTCTGTCCTCCCTTATTTACTATTTTACCTTCTATATGGAAGAAAAGTTTCCAGCAAATTTTTGCTGAAACTTCTTTTCAGTTGTTTGTCTGGTTTCATTCTCACAATAATATATCATTTTATCTTTTCTTAGGGTCTGCTGGGCATTGTGGTCCTCCACCAGTTGTACAATTTGGAGACACTACAGAAATTAGAAAAGCTGAATATGAATCTGATTCAATTGTGGAATATAAATGTCCAGATTTTTATGTAGTTGAAGGAAGTTCAATAATTAGATGTAAGGATGGAGTTTGGAATAAAGCACCGGTTTGTCTAGGTATGGTCACAGTTGTCTTGTCAGATTTCATCTATATTACCAACAAATTCATTCTAAATCATTAATTGCTGCTATTCCTTATCATGATGATGGTTAATACTATGATGTTGATTATTATTATTATTATTATTATTATTATTATTATTATTATTATTATTATTATTATTATTATTATTATTATTATTATTATTATTATTATTATTATTATTATTATTATTATTATTATTATTATTATTATTATTATTATTATTATTATTATTATTATTATTATTATTATTATTATTATTATTATTATTATTATTATTATTATTATTATTATTATTATTATTATTATTATTATTATTATTATTATTATTATTATTATTATTATTATTATATTTATCATGCTTGAACAAATGTGTTGATTATTATTATTATTATTATTATTATATTTATCATATACTGTGGTAGATGAAAGATTTAGTCGTCCTCCCCACGAACCTATCAGGTGACATCGATCTGAACCACAGAAAATTGATTTTCGGAAATCCCAGACAATATCAATAATGTGTGTGCTTTAAATACATATTCCAGAAGTTTCACATCTTTATATTACAAACTGGATTTTTTGCTAAACTATTATTTTACTTATATTTTGTTATTGTAAGCAATGTTGTTGATATACTATTATTTTGTTTATTTTTTTATTCAGAGCCATGTACTATAAAGGAAAATGACTTGCAGATAAATAATATAAGACTGAAATGGGTGTATAACAATAAACTGTACAGTAAACATGGTGATGTCACAGATTTTGTTTGTTTACCTGGATATGAGGCTGCTCCTAGCACTGTCCTGAGACAGATGTGTAACCAAGGAGTCATAAAATATCCAAAATGCTTCAAGCCAGGCACGTGCCACCTTAGGGGATGGGGGGCCATGTACAAATCCTGCACAAGGGCCCCCTCATTTCTTAAAACACCCCTTCACCCCTATGTACATTTTTGCACTGTTTCTCACAAAGAAGAATTTCTGTATATTCAGGGATGCATACTTTACAACATTTGAGATATAGAAAGAAGGACAAAATGTCATGGCCTGGTAGAGCAGTTGTGTCTTATACTGCCCAGTGGGTGTATCTGGGGAAAGTGGGTGTGTCTTGCACCACCCAGAGAGTGCCTGCCCATTTTATTTATTCAGCCCCTTATTAATAGGCCTGCCATTCATATCTCTGTCCCTTATTATTTACTATAGTAATCCTAGCGTAACATCTGGAGGGCACATGCCTTGCGTGCGTAAATCACCTGACGATCTTAAATCTGGATCCGGTCCTAAATCCTTAATGCTTCCACTACCTCCAGAACAATGAGTAAAGCGCTTAGTAAAATACCCTAAATGAGGGAAGAGTCAACAAGGGACACATAGGTTGGTGTCTAAATGTTTAGTAAATATTCTACTATGTAGTATATAAAAAAAAATTCAATTTTACTATTACAATTTAAATGACATTTCAGCAGCTTGACAACATAAGCAGGCAATTCTCTGTCCTCCCTTATTTACTATTTTACCTTCTATATGGAAGAAAAGTTTCCAGCAAATTTTTGCTGAAACTTCTTTTCAGTTGTTTGTCTGGTTTCATTCTCACAATAATATATCATTTTATCTTTTCTTAGGGTCTGCTGGGCATTGTGGTCCTCCACCAGTTGTACAATTTGGAGACACTACAGAAATTAGAAAAGCTGAATATGAATCTGATTCAATTGTGGAATATAAATGTCCAGATTTTTATGTAGTTGAAGGAAGTTCAATAATTAGATGTAAGGATGGAGTTTGGAATAAAGCACCGGTTTGTCTAGGTATGGTCACAGTTGTCTTGTCAGATTTCATCTATATTACCAACAAATTCATTCTAAATCATTAATTGCTGCTATTCCTTATCATGATGATGGTTAATACTATGATGTTGATTATTATTATTATTATTATTATTATTATTATTATTATTATTATTATTATTATTATTATTATTATTATTATTATTATTATTATTATTATTATTATTATTATTATTATTATTATTATTATTATTATTATTATTATTATTATTATTATTATTATTATTATTATTATTATTATTATTATTATTATTATTATTATTATTATTATTATTATTATTATTATTATTATTATTATTATTATTATTATTATTATTATTATTATTATTATTATTATATTTATCATGCTTGAACAAATGTGTTTATTATTGTTCATCATGTGTCCTGTGCCCCCAGCATCCCCCCAGTATGTGTCCAGTCCCCCCAGTATCTGCCATCGTGCCCAGTATCCCCAGCATCCCCCATCATGTGTCCTGCGAGACGCAGGCTCTATGACGTTGTGTGACCCCAGGCCACGCAACGTCATAGAGCCTGTGTCCCAGCGCACAACAGAAGAGCAGCGGCGGGACTACAGGGAAGGTGGCCAGGGATGCGATGCAGTGAGCGCAGCGGCATCCCCGTCCACAACCAGCTTTGCAACGCGGGGGGTGCAGGCTTCTAAGAGAAGTCTCCACCCCCCCTGCATAAAGGGGTGGAGTTTACAGACACCGGGGCCCACCAGGGATTCCCCCGGCTCCCCGGTGGACCAGTCCGACACTGAGCGGCGGCATAAATACCCGGCGGGCCATATAAATGTCCTCAGCGGGCCGCATGTGGCCCGCAGGCCGTAGTTTGAGGACACCTGTTTTAAGGGAAGGATTTACATATGGTTTTCGTTTACCAATTACAGGTTCGGTTGTTACAGGTTGTTAAAAGAATTTGAAATCAGCTAGGGAGTTACCTCATATTGTTGCTGAAAAAATTTTGAAGGATGTTCAGTTAGGTAGGATGGCGGGTCCTTTTTTGGAGCCTCCTATACCGAATCTTACGATTTCGCCTATTGGAGTAGTTCCTAAAAAGGATCCGGGAAAATATAGGTTGATCCAGCATTTGTCTCATCCCAAAGGTTCGTCAGTTAATGATGCCATTGATCCTTCTGAGTGTTCCGTTTCTTATCAATTGTTTGAACAGGCATTGGTTATGGTGCAATCTTGCGGCAAAGGTGTCCTTATGGCTAAGCTGAATATAGAATCAGCTTTTAGGTTATTACCCTTACACCCAGATGCTTTCGTTTACATGGGTTTCAAGCTGCCTGAGGGTTTTTTCGTTGACAAAGCTTTGCCGATGGGTTGTTCCATTTCATGTGCTTTGTTTGAGAAATTAGCACTTTTTTGCATTGGTGCATAGCAACAGGGTCCCGTCATCAATTTATCGCTCACTATCTTGATTATTTTTTATTTGTAGGCCCTGCTGGCACTGAGGTTTGTGATCAGATGTTATTCTCTGCAAAATCTTTGTTTTGGCATTTTGGAGTGCCTGTAGCCCATGACAAAACGGAGGGTCCAGTCACGTGTTTGTCATATTTGGGCATAGAAATTGACTCGGTTGTAGGTTCCTGCCGTCTACCGATGGATAAAGTGGTTAAAATTAAATTGTTACTATTGGAATTTTGTGAGCACAAGAGAGTCATTCTTAAAAAAAAGTGCAATCCCTACTGGGTTTGCTCAATTTTGCCTGTAGGGTTATATCTATGGGCAAAATATTTAGCAGGCGTTTGGAGCGGGCCATGTCAGGAGTGAAACCATCGCATAATTTTGTACATCTCTCTGCGGAAATTCGGGCTGACATGTAGGTTTGGATCAATTTTGTTGAGTCTTTTAATGGTGTTCGTATTTGGCCCGCCGCTGCAGCATCTAATGCGGAGTTGGAATTATACACTGATGCTGCAGTGTCCAAGGGCTTCGGTGCCATTTTTTAGGGGTCATGGTGCGCTGCACCCTGGCCTTTGAAATGGTTTGAAACTGGAATTACCAATAATTTGTTGGTGCTGGAGCTCTTCCCGATTGTTGTCGCTGTTGATCTTTGGGCTTCAGATTTAGAGGATCGTAATACAATTTTTTGGTGCGACAATCTGGGAGTGGTCCAGGCCATCAATAGTCAGAGATCTTCTTCACCCCCTGCAATCAGGTTGTTAAGGCATTTGATTTTGCAGTGTTTAAAATTTAATATAAATTTTAGAGCCAAACATGTTGCGGGGGTAGCTAATGTGGTTGCGGATGCCCTGTCGAGATTTGATTGGGATAGGTTTAGAGAGTTAGCGCCTACTGCCAATCACAAAGGCTTGTCTTGCCCTTCCCTTCTCTGGCAGATTGTGCAGCCGGATTAGAAGATCTGGCATCCGGCTCCCTTGCCCCTTCTACTTTGAGGGCCTATAAAAGTGCTTGGGACCAATGGGTCTCATATAAGCGGAGTAAGCTTCATACAGGTAAGCCCGATAGAGCACTGGTTTTACACTGGCTGTGGGGAGAGTTTCAGGCAGGAAGGAGTAAGGCTTCCATGGCTTCTTTGCTAGCTGGCGTTTCCTATTTTAATGGGCTTTATGGTAAATGGGATTTTACTAAAAGTTTCTTTATCTCCAGGGTTTTGAAGGGTTGGGCGAGAAAAAGGGTGAAGGGGGGGGGGGACCGAGAAGACCGATTGACTTATATATGATTGGTCGCATTTTAAAGGTAGTGGGTAAAATAGCAACTGATGAATTTGAGGCTAGATTGTTCAGAATAGCTTTTTCTTTGGCATTTTTCGGGGCTTTTTGGGTGTCAGAATTATTCTATTCTAATTTCTATTTCTTGTAGGATACATAAGTCTAAGACGGATCAGTTAGGCAAGGGTAGATGGGTAGTTCTTAATAGGCATGGGAGGGTGGACGTTTGCCCGGTTAATTTAGCATGGCAATATAAAGGCCAGGGCCATGCGGGGGGTCCCAATTGGTTAGCACATAGGGATTCTCGCCCTCTCACCAAATATCAATTCTCTCATGTCTTGAAACTTTGTATCAGGAAGTTAGGGCTTGCAGACTCCGCTTATAGCACGCACTCCTTCCGGATAGGCGCGGCGACTTCTGCCCCCATGGAGGGTCAGTCTGCTGATCAGATCATGAGATTGGGAAGATGGAAGTCAGGGGCATTCTGCAGGTACATTAGATTGGGAGGCTCTACGGTTCAAAGTCAATAGAAATAGAAAAGATTTGCATTGGTTGTTGTGTTTAACTTTTGTTTCAGGTTGAATCTTGGGTAAGTTATTTAGATCAGTGGGGAAATCTAGCCAATTCAAAATACGAAAGGGTTTTCTCCTGCATTTTTCCCCTTTAGTAAGGTTCTCCGCATTGGCAAAAGGAGGCCTTGGGGGTTTCCAGGAGTTGTTCCCCTTATGTACTAGTGAATTGGTTAGGGTTCTCTGCTTTCCTTCTGTTTTTTCCCATTGTCTGGTCTTGATGAATGTTTGGATGCTTGGTTGCCTTTTATAATGATGATGCTAAATTTTGGGCATTATACTAAAATTGGATGTTGACTATCAGTTGGTCATTTAAGTATCCTGAGGTGACACACACCTTCTATGCCACCTAGTCTCAACCCTAAATTTTATAGTCTATAATCAATAAAAAATCAAAAGTTCACAATACTTTATTCAATAAACCTTTTTTAAACACATTAAAGTTGTCAGAGTTGTTATTTAGTATGAATGGGTTTGTTGTGAGTGTGTGCATCAAGCATGGCTTGTTTAAAGTAAGGGTAGGGATTGGGCAGCGTAAGACGCCATAAATACGGTCGACCAAGGGGAGTGCCCAGGGGAGTGCTTTGTAAGTACGCTGGCTTAAATACGCTACGCACAAGGGCATATTATTTACGTAGGTCTGGATCAGACCCTTTGTGTTTATTTGCTTTTTCTACAGTTACATTCTATAGTACATAAGATTGCTTACTGGATTGACTCTAATTCATTATGAACAGTTAGTCATTTCTATGGTAACATCTTCTACAATAATTTAGTGTTTTTTACTCTAGACCCACTTGATGGGTTGAATAGATTAATATTGGAAGCTTCCAGGTTGATTTATTAATATTTTTATATGTTTAATACATTTTTATAATAGATAATATTGGCTACATTTCAGTTTTATTTAATTTTTACAGTACATATTAATTTATTAATTAATTTTTTTAAATAATTGTGTAGTTTGTCCACGCGCCGGTACTTGTATAATATTTGTGGGATAAATATAGCAACCTAATACATCCTTGGATATTTATTAAGTATTTATCATTTGGTCTTTTTAAACGTATCAGTTTAATAATAAACTTTTTTGTTTTAAAGTAATGTGTTCATTTTGATTGTCCTATTCTTAGCGCTGACTGGTATTTCTTTTTTCTGTTTACTTATGGGTGACTTTGAGCAGAGGGCCCAACCGGTTTCTAGCACTTTGGACAAAAGCGATAAGTGAAGGAGATGCTATTTAGATTACGGTTCACTTTTTCTCATACTGTCGACACAGACTGATAGATAGCTAGACAGAGAGAGTATCAGTCATAGGGACACAGGTCTTAAAGACCGCGTATACGCAATCTACGTTGCAACAAGTAACGTAGATTACATTACAGAATTACTGTGCATGCGCAGTAGAACATATCGGAAAATGCATTTGCAATGCGGCCAGAGCTCTGCATATGGCCCACACTCTTTATGCTTATTCTGACTCAAAATTGCATGTGTATAGTAGCATTTATATATATAGAGGTGAGTAACCCTCTCCGGGGATTTAGGATTAGGCTGGGGGGATTTAGGGTTAGGCTGCTGGGGGATGATTTAGGGTTAGGATGCGGGGGGGGGGGATTTAGGGTTAGGATTATTGAATAGGGTTGCTCACCTTTTCGGAGCACCGTGTTCGGTGCTCCGGGGATCAATTGCCATGCCACATTGAGGGATAAACAATCGAAATCCCAACCAGTTCGGAACTGGATTGAGCGTGCGGCCCTATTTCGATAAGAAGACACACATAATACTGCGCCATTCATTAAAAAACATGTACATTTATTGAACTAATTAAACAGGACAAATTTGCGTGAATATTGTGTACTAATATGGATTGTGCCCAGTGATCCAAATTTGCTTCCTATCCTTATAGTAAACCTGTGCTGCTATTCTGTAGCCTGAGTAATAGTTGGTAGTGTACAGTTAACACATGACATCAAAATCAGCTTGGCAGAAAGGAACAGAGTATATGGAAAGGGAATAACAGTTTTGGGGGGAAAATAAAGCATATTTAAAATCTTTGAGGTCAGGGCCGGCGCGAACCGATCCGCGAGGGGATGCGGCACATCCCGGCGCCATACTGGATAGGCGCCGGACATCCCCCCGCAGCACGCTTACAGATTAGCAGCGTTCATACATTCTCCTGTATGAACGCTGCCAATCTGTATAGCGGTGAGCGGGGAAATGTCCGGCGCCTATCCAGCATGGTGCCGGACCCCCCCTCCCTTATACAACCTGGCAGCAGCGCTCATACAGGAGTTCCTGTATGAGCTGCTGCAGTACTCACAGAACATCGCTCTGCAGCTCATACAGGAACACAGGAACTTCCTGTATGAGCACTTCCTGTCTGCAGACACAGCGCTGCAGAGGAGGAAGGTGACAGGTAAGTAAATAACTGAGGGGGGCTTGTGGTATATTATGGTT
>WWET01001815.1:171421-182630 GCA_011038615.1 Limnodynastes dumerilii | reverse complement strand
GTGGAGGTGGGGGTTCTGGGGGGAGGTGGGGGAGCCATTGTTTGGATAACTACGGTTGTCATTTAATTGTTGCTGGGACACACACCTCCTAATTGCCACCTTGCTCAACCCTAAATTATATAGTCGGTCTCAAATGACCACCATTCAAATTAATTTAATAAACTTATGTCCCAATTTAAATCCAGCTGAACTTGTCTGTGTGTTTATTTTAGCTTAGTTTGGCTGTTGTGGAATGTGGTGTCAGTCGTTGCTCGTTTATGGACACATGCATTATGTACAGTAGGATGCATGTCCGTAGCTTGTGAAGGATAAACTGCTGTGAAAATGCTAATGTCCCTGCATTACAGTAGATGCTCAGTTTGAGCCTCTCTGACACCTGTCAAAAAACTAATGATAATGGAATTTATCATGAAAATAAAATCAGTGTGTTTTTTATATTATTATACCTAGTTAACATTTTTTTAACATAACGTAGACATAACATACTTGTTATAAATACTTTATTACATAAATCATGATTGATGCTCATGGGGTATAAATGTTATTGTATGAAAGGGCACTATTTACCTTCTGCCTCATGACAGCAATTTCTCTGTCTACCTCTTACAGTATTTTATATGACTTAATTATATTTCTATGTCTGCTGGAGCGACATTACAGCGCTTCATCAATATAATAAAGATAATCATAAAAGACAGTATAAAAATGCATGACACAAAAGGTAAACAACATTCTTTATATATACATTATACAACACATTAATTCTACTTTAATAATAAATGATGGTTTTAATGAATTGTATTCAATCCAACCAATTTCTGGTTCATTGTGCTGAATTTTAGACTAATCAAACTGTATTAAACTTTAACTGTACCTAAAATAGTCATGATTATGCATACAAACGGATTCATAGATAAGAATGAAATAAGTGTGCACGGATTCCTAATAATACGCACCTAAGTGGCAAGGCAACTCCCATGACACTCCCATTCTTCCTGCGGATTTTAGCTGACTTCCTCTTCCATAGGGATACCTTAATTCTCTGTGCATCTGTTTGTGCTTAAGCAGGGGCGGAACAACCATTGGTGCAACAGGTGCAATTGCATGCTGACACAAGGGCCCACAGCCATCATCACCGCTCCGCTGAAGCTCCACATTGGTTTACCTCAGATATCATCAGGGTTAAAGCATATCTCTTGCACCTGGGTCCACAACTCGCTAGTTCCACCTCTGTGCTTAAATTGCTTCAGTAAGTGTGTACTTAGCAAACCGCGCCCCTAAGGCCACATTTAAATGTCTTCCCCCACTCACATTCTTTACTTCCTGCTTACGCCCCTTTTTACTTATCTCACTAAGAACCTAACATCTTGATCTCATGCGTAGCTTTGTGTTCTGGGCATGCGCAGTTTATCCGCTCTTAAAAATATGCACAGAGATTCAGTTTCTTAAGTGTGAATCGGGTCCTTTGTGATTATGCTTAAAAGATCAACAATTCAATTTTATTTTCTCATTTGACATGCATGTATATTTTACTGTAAACCACTAGATGGAACCATCACAATTTGGTGAAAAGTTAGTTACAGAAGAATAAAAAAAGCAAAACCAAACCAAAACATGCAGATAGAAACTTTTGAAAATAAAGTCATTTATATTACATAAGATAATAATCACATTCTGTTGTGAACACTGCTTTATATAAAAGATCTGACCACTGACCTTTGACCCTTTTGGGCCTCTAGATCCAGATTCACCTGGTTCCCCCTAAGATAGAAAGAATTAAGGAAAGAAAGCAAAATTAGCTTAATAAAGCAGCTGCAGATTTTGGGATACCTTAGGAATGATGCAGACTCAAAAGTATGCTCAATGACATATCTGAATTTCTACACACCACGCATGTCCCCAAAATATGTGCACAGAATTACAGTGATGAGAATATGCAGTTTTAGAAATAAAGATAGCCGAAAGTCAATTTCTAGTTGTCTTTATTTAAAAAATAGCATTATTAAATGTTTTTTTATATAAATGGGTTAGTATGCCGATTACTACACACTTTCATTCTTTAGAAACGCCACCGCCGCACTGACCTGAGCTGAGGGTTAGACTGTGGGGATGGCAGACTTAAGGTCAGGCTGCGGGGGTTATGGTAAGGATTAGGGTAAGGGTTGGGGTTAAATTCATACTTACCATTAGCCGTAGGATCTTCTTTCTTTTGTTGATCGATTGCTTCTCCTCTGCAATATCCCAACCAGTTCGCAATTGGATAGCAGAGAACAACCCTTTGTTCGCTGCGGCAGCCCACACCAAAATGACAGAGCTCCAGACCTGAATGCACTTTTGAACGCGCTTTTGAAGGGCGTTCTGTGAGAGGTAGGGGTTGAAAGGACATGACTATTGTACAGTAAGGGCATGCTCCTGCAATGAGCACAATCCAGACTAACTAAGTATGCAGAGTTTACAGCTAAATATTTGCACTAAGCATCGGGCATGTCTGAGTTCAGGAAGCAGTTGACAGTAAACGTCCCATAGCCTTTATAAGGCCAGTGCGTAAGCATTTAACCTTACAAACCCAATGCTATGTAAATATCACAAAGGTATGGGTTTTAAAAAGACATGTATGACTATGCTATTACTACATTTGCATATGTCAAAAAAGCACTTACACTAAGAATAACCACTATATCCAAGGTAGTACTTCTGCATAACACACAGTAACATTATACTAATACAGTGTACAGTGTCATGCAGGACAGATTTATAATGAACCTACGGACTTTGTCAGGCGCTTAATATATACAAAATAAATCCTTTTCTTAGTGATGTCCATAGTCTTTGAAATTATAATAGTCATTTCTGCCTCTCTCTGGACACACCGTAGGACACACGTCTCTGGCATCCCCTCCTTCATACCTGGTTACACTCTCCGGTACGAAAATCTTATTGCCGAAAATGGGACATCCGAAAGTTCCTTTTCGAATGTCCCATTTTCGAATACTTACTGCTTTCTACTTTTTTTTTTTGTGAATGGGTGAGTATGTCGTTCGGCATACTGTACCCATTCACTTTCGCAATTGCCGTTATCCTTCCGTTGTCTGCGATATCCCTCCGTCGCATCTCCGTCGCTGCTATTGCCGGAGCAGGTTAATAACCTATCTGTGCGGGTTAGGGTTAGGGTCAGGCTGCGGTAGATGGAGGGTTAGGGTCAGGCTGCAGGGGGGGAGGGTTAGGGTCAGGCTGCAGAGGAGGGAAGGTTAGGGTCAGGCTGCGGGAGATGGTAGGTTAGGGTCAGGCTGCCAGGTAAGGAGAGTTATGGTTATCGTAGTGAGAGGGGAGGGTTAGGGTTAGAATTTGGGAAGGGACTATTTTTTCTACAATTTAGTAGAACGGTGTTTTCGGAGCTCCGTGGATCGATTGTTATACCTCATCGAGAGTCAGACTTTTCGAAAATCAGATTTTCTATGCGAGTACTCACACCTCTTCATACCTTACCTTTACCACACGGATCTGTGTGCCCATGGACTGCTTCTCCTTACCCCTGGCCCTTTATTACCATGGGCCAGATTTACTAAGCTGCAGCTTTGAAAAAGTGGAGATGTTGCCCATAGCACCCAACAGCTCCACTTTTCCAAACCCGCACCTTAGTAAATGTGACCCCATGCCTAAGCACACCTGAGTGCTGGGGTTTCAGCATGCAGATTTGAAGGGTCGGCTCCTTCCATGAAAGTTCTTCTGTATGAAACTAAATTCCGTACAGAAGCCCTTACAGCTCGTAACATCTGAGGTGCGCATGTACCATTGATACTTGTCACGTGAGACTTCCATAAGTCTCCTTAAGCATTTCTGAATCTGATCCTCTGTTTCTATGTTAAACGGAAGTGTAATAAGCAGAAAAATGAGCTAACCACATGTTTCTTAATTATTATAGTAATGGTTGAAAAAGAATTAGGATAGCGACTGGTGTGTCACATAACATGTAGTATAAATGAACGGTAGTAATCATTCTCTAATTACAGTGGTGATTTATTGTCTGCACCATTACATATCATGTTCAAAAATAATAAAACATTATGGGAAACATGATTTACAAGTGTATTGCTAAAAAAGGTGCTACAAGAGCTGCCAAAAATGACAATGTGTAGACATCGCTCATCTGAATGTCATTATCCTGGACACAAGGGAGAATAGCCATAATGTAAATTGTATATTCTTGACCCTACTAAGATAAGCCAAGGTTGGGAATTTACAGGCTGATAGGGATGTCCTCATCCCCCATAAATACATTTTAAAATATGCTAGAAATACACATAATTGGCATGTCTTAGGAAATCAGAAACCATTTGGATTCAATTTAAAGCAGAGGTTTATGCCTAGAGCTAAGACATATCATGTCTCAGTAGGAGACAATGATGCAACAAATAATTATTGAAAAGTATTTTTCCTTCCTTCAGCCATTTCAAGAAAGCCATTTAATACATCACTCGCTTTTCTTCCATGTTTTTTAGCTATTCATCAAGACATACACCTCTAAGCTGAGCATATTGCAAATACATGGTCTTCTCAGGCAATGATTGCAACCGCATGTTACTATGTGTATGTAATATTCATTATTTATGGATATGATAACAGAAAATTACTACCACCTGTTATCATTCAATGTATAAAATGGAAGATATTTAAACTAGTAATAATTATTTACTACTATGGTGCAAACATGTTGCATTATGTAACCACTGTGAAAGTTGAGGATTTCAGCACATAGATTCATCCATTGCAAAATACATACCAATAATCATGCTCAATAAACTTAGAGTGACGGTTACAGCAAGGATTAATGAGGAACGTTTCATTTTACAGCTTTGCATGACCACTTAAAAGCCACTAGGGCCTTACCTTTGGACCTGATGGTCCTAGGAGCCCTCTTTCACCTCTTCCTGGAGGTCCTAGCTCACCACGTTCCCCCTATAGATATATTAAAGTTGTTATTTGAATAGTTTCAATCATTCTTCCAAGTGCATTTAAAAAATTAATAAATAAAAACACTGGTTGTGTTGTATGACTTCTAATTAGAGAATCGACAGTGTGCTGTGCGATATGACAATGGATAATAAGTATTAGGAAGCTGTCTGAATGTCAAGGTGAAGAGTAGCAGGTAGAGATTTTATGTGAATGCCTAGTAATACTTCAGATATTGAAGGCTATTCTGGGATGAATATTTAATAAAACAACTGTCTAGCATTTACCAATAAATGAATTTGTTTTACATAAGACAGCCTAGAGCTGTGGTTGTTTTTATGCCCTGCATATGACACCAATACAATAAAAAAAGAAAACAAAGCACAAGCAGGCAAGTCAACCGTGGAACTTTCAATATAATTACTTATTATTATATATATTTTATATATTTACTTTGACTTTGTACATAGTGGTATAGTGACTTTTTAGACTGCAACTGGCACATGCTAGCCTTAAAAGACAACAGGATGAGGAAGGGCATGAGAGGAAAAAACACAAACGTGTTCCACAACAATAGGCACAGGGGGGCAAATAACCTCTAGTACTCCAGCATAGATATCTTCTGGAATGGTTTAGTTTACACATCAAGGATGCTTTGCTCGTCACCATAATGCTCAGTGGACCTGATCAAAGAATATGGTGTTTTCCGACTACTAAACTGGAAAACGTCCCCTTTTAATAACGGCATATGCGCTGCAGTTCCAGAACAGGTCTGGATTCCTACTACTTGTTATTCTGATGCATTTCTGATGGCAGGGCCAGAGTCAGCTTTAGTAGTGTGGGGGGGGGGGTATGTTAATATTACAGTCAGGGTCATATCTCAAATACCTTTTTCCAATCAGATGTTTATTGCAAACTAATAGCAATCACTTGGGGCCAGATTTAAGCTGCGGGTTTGGAAAAGTGGAGACATTGTCCATAGCAACCAATCAGATTTTAGCTGAGATTCTCTAGTATGTAATGGGAAAGTGACAGCTGGAAACTGATTGATTGCTATGGGCAACATCTCCACTTTTTCAAACCCACAGCTTAGTAAATCTGGCCCTTGGTCTATTAAATAAACTGATATTTTCTTTTCATTTCACTCTGACCATTACCTTAAGATTTTGTCACTTAAAATTAAAATGTAATTTAAATTTTTTATTGAAATTCTGGATAGTGCAGCTTACATCTATTGCATATAATTTAATTCTTATTATTTTATTTACTATTATATTTAATATATTTTTTATGTATTTATAATTTATTAAAACAATAACATTTACCAATATTTAGAGTAAATTAACATAAACAAATAATTATTTTAAGCCCAAAGAAAACTCACATGAAATAATCAATGTTAAATTTCAGCCAAATGACACTGCTGACTCCTTTTATAAGCTAAATTAAAATGTGTTTACCGATAAATCTCAATTCATTAAGGAAATATGACAATGATTTATTTTGCTAAATCATAAAATGTTTGGAGCTTTCAAAACTAAATGTAATTGTATAAACATATAAGCAGCAAAAATTATTTCATGACATTTTCAATTCAGTGCAAAGACAGGCATCTTATTGGCATTTTAGTGGCACCGCAACATGAAATTGAATAGCTACCATAGATTGTTAGCCTCTACTACCTCTGATGGGAGGCTATTCCACTTATTAATTACTCTTTAAGTAAAGTAACTTTTTCTACTAATACTTCTCCCTTTCCCATGATACTCTCCCGGTTGTTATATCGACAGTCAAAATGTCGACAGTTAACTATTATACTAGTAGTATTACATATATATTACTTATATTTTATAATATTTTTGAATTTCTTACAAGCTTACAACGATCGACATTTTGTCTGTAGACATTCCATATCAAACCCCCTTGATATATTTGAAAGCTTATCTCATATCCACCCTTTCTATTCTCAGCATCAAGGTATACATCTTAAATTCCTGATTTTTTTGGGGGGTATGTTAAGTGTTACCGGCCATGCACTATTTTAGCTGCCCTTCTTTACATAGTTTGTAGTGCATTTATGTCTTTCTTTGTTTAGTGGCTAGTAGATGTATTTTTGCTATTGATAAAATACACACAGATATGCAACTACAATGCCAGATTAAAATAATCTTATAATGTACTATATTTAATAACAATGTTTATTATAACCTGATCTTCTTTAGTAAATTATATATATTTAAGATATAAAATTAGAAACTATACCATATGAGTATAAACTAATCTTTTCATTAACAATAAACTATAATGTTAAACATTATAAACATATTTCTCTCAACATTCAAACATCTGCCACTTTCTCCTTCTCTTCAGCGCTAACTGACAGCTTTGCAGAATCCAGAACTCTGAAGTGCTCTAAAGGATATTTGAAACCACAGTATGGATAATATTATGTAGGCGTTACTACATAAAAATGGATTGTTCATTAGACCTATGGCGTATAACTGATCTGAAATGATAATGATCTATTTTAGTGATAAAACTACCTTTTCTCAAAATAATCACACTTGGAACAATCTCTATATTACTCTCTATATTACACATTTCCTCTAAGATATTTGTTAATAAAATGAGTTATTATCCCACAGTCAGCAACTCTTCAACTTTTTAATATTGTTTCCATTTCCTTTTACCTTTGCTTTTATGTATAGATTTAGTAATGATCCACCTTATAAATGTGTCTAACTGATGCAGCCAGTGTTTACAGAGAATATTTGCGATGGTGTGACAGAATATTGGCTTTTATTACTGCTATGTTCAGGCATAAGGAGTAAATAAGCTGTAAGCCCTGTTACTTAGGTGTAATAGTTCACAACTGTTATAAACTTAATAGAGAACTGATTATTTTATTATAAAGTGCTTTGAATTATTGCATTACATATAACATATGTAGTAATACAATCACTCTTACTTTGGTTCCTGGTAAGCCTGGTAGGCCAGGTTCTCCTTGAGGGCCAAGGAATCCTGGTTCCCCCTTTGGAAAGAAAATATGATTATAAGATCTTTTAAAAAAAAATGTAAGCATATAATAAAATGGATAGAATTTAATCATTTGTAAAATATATAATCTATTAAGTCAACTAAGCGTTCATTTGACATACAATGAATATAGGTACTTATTACAAAGTAATTGGAAAATGGAGAAATGTGATGGAAATACTTCAGAGGGAGTCTAAATATATAGCTTCAGTATCATAGAAAACATAAAAAGCCTCAACCTATTAGGAGACATTTATGAAAACTGTCTGGATCAGAATACCTTGTTACCTAGTAATGGGATTATGCATTGACACTTAAGAAATAAACACCAAAATTGGAGATGGATAGAGCAAGTGGCATACAATAAATTGTGCTTGTCAAGACAGCTAGAGTGAATTAACAGCGAATTCTAGCACCAGACATGCATCTGAGATCAGTGGAGACAGATGAGCTTACTGATACCTAACATGCAAATGCAAAATGCAACATTGTAAAATGTTGTGTGATAGCGCAAGCAGGGAAGACAAAAATATAATTTCCATATTTTTAGAAAAGTTTTGTTTTATTTTATTATTTTAAAATGCAATCTCTGATCAAAATATTTAAAACCTGACAAATGGTAATAATAATGGTCCGGATTCTCAGTTATGTAGTTTTCGTCTTACGTATGTTGTTTTAAGAATTGAGCTACTACGCGTAAAACTACGCAACTGTGAATCCGGACCAGTGTCATTTACCATTGGACAGAACTGCAGCACTACAGAAAATAATGTTTTTATCATTACTAACCGTGGGCGAAATGTACCCAACATTTTATAAAAGGCAACATAAGCAGTTGTTTTAATATTTATTTTATGTGACTGCTTATAAACATCTGCACAAGGTGTCTGCTCTACAAATAATTTCCCCTGTATATTATTTCAAAATATTTTTACGTTAAATATCAATGCAGATTCCATTTACCTACATATAATACCTATCAGTGTTTAGAAATCTAATATTGATCTGCCAACTGTCACGTTACTAAGTGGAACAATACTGAGAAACTATATTCTTTAAAACGATAATTTTTTATTTTATGCATTGGTTCAACCTTATGAATCTTTTTCTTACTTAAAAAATTGTAATTGTAATTGTAAGATAACAACACAAATTTAATTAATATGCTGTACAAATGAATAACAAAATTAACAATACAGCATATGTATATTAGGACATTATTTGCAAGAGGCTGTTGTTCATTTTGTATACAATTATATGGGTTATATTTAATGGAGGTTTTAAAGATAAAGTCGAATCTGCCTGTTATTGTCTAGAATGTGTTTTGGCAATAAAAGTAATTTGATTGGTTGCTATGGGTAACAACTTTCCTTTCCTTCTTTAGAAGCAATATTATATAAACCCTAATATTTTTTAAATCTACTGTATGGTTTTTATGGTGAAACATGTCTAAGATCAAACAAGTCAATTGCTTTAAAAATGCTCTTTTCCAATCTTTGCATCAATGTGATCTAACAAGATGGTGGGAGTTACACTGTATGTTGGTACTTGCCTGATCCACACACAATCTGTAGGACTAAATCATTCATCTGTAATCACTACACTAACAAGCTACTATATATAAAATAAACCCACCTCCTAAACAACCAGCATAGTTCCTTTTTAAGGGCCTGAGCTACCCATACATGAATTATGTTTTTACAAGTAAGAAGCTAATATTACAATATCGCAAAATGTTTATTTATAAGTAGCCAATCCGAATCCCCTTATGAGAAACAAGAATGAAGCTGTCGCTAGGCACAGGGTGGAGAAAAAAACATGGTAAACAGTTCTTAGTGCTGTCTACCATCTGTTTCCAATATTCAGCAGGCTGCAGGAGATCTCATTAAGGTGTAAGCTAGAGATCTGTGCCAACATCCACATTAGCCTTTCAATCTTCCATATAGGTTCGGACTAATAAAACATTTTTGACAAAGTCTGTCAAAATAACCAACCATAACTTCCATGTGTGGTAATTGCAAAAGATAGAGAGAGTGGCCATACAAGTCCTAATATTCACAGACAGAATCAGCACTAGTCTTTGGGTTACAAGATAAAAAAAAATGGAAGTAAAGTTTGATGTAACTGATATTTGTAGCTACTTCCAGCTCTTTCCACAGGTTTCTATTTAACTGAGTGAGATGCAATCCCATTAAACATAGAAACATAGAAAGTGACGGCAGATAAGAGCCACGTGGCCCATCTAGTCTGCCCATTTGTTTATTGAAAACTATACTGACCCTAGACCCTATTTACCCTCAATTTGGTTTACAATTTAGGATATCCTTATATTTATCCCAAGCATGTTTAAATTGTTCTACTGTATTGGCCTCCACCAAAACATATTGAGACACACACCAGCAATAGTTGGGAAACAGCGCTCATTACTGTACCAGATTCACAATTTGGGCCACGGACTAGTTAAACAGGACAAGATCCTGATTTACAATTTGGATCTAGCCAACTGTCTGATTGCCAGGTATATATGCAAATATCGAGTTATCCAGAGTTTTAGAGAAGCAGATGTGCCTTTATCCTATCCAAAGTTCCCTGTAGTAACTCTGAAAAGTATAGAGAATGAGTATACATTTGGAAAATGCAAATGAATATGCAAATAGGGTGAGAGTAGAAATGCTGCAGCTTATACAAGTTGCATGTCTCAAAGTATTTCTAAAATAACTAATTTAAATAAGTTTCTTGTATTTTTCACTGCAATAAATGTTTTAGAGACAATTAAAAAATGTTTCTTTTCTTTTTAAAGCAAAAATACTACAGACTCTAAATATATAATAAAATACATGAGCAAAATGAGCAACAATATACTGCTTTTTAGTCATAAAATTTGTTTTGATGTAATAATAGTAAGTATAGTGCAGGCCTGGTCAACCTGTGGACCAGGGGCAGAACTACCATTGGTGCACCAGCCCATTCTGATACAAGGGCCCACAGCCGTCATCACCGCACCACCAAAGCTCCCCACCAGGTTACCTGGGATATCATCAGGGCCAAAGCATTTTTACTGCACCCGGGCCCAACTCGCTAGTTCCGCCTCTGCTGTGGACTCTCAAGAGTCCCAGCATTCTTCAACCACAGGTTGGCCAAGCCTAAGATATTATAATGCAGTGTTTTATTATTTAATTAGACGAATTAATGCCTGTCAGCTGGTGTGAAGTATACAGAAACC
>WWET01001815.1:160606-171377 GCA_011038615.1 Limnodynastes dumerilii | reverse complement strand
CACTTGCAGCAGCACAGAAAACACCAAGATTCTCATTTCAATATAGTGGAATAACCTTTTTCACTAGTGCTTCTTTTGTGGGGTTGCGGTTGTTAACCTATTTGGACTTCATCATCATCCACAATATAGATATATCCTTTTAATGGTTCATTAGTGCTTATTGCTGCAAATATTTGGGTCTGTATTGGACCCCATTGCAGGAACACATCCTCACTGAATGTAGACTATGTTACTCCACCCATTCCCTCTATTTTAATGTCTTTTAGATCGCAGACAGTCACAGATGTTCAGTGTGTTCAGCTCTCAATATCTGCAGCAATAGGCAAGAGTAAGTATTAACACATTTACTTTTACATTTTAGAAATCGTGACTGTTTTGAACACTGTCTAGACAGTGTACTAGATAGATGGCTGGACTATAGCTCAGAATATATTGCATATACAGTTTAACCTCGCTTTTACTGTCTTTAAAAAGTCTCCCCTTTCAATAGTTCATTGTGCTGCAACATACAAGCTTGGAAAGTTTTGCACCTTGTTAACACACATTTTATTTTACCACCAATAAATAAAAAAAAAACAAAAAAAAACCCAAGACTTTCTACTGTTTAGAGCACCAGATGCAGACTAAATTGTAACCACCATTAAATTATTTAACAGATTTTTGCTACAGTTAGAAAAGAAATGTTGGTTTTGTAACTTATTTCAGGTTCTGCATATCTCAATTCTGTGGTTGAATATTAAAAGCACATAGTATATATATATGACAATTCTAAAGAAGTCTATTCAGCTTCCTGTGCCTGGAATGTATTAGCACAAAATATAAGTCTTATAAAAATGCTTTATAGTTGTACCACACAGAGATATTTTTCAGAATGCACCAGATGGTAGCTGTACTGTCAAACAGTATAATGTATTTCCTTTTTACCCTACTTGTGGCAATGTACTTTTCCATTGCTCAAATAAATGCTTCTTGTATTTTAAGTAATAAATGCACTCTACAGTAGTGCCGCTAGGGGGGAACAGACCACACCAGGTAACAACTTTAAGCAGGGTAATGGAGCTTTTACTCATTACTGGCCAGGGAATGCAGTCGTGCAGTGTGCCAGAAGTTAGAAGATGCACCGTGTGGCTGCACTGCTTTAACGTAACTAAAAGCCGCACAAACATGGTGCCTGGTTGGCTAACCCATCTTTAACAGTGGAATAAAATAAATAAATACCACTTTAAAAGCGCTATAATGATTCCTGCAGCAGCTTTAATCACCAAGGGGTCCTACACCCCAACGAAAAATAAAGATAAAAAATTAATAAATGTGATTAAGAGAAGCGCTGGAATCGCAGATTAAATACTTAATAATAGTAGAAGCAATAATACAATAATATTAATAAAATGGTAATATAACATCTAAATATAACATATCATAAAAAGATCAGTCTAACATAGTGACGGCATACAGGGATATATGTCCATTCAGTCTAGGGTGGTTCTTTGATTGTTCCTGTAGTAAAAAGTTCTAATCCAGTCGAGGTCTCCCCCGGTGAATCGGAGGAGAAACAGAATAGACCAAGGAACAGAATAAAGGAAAAAACAGGATGGGATTAGAGTGATATAACGATCTAATAAAAGGTAGATCCAAAAGGTCTATAAACACATTAAATAATCCTAAATACTAAAAGGATCTGGTAGGTGTCCAATCAAAACAATCTAAGAAAGGCAGAGATTCCTCACTACTGGACCTAAGCCCGATAAAACCAAGTAAAAATGAACCCAAATGGTATCAAAAATGTAAACTTTACTCGGTACATATAAAACAAATAAACAAAGATATAAAATGGGCACAAGGTCCCAATCGGAACTCCCCTACCCCTGAAGTCCAAGAGTCTCTGGTTGGGCTGGGATCAGATGCCCGTGGGGACGTCCATACCACGGGGAACGACTCCAAACCGCCAGCTAGCACGAGGAGACGACAGATGATGATGTGATGAAACTCGGCTGGAGACCTCTGGAAGACGGGAGGGAGGTAACTTAAATTGCTCAATGACTAGTGTAATAGGTAATGCAAGGTCAGATTCACTGTGGTGTGACTGCTGCTATTGCCCTGGGCTCCCACAGCTTGGGACTTGATTTAATGTACCTTTCTGCAGTGCTATGAAGGCTGTATCACAATTGTCAATTTAATTCTATGCACTGAGGTGCAAGACATGGTGGATGCAATTGGCTGTATCATATAGGGGTGACTGTAACAGACACAAAGGTACATATAAGTATAACGTACCATAAAAAGATCAGTCTAACCTAGTGACGGCATACAGGGGTATATGTCCATTCAATCTAGGGATGGTCTTTGATCGTTCCTGTAGTACAAAGTTCTAATCCAGTTGAGGTCTCCCCCGGTGAATCGGAGGAGAAACAGAATAAAACAAGGAACAAGTCACTTTTGAGAAAGGATTGGAGATCCGAAACGCGTCAAGTGATTCAGGGCCAGGCATTTCTGATCGTTACCTCCCTCCCGTCTTCCAGAGGTCTCCAGCCGAGTTTCATCACATCATCATCTGTCGTCTCCTCGTGCTAGCTGGCGGTTTGGAGTCGTTCCCCGTGGTATGGACGTCCCCACGGGCATCTGATCCCAGCCCAACCAGAGACTCTTGGACTTCAGGGGTAGGGGAGTTCCGATTGGGACCTTGTGCCCATTTTATATCTTTGTTTATTTGTTTCATATGTACCGAGTAAAGTTTACATTTTTGATACCATTTGGGTTCATTTTTACTTGGTTTTATCGGGCTTAGATCCAGTAGTGAGGAATCTCTGCCTTTCTTAGATTGTTTTGATTGGACACCTACCAGATCCTTTTACTATTTAGGATTATTTAATGTGTTTATAGACCTTTTGGATCTACCTTTTATTAGATCGTTATATCACTCTAATCCCATTCTGTTTTTTCCTTTATTCTGTTCCTTGGTCTATTCTGTTTCTCCTCCGATTCACCAGGGGAGACCTCGACTGGATTAGAACTTTTTACTACAGGAACAATCAAAGAACCACCCTAGACTGAATGGACATATATCCCTGTATGCCGTCACTATGTTAGACTGATCTTTTTATGATATGTTATATTTAGATGTTATATTACCATTTTATTAATATTATTGTATTATTGCTTCTACTATTATTAAGTATTTAATCTGCGATTCCAGCGCTTCTCTTAATCACATTTATTATTTTTTTCCATCTTTAACAGTGATCGGTCAACCAGGCACTCTGTCTATATCACAGTGCACAGCATAACTGCAGGAGCTCCCATCAGTATGACCCCCAAAGTCATATTAGCATCATTCACTGAGCAGAGAGAGCGCTGATGAGGAGTACAGTAGGAAATAAAAAAGAGAGGTTCAGGGATGGCAGGTAAGTGAAGCAGAGTTTGTTAAAGCCAGAGCCATAATTAGAAAGTTAAGGGCCAGGGCAAAAAGGAAAAATGGCATCCAAACCCTGAATTTATAACCAGTTTAACCATAAAAACAAACTCACAAGCACTTTGAATTTGCGCCCGGGGCGACTGCCCCTATCACACACCTCTAGTTATGGCTCTGGTTAAAGCAATGCATTGAGGAAAGGCTGGGGACTGGAGAGAATTGAGGAGCAAGGAGCATTAGGCGATATGCAGACCTCATCATCTGAATATCTGCCTAGCTATATTAGTGCAGAATGACTCTTGCCAAATCATATTGTATCTTGACCTCCAAATAACAATGTGAATTTAGATCTGTAATGGATACTACTATCAGAAATACATATATTTAAAAAAAAAATGTAAACTCCCCCAAAAAAACAAAAAACATAAAACTTTGTTAGAAAATTCTCTTGATACTTTAGCAATGAAATATTTTGTTAATGTTAGTGACATTTTTCTTTTGCTTTATCATCTTTTTTAATCAAACTTAATGAAATATTGTTAGAAGGGCAAATACCAGCAAAATCAATCACAGATGAAGCCGACAGGTAAGAGAAATAATACAACATGCCCAGTACTTTCCTGTACATTTTACTCCAATCAAGCCAACCTTAATGCTGCTGAGATACTTCAAGAAATGTGCTATATATAATCAACAAACACAGTAATCAGCTGGACAGCTAGAAATCAGATATAACTATAATAACACGGATCATTACCAGCATGTCCAGTGTGTGTCCTTTATTTTCATAGTTTCCACTGACAAAACAAACACTTACTGTGCCACTATACATAAAAGTAATATGCAGCAAACTTCATTGCCCCATTACTTGAGTTTATGAGACCCTTTTGATTTCAGTCTGCAGCATAGTGCCAGAGCATTGAAATTTCCTGAAATGAAACTTCAGGGTCACAAAGAGTGTTTGTTTCTAGCATATGTTCACGTGGTGCTAAATAAGATAAATGTAAGCCAAGCTAAGTATAAAGGCAAATATGTCATATTACCTAACATACATATGAGCCACCACTTAATTCAAAAGTATGATAGGAAATATTGTCATTGTTTCACATCACTTTAAGTGTGCATGAAATATTCTCCTATTCCTGGAGGGTTCAGTACCACACTGCAGGATCTCAGAAATGTAGGGCACAGATTAACTGGCAGGCAATTATTTCCTAAACATTTATTACCCTCCTTTTGATATAAACACAAGCAAATCCTTCTCTGATTTATTCGGCAGAAAATTCTGATTAATACACTCGTTGAACACGTATTATTATTGCATGCAACTTCCTGCTGGAGGCCTAATACCAGCACTCGTCAGCACGATACCTGCTTTGGAGGATTAGAGTGAAACTAGCAGTAAAAGGAGACTGCTTTTCTTTCTACATAGGAAAGTGGAACATTTCAAGAGGGAAAACACTGAGAACATTATTATTTCTTGAAATATTTCCTTTCCTCCATGACCAAACCTTTATATCAAAGGATGCATATTTATAGTTGCACTAAAATAAGTATGCAATTATGCACAGCTCAGACCAGCTTTATTTGAAAATGACAGCACTGTTTTTTGCGGGTGAGTTTGGAAAGTTCTTACAGGATTTAATTTCATTCTGTTTTGCATTTATTTCTGGAGTACAGAAATGACTTTTGCCAAACTTTTAGTATAGTGTCCCCCCTTTTCCACTTAAAGCAAAGTTCTAATCATCTTGCTTTTTGTTTGAAAGTCTTTCCAAAGGTGTGGTTGGGGACTGTGGACAAATGTACAACTGTGCACCTTATTGAGTCTTTAGTTTCTCATGTGTGGCAGACTTAGGCAAAATGTTGTTTTCCAGTTGCATAAATAGGAAAATGGCAGTAGTTTGTTTCTTCTTCTTTCTGGCAGAGAGGTGGGGCACTCAGAACAATAGTGGGAGGGGTTATGTATGCTAATAGTATGGAAAGATCATGCAAAGTACCCTTCATTCTATACAGAATTCAGACATGTCTCATTTTACGTGAAGACGCAGCCGAAAATTTAAGGTAGGGGTGTGCTTACGAAGACCCTTGCAAATGAGCGGAGTGGCCTCTCCTTGCCCACACAGAAATTTGTATCTGGTTTATAATTCTTAGTTGGATTCTATTTAAGACTGATGGCATATCAACCTGAATCTGGCCCCTTTTAAAAAGTTTTACTAACATGTCAGTAAATGGTCATTGTTTTTTGTGTAAATTTGTGTTTCATTCAGAAACGTGGGCGATGAGTCATGAAATTGCCTCATATTTTATTTACGGTCAAACTTTAAGAAAAAGAAAAAAAAACACTTTAAATGTGGCAGCAGGATAAGTATGCCTTTGACCATATAGGTAAAGACGATGATAACACTTATTATGTAGTGTATATACAGGAACTTTATTCCTGAACACTGAAAAAAATGCCCAAAAATGGATTTGATTGGTTGAGATTATGAAGCCTTCTCAATTTAGCCAAACAATTTGATGAAGTAATTATAACAGCATGCAGAATTTCACCCCAGTGTATGCCAAGTAGCCAAGGATGTAATCTTAAATTTTATCCTCCTCTGGAGCAAGACAAAGCAATTACTGCATTTACTAAACAAGTCAATAATTGCTGCAACATTGCAGAATATTTTTCCTGCATTACTGTGTCTTAAAACAGCTATATTACATTGCTGACAAAGTTATATATTTTATTTGTTGTCCCTGATGAAAGTTTATTAAATAATGAAACGCCAGACCAGATGTTTATGTGATACTTATACAAATCTCGGGGTTCCGCTCATTTGGACTGATATAGTTTATTTAAAAGGTATTTCAGTGGCATATGTTGGTTTAAATGGTATGATGGCAGTTATCATGTGATGTACAGTGTCCAAACAGATTGCAAAGTATGTTTGATGTGATATTTAATAGATTTTTTATCAACTGCCACACTGATGTAATAACAGCAACAAAAATAATAATCATAATAATAATCCTTCAAGTATTTAATTTACATAGATCTAACACAGAAATTAAAAGAAATATTTTTAAAACAAAAACAGAGATAACAGACCAATGATGTATGCTTAATGGTGTGTAAAAAGAAAGTGGACATAAGATAATATTTAAGGGCATATAGGAACAAACCAATGAAAGCTTTGAAACAAGAGCATTTTGACAAAAAGAGAGAGGGAGAGAGTGTGTGTTGCAGAACTAAAGGCCAGCACATTAAGTGAAAATACAAAATCAAGGAAAAAAGTAAAAGATTACATCCATAATTCATGTAGTATTTTTAGATGTACTCTATAGAAGTGATTGAACATAATATTTTATTTACTTGTTCTTAGTTTGAAAATTGCTTACATTCTCTAAGTACAATCGATATGCAATCTCCATTCTCTATAGCCATATAACCATGAATACAGAGGATAACGTTTGCTTGTGCTAATGAAATCTCAGAACTATGGGATTTCCATTGACTTTTCCATATTTGTCAGTAGAGGGTGCTCATTCTAAGCACTATGAGATTGAATTCAGGTTAACCCACAAATAAAGGAACATATCTGCATCTGCACAAAAGAAGATGCAATATAAAAAAATATGTAGAAATATGTAGAAATTCTATTGGTTTACATACAGGTAAAATCCTCAACAAAATACTTAACTTTTGCTTAAAGCACACTACTGCTGAACTACTTTAAACTGGAATTTAGAGTTTAACTGGCAAATGTCACTTAACTTTAATCTTTTTTCTGTCAGCCCATTTAGATGTACTGGAAAAATTATAGTAAGTAAATTACAAGTAA
The DNA here is from genome assembly GCA_011038615.1 of Limnodynastes dumerilii. NCBI lineage: Eukaryota > Metazoa > Chordata > Amphibia > Anura > Limnodynastidae > Limnodynastes > Limnodynastes dumerilii. Next base: position 164,141 of record WWET01001815.1, on the reverse strand, counting down.
CGTATTTTACTTTGTTAACTATGAGCAAAAACAATTGCTGTGGATTCTAGTCCATAGTACTAACATTGGTAATATATTTTTACTAAATAATCTATCACAGAATAAATGAATAAAAGGTAATGTGGTGTGGATGGATTCCTTACGTAGTACTGATGATCAGAATTGACATATTATTTTAAGTATAGTGTCAATACATGTTATGACAGGCATGTGAAACTATATCTCCCAGCATGCTCCTAATGCATAGGCATAGCTAATACCTGGCAAAGCATAATGGGCCTTATAGTTTCACTGCACTTGGAGTGCCACTGGGTGCCTATGACTATCTTGACAATGCAGAACTGAAAATTTACTTTCTACTGACATGTGATCCCCCTTTTACAATGCATGCTTAGTACAAAGGCAAAAACTAGTCTTATAATATGTCTGGCATTACAATACAGTGAGTTGTAATGGGATTCATACAGTGTAATTTTTGGATGTTCTGAAGCAGAATCACTCTAGTAGAAAATTCCACCAGTATCTAGTACTGTACTTAATGTTTAGATCCGTAGGCGGTAATGTACTTGAGACCTGCCGGTATAAATGGGGATACAGATAAGTATGGGGAAAGTACTACAAAAGGGGCCATAAAAAATGCTATCATCGCCCACAACCACTATATTGATACAAGCAGATCAGACGTGAATGAATCATAAAACAAGCTTTCATTCTCTAATATTTTATTTCCCTGTTTACATCAACATCTTTGCTCTAAGTGCTTGTGCCTTTGTTAACAATGGTATTTGTCACAGGCCTCAGAGGAAAATGTCTCTCTCCACTTTCTAACATTTCAAGTGGAACATCACTTAATAAAATGAGAACGGTTCTGCACACACCGTGTAAAGATGCTCAGATGACTCCACAATGAAATGTTCTTTTTCTTTGCAACAAAAAAAGCAATAAAACCAAAATGCTTTAGAGAATAATGACAGATATGAATCAGCATGAGTTCTCCTAATCATTATTGCTGCAAAACAATTTTCTGTACGGGGCCTGAAATCTAGATCTAGAAATGTATTTTCTGAATACATACAATATATTTTGTTGTTATGTTTATCTTTGACTATTCAGATTTAAAGCTGGTCACATGTAGTCAAATGCTGGTGCTTGATAGATTTATATTTGCCCATTAACCTCTCAGGCAAACAAAAAAAGCTACATCACCTCTGGACCATTAGTACATAGCAACATTTTTAAGCTAATAGGCTCCAGGGGGCCAAAATTACATCACCAAACCAAACCCCCTACTTTCCAATGTTAATCAATAATTAACATTGTGAGGCCACAATGATGCCATTCACATTAAACAGCACTGTAAATTTTGGATCATGTCATAAACCCCCATTACAGAACTCAACTCTCCCACATGTCTGGGATTGTAGCCTGAATTCAGAAGTATTGTGGACATTCTGGAAGGTATGACTACTCCACTTATTTTAAGATTGAATCCTATGCTACAAACAAGCAGCAGTGAAATAATGAGTGGACGGAAGGTACTTTGTTAAGTAGGGTAATGAAGATCACAAGACATAGAAGAGAACCCAATTCCATTTACACTTTCTGTCGGGTCAAGCATTGCCTATATATTAACATTAACATAGTTAGGAATCCATAATTTCATATATGACAACATCAAACGAAAAAAACCCTAAGAAACACTAGAAAGAACACCTGCACAGTACTCAATATACTGTTTTTTGTTAATATATACTATTAAATATGTTGTTTATTACCTTTATCCCAGGAAGTCCAGGTAGCCCAGGAAGCCCTGGTTCACCCTACAGGAAAATTATATTACATTATAGCAAATATGTTCTTGAGATTAACAAAGGGCAGAGAAAATTGGTGTCCAACATAAATGTGTGTTCATTTTCCATCAAATTAACAGTAACAACAGTAGAATGAAATTAATGTTAATGGTCATTAACAGATAGCTTATAAGGCTACCTTCTACAATTAAAAGAACATACAGTATAAGACTACGTAGAGCAAAATTAAGTATAATTACAGAATTCTAGGGATTTTTATTAACATTGTCCAGTAGTGTTTGCAGTAAGTGCCAGAATTATGTAAGCATGTGTTCTACATGGCCCGGCCTACGTACTGTCATGGTCAGTTTCAGTGGTTCATGGATCATGGGCTGGCCAATCTAGGCTCGAAAGAGGGGCAGCAGAAGGTGCAAGGCATAAAAGGACTCTTGTCTAAATTTTGATATGGAGCCCAGAGATACCACAACTTGTTGTATATTTTCCTTACAGGCAGTTTGATTGTTTCCACATTATAACCCTTGAAGCAAACTTTCAATACAATTACCATATTTATAGTTTTTTTTAATACAATATTTCACCAGGGCAGTACCCTTTCATTATTTCTTTGATACTCTCTCATACCCTCCAACATTTGTTAATGGAATAAACCGGTGTGTAAAGGAGGCGTGGCTTGTCCCACCTATAGAAGGTTTATTTAATCTCTCATTTGCATGGATGACAAGGATGACAATTCTCATTTTAGTATCATATGAGCAAAGAATTCACAGGAGAGTTGCTTGTCACTTTAGCAGAGACAGCTGTGGTAGTCTGTTCGTGCAGCTCTATTATAGTGATCAGATGCTCCAGGACTGAAAGGTGAGTATAGGGGGAGAAAATTGCCAGGCCTGAAGTGGAGCATAGTACAGCAGCCTTTTAAGCCGACACAGACCGTTATAAACATTATTGTTCTTTTTACAGGAAATCTGTGCATTTCAGGCTTTCAGACTTCTGATTTCAACATCATTTTGTTTTAAAACATGAAGTAATTCTCTGTTAAATGGCTGAATAACTTACCCTACCATACTTATTATGAACAATAATCAAATGCCATAGTCCTGCTCCCTCCATGTTTATTAGTATTATCATTCAGTTTACCATAGGAATTGACAAATTTCGATCTGGTCACAAAGATAGGTGACCTGTCTGACAGGCACATTTTATAACCAATAACATGCTTTGTGTATTTACGCATAGGACTTGCTTGTGCTGTTTTTGTAATCTCACTTCACAGCCATATTCCCTGCCACTCATATGCATTGGAAGGGGGACCCTTGTAAACTGGGGGAATGGGGCACAGACTGTCACTAGGTCATCCCCCCACTATGGAGATTGCCAGCTCATACAAGAGGTTCCTGTTTGAGCTGCCGCAGAAGTTACATAGAGCAGCTGCTTGAAGGTAACTGCCTCAGAGGCTTATACAGAAACATGAACATGAAGGATGAACAGAGAGCACCACGGAGGAAGAGAAACACAGATACGGTAAGAAAACGTGATGAGAGGGCTGTTGGCACATGATGGGAATACTGGGGGGGGCTGGAGACACATGATGGGAGCACTGGGGTGGGGTCTGGAGACACATGATGGGTGTACTAGGTGTGGGGCTGGAGACACATGATGGGGATACTGCGGGGGGCTAATGGAACACATGAGGGGAGTACTGGGGTGGCTGGAGACACATGATGGGA
>WWET01001815.1:115231-160068 GCA_011038615.1 Limnodynastes dumerilii | reverse complement strand
ACTGGGGGGCTGGGAAGACATTATGGGGATCCTGGGGGGTTGAAGACACATGATGGGAATCCTGGAAAGGATGGAGACATATGATGGGGATCCTGGGGGGACTGGAGAGAACTGATGGAAATACTAGTGAGCTGGAGATGAAGAGGAGGAGGGAGATGATGGGGAGGGGTAGATGATAAGATGAATGAAGAGGAGGAGCTCATGAAGAGGAGGGGGGAATTATGAAGGGGAAAGAGAAATGATAAAGAGAATGTGGATGGCTAAATTCTTGCCCCCCCCCCAACAACAAAAAAGTTGTGACACCCCTGCTGCCACTGTCTAGCTCCATCCACTCCATTTTCAGTCTGTCTTTTCCTCCTCCTAATGTCAGACAACCCCTATTTCTAAAAAAAAATTAAAATAAAGTGTTAGAATAGCTGTTTTATCTATACAATGTTTTGACCCTTTGATTTAGACCTTAGAGTTATGAGTTCAAACTTTACAACGTCATGGTTTTATACATTTTATGAACTGTTCATTAGTTTTATCTGGGAAAATAAAGATTGGTGTCATACAGTCCCTAGCAGCTTAGGCCTTTAGACACTTGCCTTGTGTTCATCAGGTTATAAATTCTAATCCATATCGATTTAGCAGAGTAGCACTGTTATAACATCCCTTAATACCCTCTGTCTTAAGTGGCGACATTTTTTATATTTTATGCCAATTGAATATTAAATTTAATTATAATATATATATACGAGAGACAGGGGGCGCTTTATAGTGTAGTAAGTAACAAAATTTATTTGCAACGCTGAACGCAGACTTGCGTACCAGATAAAATCTTTTAACATAATATATCAAATAGACATCAGACCAGCGGTATGTCACCCTTCACACACGAGTCCAGCGTCCTAGGTTTCTGGCAGAGGGATCGTTCCGACAGGTCAGCAAGGTAAAAGCAATACACAGAGTCCACATGTACCCAGCTCGAATGTTAGTGGCTCCATCCCGACATGTTTCGTCATAACAATGACTTCCTCAGGGGGCGTGGAAGTCATTGTTATGACGAAACATGTTGGGGTGAAGCCACTAACACACGAGCTGGGTACACGTGGGTAAGCGCCCCCTCGTTTTCTAGATTTGTTTGCTACTACACCGGGATAAGAAACCGGACCTTTAAAAGGGGAAGACGCAGTCTATCTGTCCTTTAAGCCATTGGGACAGGCAATTTATGACCTAGTGTACTAATATTTATTGTATACCTGGAATCTAATCTTTTCTTTGTCTTGTACTGTGCTTATTGTATTATATATACAATACTGTTTGTACTGTCTGCGTTTATATTGCACCCTGATAACAATTGCTGTATGCTTTTGAAACGTTGGTGACCCTGGATTAAATTTTCCTCATTTGATTTCAATCACTACAAAGCCTCCTGAGTGCCTTTTCATTCTGCTGGACTTATATATATATATATATATAATAAACACTCGCACAATTTTTCATAGAAAATTGTTTATCGGTATAATATATCAGGCTCTGCTATAACTCACTAACATTAGAACTTTAGTCACCCTGTTTTGTTTTTTCATTAGCAAGTGTCATGATTTCATATAACAGCAAAGCTTTCAATGTCTTTTTTCTGCTAAACTGTAATATGCAAATTGCCTTAAAGTGGGATTGCTATCTTCAAAGAAAAGAACAAAAATTGACTGAGTTACTTGGATGTAATGTTTTCACAAAGAAATTGCAAGCACTGCTGTTTTTTTAAACTAATATACCTGGCTGCCAGTTTTACCCTGTGTGATATTAGCAAGCTGGATAAAGATACTAGTTACATACCCTTTCAGTAGGAATTTTATTTAGAAGAGAAATTTACTTAAAGTTAGTTTACCCCAACAAACCAATTTTACTTCAATATTACCACCAGCAAATTTGTCTGTTAGAGTTTTTCTCAGTTGTTATGTAATGCTGCGTTCAGATTGCCACTGCCTAAAAAGCCAGCTTTTTAGGCAGTGGGCAAAATTTTTTAAATTTTAGCCTGGTGCGTTCAGACTGCGCTGAAAACCCCGGCTTTTTTTTTTTCTCTCTTTTTTTTTTTTTTTTTACAAGCCGGCAGCTATTTAAATAGCCGGCTTTTCAGCGCAGTGTTAACGGGTGAAGCCGGCTTTTAAAAAAGACGGCAAAAACCCTTCTTTTTAGCCGGGTCTAAGACCCGGCTAAAGAGACCCGGCTTCACCGTTCACATTGCCAGAAAAAGCCGGGGTTTTCATGAAAGCCGGCAATTTCATGAAAACCCCGGCTTTTGCATGGTAATCTGAACGGGGTATAACATATCAGTAAGAAAGACTTCTTAGCCAAAGTAAACAACCATCATGGGAGTTGATTAGTCGGTAAACTGATTCCTGCACGAACCTCCATTTTTCAAGTCAAAGGTGGTGAGCCAGAGTAACAGTAACAATTGGCGCAAGTCTGCACCTGTACAAACCATTTCGCAAAGGAAGGCAAAATTTAATTATAACTTAAAATTAAACTAGGAAAGAGCTCCTCTCAACTATAATTTAACATGATTTTGCTGAGGTAGTCTTTTGCACCTGATTTTGCTTAATCTCTAGATCAGCCCCAAAGTATTTTTTACATTAACTGGCAGTGGAATCTATCTGTTGAGCCACAAAGCTCAAGCGAATAAGCCAATAAATACCACACAGTCTGTCGTTTAAATTAAATTTTCTAACTGATATAACTTGAGTTTCAATGCTAAATTCTAGTCTCAAGCTAGGTCATAATAAGAAAGCCCAACCCCTCTCTCCAAAAAATGTAAACTAACATCTATGATTACAACTTTCCTGAAAATAAATTTTTTGGGGTATCACATATCTCTATTTGATAGAACAATTTACATGCAATATGAGGAGGAACTCACTTCTGATGTGTTTGCTAATCTTTTGGCAGATTTATCAAATTGCAGAAATATTCTTGATCAATATCTACATATAAGACACATCAAATATTAAGTAATATATTATTTGGTGAAAATTAACTAAACTAAACTAAAAGATATTCCTAAAATACAGTATTGGAATTGTATTAGCTCTGCGATCACCCAGCTGAGTACCTCTGTTCCTAGGGGACACCTGCCACCCCCTTTTTTTCCCATATCCCTATACACTAGGGTTAGAGAAATAAAACATAAATATAAAACATAAATATAAAAATAGAACTGTTCTATTTTTATATTTAAAAGATATTCCTAACTAGTCTACCTAATTATTTTACTTTTTAGAAGCTTTTATTACATTTTTTTTCAAATATGCCAAATATGGTATAGTTCTTAAAGACTTGGATATGCTGAAGACAAAGAATAGAAGGTTTATTTACTTCAGTTAGACATGCATTGTTAAAATTCAAATACAGCAAGGTTAGAAATGCCAAAGTTTAGTCCTTTTAAAAGCTATGGCAAGCCCATAAAAACAAACAAGAACATAGTAGATTGCAAAAGATATATAAAGTATATATAAAGTACAATATACTTTTTTTACCTTCTGCCCAGAACGCCCCGATTCTCCAGGTTCCCCCTGTAACAGACATAATATACTAAAACAATTAGATATAGCAGATGAGATTATATTCGGATTGGTTCTGCATTAAACCTTTACATTACTAAATTAAAAAATATTGGTATATTTGAAACCATATAACAATGGGGATGGGGATAGAAAAATAATCAAGTTTCATTGTACTGAAAATGGTCACCTTCTAAGCTAGTAATTGTACAATAGGTATCTAATTGCATTGTCCCACCTTGATTCCAGCAGCAGATGATCCAGCATCACCCTAAAAAATAATGTGGATATTAAGGTTTAATAAGAAAAATACATTATAGTTTGCACAACAAAAATGTTCATCAATAGAAAAGTTAATTGATCGCAAGTCTGCAATACCACAGGATGTACATATTATAACATAATACACAAATTGGGTCGGATGCAGACCGTATGATAGATGTTTACTGCATTCCTCCTAAGACAGCTGTCCGTCCATTCTGTGCATGACCACAATAAGGTACTTCGGATCGGAACACACAACAACTGATTCTGCTTTCAGATCATAAGTATCTTTCTGATGGCATGGTAGTTATTCAGCACAGGCTTGCGAACATAAGAACTTTGCCCTTAGGTCTGGAACCAGTCCATTGTCCATTGTCTCTATTTTTTTTAAACTAACCAAGTTGATTTTAAAACATGCAATTTGTTTTCCTAATAAGGCTTTATTGTATGTTACTGTATTAGTTTTCTCTTAGTTGAATACTGTACACAGGTATTGTGACATTGGGCTGGATCCAGAACTACGTCCGTCTTCCATAGACGGACGTAGTTCAATAAACAGTAGCTACTGCGCATGCGTAGTAGCTACTGTACGTAATATGCGTATCGTTTCGATACGAAGATTGCGTATATGCGGTCTTTAAGACCACATATACGCAATCTACGTATCGAAATGCGCATGCGCAGTAGCTACTGTTTATTGAACTACATCAGTCTATGGAAGACGGACGTAGTTCTGGATCCAGCCCATTGACATTGGTCAGTCCATAGAGAACATCTTATGCTTTCCAGGGTACTTTTTTAACATACAACAATTAAATGATATCTCCCAATATCCTGCTTTCCACAAGTTGCTCACTTAGGACCGGAGTCATACATAAGTACTCCAGCAGACTGCTGTACGCTACATACGGAAGTCTGCTGCAAATTGCTACTGCCCATGAATTGCACGCAAGCCCTTCTTTTTAATAAAAAAATCAATATTCTGCACATAGAGAGTAGAGGGAGTGCCTCTGCAGCGGAGGCTAGCGTATGGAAGTAACCCCTAACTGTGAATCTCAAACGAATGAAGAAAAAGTATGGTTGGGCAATTTGCACTCTCCCCTCCATTCAATGCATGTGTCTTGTTGAAACAGACTGGGTGGCTGCAGAATCTGTCCCACTGACTTTAATTCAGCAGCGACTTCCCACTGCTGAGCAGATACTAGTAGCACTAATCTGTCAGCTTCTGCCAAGTTGTTTAAAAACTATTATTATTTATTATTATTATTATTATTAATAATAATAATAATAAAAAAGGTTATTTATATAGTGCCACAAATTGTCTGCAGTACTTTACAGAGAACATTAGACATTCACTTCAGTCACTGCCCCTATTGGAGCTACATAATAAGGGGTAGATCCAGACGTACGGGCTAGTTACGTTTCATGGCGTAGCGTAATTACTATGCACTCCTCTAGGCACTCCCCTCGGTCATACGTACTTTGGCCGTTTTACGCTGCCCAAACCCTGCCTGAACTTTCCATAGCGTAACTACATAATGGATTTGCGTACATGACGGCCTAACCCAGCCCATACTGTCCAATTTAAATGCCTCACTCCGCCTCCAAAGCGGAAATTCCGGGTGTCGTATTGATGCCCCCGACCCTTCCTTCATATTTAAGCTGATGGTTAGTACATTAGGAGTTATGTGGCGTCACATTTGCCGCGTGCATGCGCAGTAAATACAAATAGACGATTTGACGTCATCGGCTAGCGTAAATACTCTAGCGTACTTAGCTCAGGATCTGGCCCTTAGTGCCTATCATAAGAACCTCTGTTATAAAAGGATTCAGCCACTCCTGGAGCTAAACAAGACAGTCAATGAGGCAAGATATTGTATTCTTAGTACCCAGTCCATTGCAGATGAGAGGAAGCAGAGTAAATTATTATTTGCATAAAAATTAATGAGTTCCTATAACACTGAATAAATTCTCCTCAGACACCCGTCTTCCTTACTGGGCAGTTATCCCCGTCTCTCAGGTTCTTTGTTACAATTAGGGATTCCGGTGACCTCGGTGGCATGTGTCACACAACTACAGAATGGAAGCAGCCTACAGCTACTTTCAATGCAGGCAACACTTATAAATAATAAAAGATTCAATTAATAAAATGTATGAAATGAAATATAGACTAGTGTATTCCTCAATTCTGCTAATTTCATCAATAAATCATGGGAATTCATATACACCCATTCTTCTAGCCCTGAAACTGTTTTTTTGGATGATATAGTAAGCTATAAGACTTGTTGGTCAAGGATATAAAGGAAGACTTATAATAATAAATAATTATTACATCATTTCAACATTAATATATTTAGTGTAGAAATAATTAATAAAAGAAATTACAGTGGTAGGACCTACATTCTGAACTGTAGTTAACGTAAGAGCGACTTATACTCTAATGTAGATTGATGGTAATTGTGTGCTTAAAGAACAATTAACATGATTTTCCGTTGAATGTACTGTATGTGTATATGTGTGTATTATGAAAGATAAATGAGTACTAGTGTAACTTCACTTCAAGATGGTTTTAAGGAAGGAAATTACTCAAGGTTAGAAGGGCTGGAGTAGAATCTCAAAGGGCCTCAAGCAGAGCACACTCCACCTGGTGATAACAGGAACAAGGAAACCATAGATTTGTTTTTCTTCTAGATTTAGTGACATTAGAAATACCAGCAGAACAATACAACATTAGAGTGAATTGACTGATCATTTCTCAAACTGTATAAGTACAGATTAAAAAGATTAGCTGCTGATCATGGAACACACTAAATGGCTCTAGTTCTCTCACATACATACCATTTACCATGCAATTATACGAGAATCCCTTTATGCTCTTGCATTTTATACATAGCACTAATATGACTGAAAAAAAGAAATATTGCAGCATATACAAAAAAAGAAATAAAAAAGGCAGTCAAGTCACAAGTACAATGTCACAACTGTGCTAGTAAAATATGGGAAGTAGCATTTTCCTTGAATAAAATTGTTGCAAATGTATTTGCTTTTTTTAGAGCATCATTTTCTTCTTGTGATCAAAAGAAAATGACAAATAAACTGAATAACATACAGTGACCCATCACATGCTATTGGCAATATGAAAGAAATATGTAGTTTAAGGGTTCAGCATTCAGTCATCCAGAATTGGTTACATATTGCAATTGGTATTCTAATTGCCACTCGTGTTTACCCTCAGTATATCCAAAAACACTTATCTATAGGGTAAAATCAGGACTGGTCTGTGGCAAGAAATGCTACCACACTGTGTACCTGTGTAGATGTTACCATCTTGACAGACACAACCATGTCCCTGCCATAAGCAGGTGAGTGTGGCCAATAACAAGCACATGACAGCACAATAGAGTTTTGTAAATGAGCAATACTGTAAGCACAAACTCTATTGCTGTAAGTAATTTACAGATACCCAATAGAAACAACAATCTCCATCCAAAGCATTTATAGATAAACCTGCTAAAACAATAAATATTCAATAAAGCCTACAGGCTGTATTTTATTATGGTTAATATCAATCATAATTATAACAGTGATTTTCCCATAGAGGTTCTAATTATATAGTCAGATATGTATAATATAGATTTTCAATAGTAAATACAAAATGACAACAATTCTATAAATGTTCCTGTGTGCGATAATTCAGAATACTATTGTAGTGTTACAGTGCACATCAATTAATTCTATCGAAAATCACTGTATTTTAAATTATGTTTTCAAATTTGCAGTTAGAGAAACACAGGGATCATTTGTTTGAAATTACTTGACAACCCTGATTTTTTTTAATTTTTTATACTTTCTTGCTATTTGATCGCAATATATTTTTAAAGTACTTTTAAAAACAGAAACATAATGTACTTTGTTCGTAGAAAATTGAAAGTATTTATTTATTTATTTTTACATAGTTAATACATTGGGTATCTACTGCTCCAGGTACAGTATTTACTACTATGGGTATCTACTGCCCTAGGTATTAACTACCTTGTTTATCTATTACCCTGGGGAGACAGAAGCCTTACAGCTGGTTTTAACCCCATCGGGGCACACTGATATCATTAATTATCTTTATTAATATAAAATATTGGATGCCACAGCTACTTCTGTTTTAATACAATGTTAAATATCTAATTTTAAGTGAGTTAATAAACTTTATACATAGCTTTATACATACAAAACTATTTTTTTTACTCAGCCTTTAATACATTCTTCCCAGAATCATGTTTGTACTTACTTGCTAAAGTATCACTATCCCTATATAAGACTTACCTTCTCTCCTGATTCACCCTTAGGACCATTTTCACCCATATCACCCTGCATAGAGGAAAATACATTCAATTATACTAATCTATATCCAGTGAAGATTTCATGATAATTATAGACTTTTTAACCCAACAAATATGTGCATTTTGATTGCAGAATATTTGCAACATTGTTCTGTTTAACAGTATAACAGTCTGTATAACAGAATCTGTTATGCACACACACCTATTTATTCCTGGTTCAAACAAACCTGAATTTTGTAAATGTACATTTGCCTAATTGTTGTTGTCAATGTGTTGTTCTTTTTAACTGTATTTAAGAAATTGTCATCAGTGAAAATTGTTATATTCCTTAGACGCTTAGAATAAAACTGAGCAGTTTGTTCACCTTAAAATGATGTCAAGAGAATCACATTTGTGGGTTTGACTTGATCACAACTATGTTCAAATTATAAATACAGTTTGAGAAATTGTCCCATTGTGTTTATGTTATGTAGATTAATATAAACACAATCTACCCCTTGATAACAATAATTCAGCGTGGGTCAAGAAAGATTCATGAATTCATAAGAATAGCATCAACCATATGTTTCAACTAATGAAAGGTCAACGAACTGTTATTCTAAGCTTTTTATCTCCAAAGAATTAGCGATTAATTACTGCTCTTCTAAATAGGCAAATATATCTGTGTTTCAATGTTTATAGATATACATTTGTATATCTTATTTATAGTCAAGCCTATTTTTTTGTATCTCTATTTTCTCTTGGCACGGTTGTTCAAAAAGATAATTCTGCTAATAAAAAATATAAGCAAATATAAAGATAATACAATAGGCATAAGCAACCTGTGGCACTCTAGGTCATCCAGTCCCATTGTGCTTTGCGAGGTATTATAGGTGCTTATGCTGGGAATTGTAGTTTAACAGCATCTGAGTGCAGAAGGTTCCTTATACTTTGGTTAAATGATCCATATTCCAATAAAGCATATACACTTATTCCAAAATGTACAAATGAGCATTAGGACATGTACTAAAAAGACACCTATAAACTGGACCTGCCTCTTGCAAGAGGCCTTGTCCTCCATAGTGGAGGCTGTCATATATGGGTTAAACTGATAATGATTTAAACTTAGACCCCATTTAAAGTCAATGTCAAAAAGCCTTACCTTTTCCCCAGGTTCTCCTTGATCACCCTAAGTAAAATATACATTTCAGAATTTTGATAGCACACAATGGTAATGTTTAGGAGCTGAACTTTGTAAATAAAAGCAAAAATACATATACAATAGACAAAATATATTCAATAATCTTTGAATGCCTACACATGATTATTTATTATATAACATTTAACACAGAGCAGTAATCACCAGTTACAGCATTTGCAGAACCAACTATATGGTAATTTTGTGGTATTTCCCCTTTATAGGGCAAAAACTTACATACACTTTATAAAATATCTATTAATAATATGATACAAAAAAAATCAGGGTTTTATCATAATAGCAGTGATTTCATTGAGCTTGTGATTTTAATGACATTGGGGTAGATCCAAAACAACGTGTGTGCGTACGTATATTCGCGGAGCGTATTTTTGTATACGTAAGTTCTCTACACTCCCCTCGGCACACCCCTTGCACAGACGTATTTTGTCAAAATACGCTACCCAAACCCTACCTTAACTTTTCCAAACGTAACAGCATACGTCCGCTAACGGACGTACTGACTACGCGAACGTACGCAGCTTAGCATGCCCATACTGTACCCTTTAATACCAACCCCCGCCTACTTCACGTAGAACGCACGTATTGTTGACTAACGTAAATTTGGCACGCCCACACGTAAGTATTTACGTGACACATACGTGAATTTCCCATACGTTCACAGTTACGCTACGTGAATGTGCGTATTTTCTATGGTGCGCATGTGCAGTGCGTTCAAATCTGCGAAGTTACGTCTCCGCCACGCGTAAAATCGCGGGGAAGCGTAGTTCTGGATCTGCCCCATTGATAGCAAATATTAGTAGTTTAAACTGTATGCCAGTGGTTCCCAAACTGTGCCCCGCGGCTCCCTGGGGTGCCGCGACGCTCTCACCGGGGTGCCTCGGAATGTTTCTATTTCCTATTGAATTCTAATCTTGTCTTTGGGGTGCCTTGAAAAAAATATGGAGACCCTAAGGGTGCCTAAAACTGAAAAAGTTTAGGAACCACTGCTGTATGTTATTTGGGGTTAGGTTATAATAAAATGAGTGGGGGCAGGACTGATCTTGTCACATGTATGCACTCTTGGAGCAATTATTCCACTTGGTCTTATAGGCACAAGTAGCCTTTGCAACAAAGAGGGAGCTTGCCAAACTTGAGCAGAGTTTACTGCCCTTCACTCACTGTGGAGGGCAGTTCAGAACTGCTAGAGTTGGGTGAAATTGCTTCCAGTAGCACCTGTTCGGTCTCACCAACTTAGAGAGGTCCAAAGTTACTCAGAAACCTAGGCAAATTCTGGTGGTAAAGGGTTATAATTATTAGGACTGTGGATAGTGCAATTTGTTACTGGGACCGTGCATGGCGATGTCAAAGCCCAAAAGGAATAATGAAGGGAGACAATAGACTTAAGGCTTGCTAAACAGCGTCACCTAGGTCTGGCTTGGACAACCTGTTGGTCTCCAGGTATTCTACAACTATGAGTCCCAGCATGCTTTGCATAGGCTAATACCTGATAAAACAGCTAGAACTCGTCGTTTCGGAACACCTGGAGAGGTGATCAAATAGTCTATCTATGTCTCAGATCCACAGCACAGGAAGATACTTAAATCCATGTATATACCCATGCTATGAATGACATAATAATCACACATAACTGGGTTTTATGGCTGTTGACCTTACTGATTATTCAGATAAGAAGCAAAAAAAATGAATAACTAAAATAAAATAAAAAATAACTATACCGTTTAAGATCAATATAAGAATAATATAATATTAATGAGTATGATGAGCAATATGAGTGCTTACATGAGCACACAGATGTGGACCATCAAGATAACTTTATACAAATCACATATACAAGTTTCATGATAAGACAAGACATATCTGCAATGATTTCTATCACTTTACCTGCAATGTGAAATACAATTATTTATAAAGGGGGTTTAGGTAAGGATAAATCAATTTAATAAATCAAACCTTAAGTGACAGCACAATAGCAGCAATCATTAGAATATTTTTGTTCTTTAGCTGGAGGCATTTTCTTATGGCTTACCTTCATTCCCTGCGTGCCATCTAAACCAGGTGCACCTTGTTCTCCCTGGAAAACAATACACAGTCTTCATAAACAACACAGAAAAATAGGGAGGAGGGTAAACAAATGTGGAATTCTCTCAGGATAAATTATCAGTCCGTCGTTTTAGCCCTTTAAACATTTGCATTATATTGAATAAGAAAGTGGTGCATTTCTGTCTTGTTTTACAACCCCAAAGTTACTACTGCTTGGTTACTACTTTTAGAAAGAAGTATTGTAATAATTGCATATAAATTGATTATTATTTTTTATTATTATTATTATTATTATTATTATTATGTATTTATTACGTTTTTTGCACTCCCAAGAATCTTACTAAGTTACTCTGTTGTTAGTACTGCATGTTACTATCAAATGTATAACTTCCAGTGAGTGGTTACATATTACACATGATACATTTGTCATCAAACTTACAATAGTGCAATTTTTCAAACAGTCACCAATAATTTATAAATTCTGGCTTGTAAAAAAAAAGCAAGAAAAAAAAAAAAGCCGGTGTTTTCAGCGCAGTGTGAACACACCAGGCTTAAATTTTCAAAATTTTGCCCACTGCCTAAAAAGCTGGCTTTTTAGGCAGTGGCAATGTGAACGCAGCATTACTCTGTTGTCAGTACTGCATGTTACTATCAAATGTATAACTTCCAGTGAGTGGTTACATATTACACATGATACATTTGTCATCAAACTTACAATAGTGCAATTTTTCAAACAGTCACCAATAATTTATAAATAAGCCTTTAATAAATTATCAGCAGGAGGGTACCATTATTGCAGCTATAAATCATATTTTAATTATAGTGTGTGGTGCATCTTATTTTCCTGGACATACTTCACTGTATCATTGTATCAAAGACATTGTGTGAGTATTTTAGTTCACTAGATGGACCTAATGTGGTCTACAAAAAGGTTGTGCAGAGAGTAATGTTACCTGTAATTTTATTAGGCAAGGTGGCACTAACATACTAACTTTTACATTTGTCATAGTGCTGATAAAGATGAGGTGGTGCTCTGATGCTTTACAGAAAACCACTTATAAAAAAACATGCTTTTAATAAAATGCTGTAATTGATATCTCAGCTCGGAGGCTTTCTCCAGCTCCTTGCCGATTACAGTTTGTCATATTGTTCAGGCACAGCTAATGATTAATTATCAGGAAAAAGAAAGACAAGAGCCTGGAAAGTCTGATGCTGAAGTGTTTACACAGAAATACTAAAGCAACCCTAATGCATGAGACAAAAGCAATCATTTTCATTTCATCTTCCCTTTGTGTCATTTTACCCATCTCAACTGAAAATTAGATTTTATTTTATTTTTATTTTTTTTTTATGTTTTTATTTTATTTTCAAAAACCCATAAGCCAAAAGAAATTACACAGGAATGCTTGGCAGCATTTCCCTACTGACTACCAATTGTGTCTGATCATTTCCTTCATTCATTTTGCTTCTTCTATACCATTCAATGAATACCTGCCTTGTAGTAAATTGATATAGCAATTATATATTATTCACATGGGGAAAGCAAGGATACAATACTTCAATATGCTGGACCTACAAGTTTCTGTAGAAACAAAGCTTCATTTTCTAAGGTCCTTCTTCCATACAGTATATTGTGCTGGGACTGTCTCTCAGTTCTGACTACAAGGTAATGTCAAATTATAGTTACAGTGGCAATACGTAATTTTTGGATTTCTGTTTATTTATTACTATTTGTTAATCCTATTTGCTGACACTGATTAATCTACAGTACCTTTGTAAATGTTTACATTTTTTTTTTGGGAAGCAACTACTACTGTTGCCAGAAAGCTCCCACAATATAAAAATTTACTTAACAAAAATAAATATTAAAGCAATGAAAGTATAGTTGTAGCCCTTAGCATCTTGCCGTTTCTATCTCTTATTTTCTAGAATGTACTAGAGAAATGGTACCTAGAATCTGATTGGTTGATTGGTAATGCCTCCTGTTTAAATGCTTTTTTAAATTTGCTCAAAATGAAACAGCAATTTACATGTGTTTAGATTATAATATTGTGAGTCAGCATAAAATAGCTTTTATAATAAAGTTTGTCCCAGTTATAGCATATTTACTAAAAAAAACCCAAAACAAAAACAAAAAAACCATCTAGAACAGAATCAGGTGAGTTAGAACACAGAAACAGGTGCACAAATACTAACACTGCTATTAGTCATTATTATTTTTATCTTATTATTATTATTATATCATTTCTAGTTTATTCACATTACTTTCACTTATATCTTATCTATTTATCTTGTGTTGTAATCGCATATTTACATCCAGACTTTTCTACTTTTCATTATTATTTTATCATTATTACTGTATTATTCCTATTCTTGGATATTAATTTACCTACCACTCCTATTGTATTTATACTCTGACTGACTTCTCATCACCATATCTCACTGCCCAGGTGCTCTGCACATCTATCACCTTGACCTCTCTGTTTGACATCCTCACTCACCCCCCCAGTTCATGACTTGCAGCTCACATATTCCTAACCCTGCACCCTTTATCACTCCCTGACCAGCTCCGATTCCCATCTTATCCCCCCGCCCTTGCCCTCACCCCAATCCTCTTCAACCTCCACGCTCATCCTACCCTGCCAACCTCATGCACATCCACTCTACCCACCCTCCCCTTCTCCTGCGCTCTCTGGAACGCAAGATCCTTCTTTAACAAGCTCCCAGCTCTGGCCTATGGAGGTCTCTCCTTCTCCCACTCTCCCAGAGCCGGCGACCGTCATGCTGGCGGCACCGGCCTGCTCCTCTCGCCCTCATGCACTTTCCGCACTATCCCTCCTGAGCCCTTCCTCATCTTCTCTTCATTTAAGGTCCACTCTATCCGCCTTTTCCACCCCCTAGACCTCCGTGTTGCTGTAATTTACCGACCCCCAGGCCCTTGTTCCCAGTTCTTTGAGAACTTTGTTGCCTGGCTCACCCACTATGTCTCCTCTGACCTCCCTTCTATTATCTTTTGTGACTTCAACATCCCCGTTGATAACCCCTCCTACTCCAGCACCTCTAAACTGCTATCTATTTCCTCATCCTTTGGCCTGACTCAATGGACCACCTCTCCTACCCACATACAGGGCCATTCCCTTTACCTAGTCTTCACACACCGCTGCACTCTGACTGACTTCTCCAACTCTCCTTTTCCTCTCTCTGACCACCACCTCCTCTCCTTCTCCCTCTCCTGCCTCCTCTGCCCCCAAACCCAAACACATTCTCACCAGACAGAACATCAGCACCCTTGACATCCCCACCTTTTCCTCCTCCCTCAACCACCTCCTCTCCCCCATTACCTCTCTCTTCTGCCCCAATCAAGCTGCCTCCCTCTACAATACCACCCTCTCCTCTGCCCTTGACTCTGCCTGTCCCCCTTCCTCTATCTCCCTTCGCCACCCCCAGCCATGGCACTCTCAGATCACACGCTTCCTAAAACAATGCTCCCACACCGCCGAGCGCCTCTGGCACAAATCTCGCTACCTTGCTGACTTCCTCCACTTTAAATTAATTCTTTCCTCTTACTGTTCTGCCCTTGCCCAAGCCAAGCAAATTTCCTTCAAATCTCTCATCATCTCCCAACACTCTCCTCTCCCCTCCCACGCCTTCCATCCCACCCTCTATCTCTGCTTCCAACTTTGCCTCCTACTTCTCATCCAAAATTTTCTCTATCAGAAATGACATCTCCTCCACTCTGCTTCCCCCATCTCTCCCCAATTCTCCACCACCCCTTCTATGCTTCCCCCATCTCTCCCCAATTCTCCACCACCCCTTCTATGCAATCATCATGAGTTTTCTTCTTTCCATCCTACGACAAGTGATAAAATTCACTCCCTATTAATATCCTCACCACCCTCAAACTGCCCTGTGGACCCTATTCCCTCACACCTTCTCAAACACCTCTCTCCCACTGCCTGCTCCCATCTAGCCCACCTTTTCAACCTTTCCCTCTCATCTGGTATCTTTCCTTCCTCTTTTAAACATGCTCTTGTCTCTTCCATTCTCAAAAAACCTAATATGGACCCTACATCCCCCTCCAGTTATTGACCTATATCCCTTCTCCCCTTTGCCTCAAAACTCCTTGAGTGCTTAGTCTACCAACGTCTCATCAGCTACCTTACTGACAACTCTCTCCTGGACCCCCTCCAATTTGGTTTCCGGCCCCTTTATTCCACTGAGACTGCCCTTACCAAAGTGACCAATGATCTGTTATCTGCCAAATCCAAGGGCCACTACTCCATCCTCATCCTTCTTGATCTGTCAGCTGCTTTTAACATCATTGACCATCCTCTTCTTCTTCAAACCCTCCGCTCTTTTTGTCTCACTGACACTGCTCTCTTCTGGTTCTCCTCCTATCTCTCTGACCGCACCTTCTTTGTTTCCACCCCTAGCTCATCTTCCCATCCCTCTCCATTCCCTGTTGGTATCCCCTAGGGCTCTGTCCTTGGCCCACTCCTCTTCTCCCTCTACACCTCCTCACTGGGTAACCTCATAAGCACCCTTGGTTTCAACTACCACCTCTATGCTGATGACACTCAAATCTACCTCTCCCCCCTGACCTCAACCCCTCTCTTCTGTCCAAGATTTTCGAGTTCCTTGCATCCCCTTCCTCAAGCTGAATATGGACAAAACGGAAATGATTGTTTTTCTTACCCCTAGGATTTCCTCGCCGCCCTCCATCACGATAACCATTGGTTATACCTCTGTCTCCTCATCCCCCCAAGTTTGCTGCCTAGGTGTCATTTTTGACTCCTCACTTTCCTTTATACCACACATCCGCACCCTCTCTCATTCTTGTTGTTTCCACCTAAGCAACATTGCTCGCATCCGTCCCTTCCTCATCAATGAAGCTACTAAAACCCTTATCCACTCTTTAGTCATATCACGCCTCGACTACTGTAACCTCCTCCTCATAGGTCTCCCGCTCACCCATCTTGCCCCCCTCTATACTCAACCCCCTTTCAATTTATAATAAATTCTGCTTCCAGCCTCATCTTCCTCTCACGCCGCTCTACCTCGGCCTCTCCTTTATGTCAAACCCTCCACTGGCTTCCTGTCCACTTCAGACCTCTCTTTAAACTCCTTACCCTCACCTATAGGGCCATTTCCTCATCCACTGCTCCCTACCTCTCTTCCCTCATCAACATGCACACCCCTTCCCACCCTCTCCGTTCTATAACTAGCACTGTCTGACCACTTTACTGATCACCACCCCTCCTCCACTTAACATCCACACTGCATCCTTCATCTATCCCTTCTCTTTCTTCCACTCACTTCCGCTTACACCAGCAGTCCACTTCCTTCCCTCTCCTTATGTCTTCTGTAAGTTCTTTCCTCCCTCATAGTGTGTTAGCTTGCACGAGCAGGGCCCTCCATCCTAGTGTTGTTCCTTCCTCCACCACTCTGCTACCGTTTTACCCAATCCCCAATACCCAATCCCCACCTGGTGGCTCCCTCTCAGCCTCCCACTGCGCCCAATCCTGATCTTCCAAGCTTGACACCACAAATTTTGCCTTGTGTTCTGTGCTTGCTTCACTTTATTGTTTTCCTGTGATATTTTTATAGTCATATTGTATTTAATATATACTATGCTGTCCATCCCTACCCTGTATGTCTGTACTGTATTTTTTGTATTTTGTACGGCGCTGCGGACGCCCTGTGGCACCTTATAAATAAACGATAATAATAATAATAATAATTAAGAATAGTGCTCTTTTGTCAGATAGAATGCATTTAATCTGTATTTCCACTGAACCACTGTAATCGCCAGATGCTGGTTATGCTTGGTGATATGTATTTTAATGGTATTACCAAGATTGTTTAGTGCTATATTTCAACATATTTCTTTGCCCCTTTGTGGTTTTAAGAAAAAATCCAGAAGATGCTTATAGAAATGCAGACCTGACTGAACAATGTGCACCCTTATTAATGGTAATTTAGCATTAATCTAAATGATAAATATTCATTAGTGGTCAAGCAACAGCCACATTTTATTATCCATTTGAAAAGATACCCATCAGATGTTTATTAAAATTAGCTGTATTTTTAAGTCCGCACACTGAAAATCAGCCAGGCCAGTAATTATGAGTACCTTAAATTATTCAGAATTAGTAGTTCAGGTCAAAAACACCCCAATTCCCCCTTTATTCTTCAGAATATGGATAAAATCTCTCTCTCTTTCTCCGATTTGCCAAATCCCTCTATCTCATAAGATTTTGCTATTCCCTTTGTAATAAATATAAATGAACATGTATATAGAAAAACAAAAAGTCATCAACTGACAACTTCCCAGGCCTGCCAGCTATGACTCCATTTTGTCTCTATCCCTCTTTGGTTAAACAGTAGCAACAAAGACTTGGCTGAGTCCACAGCTTAAACAGCAAATCTGCTCGCTACTCCTTTGCCTGTCAGTAAGGGGAACAGTTTGCTTCTATGCTCATATTTCAAAGTTGACTTGGAACTCCACAGAAAACTTTAAGGGATGCCGGATTTGTGAGAACATTGAGCTGACAAATATCCAGAAATCCATTTGCTGTCACCCTTTGTCCTTGACAAAATAAATAACACATTGTATGTGCTCTCGATACTATATTCTGTACATTATTTAAATTACTTCCAAATCTTTCCAAGTAATGAAAACAGATTTAAATAACTAAATCAGGTATGACAAGGTACATAAAGAAAATATAACACTGACAACATTATGGTAGATAATAAAAGTGTACTGCAAAATACATTTTATGATATTTATACCTTTTGCCCATCAAGTCCAGGGGTGCCGGGATCTCCAATGGAACCCTTAAATTACAGAAGATTAGTTTAACAATAATTATGTTCAAACCCTCTCATAGAAATATATAAATATGTATGTATATAATAGAGCAAATCTATAAAATGTTTTCTTAATAGTTTGAAACATCTATACTATAATGCATAAATATTAATTATTTACAGTTATTCAAAATACCACTTTCAAAGGGTAAACATATACCACAAACATACATTAATTACTGTTTATACAAGTTAACCCATTCCCACAATTAGCATATTCCCAAAAATTTAAAATAATAACTTATAAAGCTGCAGAAATGTTTTTAAAATTATAATTGGGAGACCACATCCCCATAAGATAGCAGGGACTTTGTATACCTTTGTTGCAAAAAACAACATTAATATATTATATTAAGTTTTATATCATTATAAATACACTGTATATGCAATATTAACATGTTTTGCTTATCTGTAACCAAGACGTTATTTTAATATTTCATCCATTGCTAACGTCTACCTAAAGTTATTTATTTTGATTATGTTATTTTCTCTTATGCTGTCTTAATAATCAGCGCTTCTATCTCCCACTTTCAGGTCTGCTAATCAGATGACTCAGATTTTGATTTCTCCTGTGATTACATTCAACTGACAGCTAATTTCAGAAGGCTGAAGGTGCCAAACTTAAGCATCCGCAATTCAGTTGTCAGGATTATTAAATTCTTTGCACAACCATTCGGTGATTACAGTGGACTAAACTAAATTTACTATATTCTATTGTAGAAAGTGAATTGCATTGTCTTATTATTTTGAAATTGTTGTGACTGCTCCATTTACTCAGAAAATCAATAGCTAGTTATGTTTCTAATTGGCTGGTGTATTTTTGTAAAAGTTTCATGTGTGGGCCAGGATTTAACTCTTTATCCCTGTTCCTTTCCTCAGTGCTACAGTTAAATAAAGTTTTAAAAACAGTTCACACATGAACAAAGGTTTGGCCTCTGGGTTCTACATTTGCTCTCTTTATGGACCGTATGCAGACTCTCGGACGTATGACATATACGTCTGGAGTTTTGCGGTTTTTACTACTGTGCATGCGTAGTAAATTTTTAACGTAATCTATGTATCTTTTCCTTATGTAGATTGCGTATATGCATCCCATGTTATAGGGTACCTCACAGTGACCAAAGAGAGTGCATACAACATGGTGAGACAAGTTATGAATACAGATCTTTATACAGCTGGAAATAAATAGAATTATGTTTTAAAGCTGTCTGGTAGAATAAGGATAAAGGGCCTGAATCAAATTTAAGGTTGTTTTATGTACGCAAGTGTACCCGAGTTATGCACTTAAGTATAATGCCCTCCCCTGGGCACTGCCCTCGCATGAACGCGACTTAGTTGACTTATGTGTTCAGTACCCTACCTTAACTTTTCCTTGCGTATCGCTGACTGTCTGTATCGCTTTGTCATACATAAGTGGCTACCCCAGCCCATACATCGTACGGAGCAATGTGCAAGTTACTTACAAGTTATGATGCCTAACATCTGTTGCGTGCATGTACAGTATGTTCCCACAGATAGATTTATGCATGCTGTGTGCATAAATTGGCTGTTGTTATTAAGTCTGGATCAGGCCCAAAGGCTTTCCCACTCAAAATTAATAAAGTTATTTGTTAATATCCATTTTATGACTATCCTACAACAATGCAAACCACATCCTTAATTTGCCTAAATCCTGTTTGGTACACCAAGCTGAAAATTATATTACTATTATTATTATTATTATTATTATTATTATTATTATTATTATAATTAACAGGTTTTTATATAGTGCCAGCAGATTACATAGCGCTTAAAAACAATCCACTTTCTAAATGGTCTGTGTCTGACAGTAAAGTCCCATTAAAATCAGGGGACAAGTAGCTGGATGTTCCAATTAATGTGAAATTGGTTGTCTGACCTTTATTTCTCCGATGACTAAGTTTCAAAGTAGATATTTGCTTATTAGACATCTTGTATATTAACTTTTTCTTTCTAACAAAGTCATAAAATTCTTTTGCTTAAACAACAAAAAATACATTCATTCTGGAAAGACAAACTTACTCAAAGCCTGTACCTGTTTTGATTGCATTAGCAGGTCTATGCATGATGTGATTTTACTGACTAGAAACTTGGCATAAAGATCCTGTCTGGCAGTATTCTACCACAGTAGCACATTGTAACTGGCCAATAAATTAGCGCCATGGTGACAAGAGTTAAAGTTCCTCTCACCTCTTTACTTAGGTCTCTGTATAACTGTAGCATGAATGATGAAAACATAAGTGAAGTGCTCAGGGAACGATTGTTAGGTTTCCTTTTCCCCAAATTTTTGTAATAAATATATTGATGACTAATGTTTCTCCATAATCTAATAAACAAAGTGCATGAAATCTTAATTTAACTCAAATTTAGATATGAATAACACAATAAATTACTGTAATTTTTTTATATTATTAAATGGGAAATTTGGTAATAGTCTCTTGTGCAGTCAATGAACGTGTCATGAAGATATGATGAGCTTTGTGAGCTTTATATATTAACTTGACAGAACACAGAGGAACTCATTAAGAGCTTTGTACACACAACGCTTTTAGCGGATGCAAGCACTTTTTAATCACAGATTTGGACATACTTCAGCTTCTGGTTAAAGGGCAGTATTCTGCCATGGATAAGGGTTGCGCACACGCTAAGCATATTGGCTTGCACCTACCCGGCCCTGGTGCAGGGGTGTATGCACACATAACGGATGCTAGGTAGTATATTCTTTAAACATTAAAATTACACACAATTCTTCAAGAGGCCAAGAAGTCTAGAAGCACTGCTACTTTTTATAGTTCTGTAAAGTTTTGACATGTCAGGACACTGACATGGAGCCAAATAGCAGTTTTTATGCTTGCATATTTAGTATCATATTAATGGGTCTATCACATAAATCCTGGGCACACTTTATCAACATGTAGCAGACATGATGAGTGGTAATAACACAGAGAGCGCTGACAGGAAGTTGGGTCTCTGGTTACCTTGAAATCAGGAAGACAGTGGAAGGCCACCATGGAGAAGTTTCTCCTTTTCTTTTCAATTTAATACGGACACTTACATCCTCAATCGTTTTCTTTCCTAATTTTATTTAGTCATGTGGCACCGATCCAAACTATATTACTGCTAGATTACATTTTCAATTAGAAATTGTATCCAACAGAGAAAACATTTTGAGTCTGATTTTCTCGGGTTGCTTGTCGTTTCTCACAGGAACCTTTTAACCTTCAGTTCAGCAGACAGATTGAAAACAGTCTGCTCTGAGCTGCTCAAGGTTCCCATGATTGAGGAAATTAGAAATCCTAAGTCTTGAATTTTGCAGCAGCATTCTGGTAAAGCACACTCTACAGACTGAATGATCAGCTTCATTGTGGTCTACAGTAGCCATTCCTTTATAACCTTTCTTTGACATTATTTGGCTAGAAAAGAAATAATGACTTCTGCAGAAGTTTGTGATTTTGAACCATACCTTTAGTCCAGAAGGCCCCATTGGACCCTAGAAAAGAAGTATTATTTAGTTAATGAACTACTTTAAAATGATTCATGTAATCTTTAAGGAAAGAGAAAAATGCATTCATTTACCTAATAACTTAAAATATGAATACATAATACAAAGAAGTACAAGGTAACTTTTAGTTTGTATAGTTTTAACACATAATGGTCCAGAGCCAGACTTTTTTCCACTGTACATGTGCAAATATGAAAGTGAAAGTCGTTTTATTCTTTGTATGAAGGGAGAAATCTTTGCTTTATCTTATTGCACACAGATACTGACCAGATACTCTGTATCCAGTCCCAGTTCTCTACAATTGGTTCTATTTGTGTTATACTTTGGATAATGGATACAGACACATATAATCATTACCATAGTCTCTACAGTAAATTATATGCCACTAAGGTGTGTGGCTTTTCACAAAAACAACCCTGAAATTTCATAAAAATATAACATGAATAAACAAATATGTTCAATATGCTATCAGCAAAATTGCATTTTAAATAGGGATTATAAATACAACGATGAATGTTTCTGTTATTAAAAGAAGAGCACCATACAATTGTTGTAACTTTACAAGAACTACACTGTCCATATATATTATCGGGAATATTTCTTTCAAATAATTTCATCTTTTTACAAACTGATATTTTGAAATGTGTGGTTTCTCATAGAAAACCAATATCTGTAACATACTCTAAGATTCACGTGAGGTTTAGCTTTATAATGCAAAGTAGGATCCTGGCACATTATGGAACCATTTTACATCTTTCAAAATAAACTTAAAAACAAACCACAGATATCCCAGAATAACAGTGAATTAGTGTCAGTTAAGACAGTTGAATCTTGGATGGGATGTTAGAACTTTTGCCAATAACCGCTGTTCTATGATCTGTCTTGGGGATGTCCGTATAAGCCTCTGACATCATCATAAACATATAAAGCTCAGTGAAGCATTTACATCATTTAAACAAGGTCAATCCAATTTCTGTCTGGTAAAAGGTATAATTTTAAGAAGGAAGCAGGAAGTTATTTTAAGCTCCTTGAAATAGAATAAAAAAATGAAGATATAATATGTCCAAAGAGTATAGTATGTATCAAACCTTTTGTGGTAGAACCTGCTTCCTGATAGCAACATAACTAAACTAAGTATCTAGACATTTGCTAGAGTTGAAACAACATGATGGTATGGATTAGACATTTTCCATATTTTATTCCCTGGAAAGACATCAGAAACAAAGTTGACGTGGTCCAGGGTTGGGCCTGTTGGCACTGCATGAAAGATAGAAATCTCCATTCATTTGAAGTATTGAAGTAACATCATCTGTCCACATTAATAAGATGCTTTAAAGAAATTCGGAAATGATCCTCCCCAAGGTATTACCGAGCGGTGATATCCTACACACACCATGAATGTGTTAAGAATGAACCAACAGATAAAAAAGGCTATAACTTACTTTGAGAAAAATGACTGATAAAAGGTGGCAGCAGATGGTGTGGTGTATTGGCAACTTATTAAAGAGCCCACAACCTGCCAAAATGCTTGGAAATAAAACTGTTCTGACATGTGCTTACAAGCAATTGTAAATATATCACTGTAATTTGACAGGGGTTTCTGCTATTAAATAGCAGGCTTGGGCACTGAGTAGAAGAGAGACAAATAGTAATATTTAGCAATCACATTTAGTTTACTAACCTTGGTGCTTCTATAGTTTATAACTATAGAAAAAACAGAAGTGATAAAGAACAGATCCTGTCTTTGAATATCTTTGTAGAGACACATTAAGTTGTTTTTGAAGAGGCACATGCTGACTAGCAATAGTAAATATTTTTAAATGATCTTTGTGAATTATTTCAACACCATAGGGTTTTATTGAGCTATTAATGAACAGTTTAAAATTAATTCCCAAAAAAGGAATTCTCTAAGCCTTTTCCTGCTTAATGAAAGAAAGAAAAAATTCTTGCAGCTATATTTCCTATTGAAAATATACTGTATATCACTGTTCTGTAATAACTGTTTTGCCTTCTTATACTTATGGCACAGAGTACTATGCCACTATGATTTAGAAAACCCCAAAACCATTGGTTATTTATCTTACAATGGATATGAACATTTTTATTGCAAAATATGTGGAACAGCACGGGGTATGGAAAAAACTTACTTTGGGACATATTGTATGTATCATTCCATCCCATATTATTTATGCCCCCATTATGTCCATACAGTAGCTCTTTGTGAGTATCATGGTTTTACATATACATTATCCTCTGTATATGACCAGTGTCTCCATAAATATTCTATCATTGGGCTAGATACAGATTTAAGTGCTTGAAATTAGTTACTCCTGGGCTAAACCATGTTGATTGCAGGGGGAGTCAAGATAATTGTATTCTTTGCATGCAGGGATATATCTTTGAATTTCTTACTACACACACATACTGACCAGCTTTATTATTACACTGTTATTTAGACTTGGGATAGGAAACATCACCTCTTAACTCTAATACTGTTGCAACAGATGAAATATGACTACCCTGCAATAGACATGGTTTAGCCCAGGAGTAACTAATTTCAAGCACTTACTTATTTCTGGATCCAGGCCATTGTTCTGCCAAGATTATATCAGAGATCAGCATCTCTATAAGAATACAGTCTCTCTACTGCCTGAGGCTATGCGTAAGGCTATCAGGTCACCCCACAAATTCATAAAGTTAATGGCTTTTTGTAACACTTTAAGGACTGAGTTTACTACAGTGAAATATCCCATCTAGGACTACAAGAGTCTCCATGAAAAGTTCCTTAATATTTGCATGCTAAGCTTGTGGAAATTGAATTGCAATGGTACACACACTGCTGTAATCTTCATTTTAATATCGGCATCTCATAATGGCTATTGAAGCAGAGACTATTGAAAGCCATAAGAAATCTTTATTTGTAAAAGACCAATCCAAAATAAAAAATATATGCAGTTTAAGTCGCAGTGATAGGCTAATATTTCCCTTACAGCTGCTATATCACTGTGCAGCTGAGTAATGATTTATAAGTAACTACAATAAGACACAGATTTTCTGTTGTGGCAGTAAGTGTTGATAGAAAATGTTTGGTATTGGAACATACAGGAATATCAAAGGAAACACCCAATAATATTTTTTCCAGTCTGTCCCAACTGATTTCATCTTGAAAGACAGATCAAGCTAGCAAATCCACACAGAAGGTGTTGTACAGACAAAGAATCCAATGTAGTCTGCATGTCACTTATTCAAAATATTATTAAAACAGAACATTATATTGAGATTTAGCAGCTTTGAACCTTTTCGTTGAGGAAGTTGAGGTTGGCCAATGTTAACTTGTATTGCAAGGAAAACACATTATCAATTAATATCTGGAAACTCTAATCTATTGCCAAGGGATAGCAGTTTAATGGTCTAGAGTTATGAAAGCACGTAGAACACAAAATAAATAAGGCAGTTAAAATAATATACAATGGCTGCAGAGCTGACAAGTTCTGTAGCCTTATGTAAAACTATGGAATGTGCAGAGCTTTGTGCAGCTTAACACCTTACAACCTTAAAGATTTGCTTAAATATACTGCAGTAGACAACGGTCCTATGTAATGTTGTGTGTACATATAAAGCAGCATCAAAGAAACCAAACTAAATCCATCAACCGAATACAGCCTTATAAATCTGTGTTGCTCTAAAAAATATACTAATCCTGTGATTTATAACGCTTAAAATGACAAGTCTAAATAAAGCAGTAATGGATACAAAAATAGAAGCTTTGACCGAAGCTATTGATGAATTAAAATGGCTTTAGACAGTGTAATTTTCCTGAGACTATTTTGTGTGTTGTGCATAGCTATAAACATTAAGTATATATTTACAAATACAAGGATTACATATCTGGGACCAGCTTTATGTAGCAACAGTAGAGTTAGGAACATGTTTATCATATTTATCATGTGGAGCATCTGACCTAGTTCTGAAACCAAGTACTGAATGACAGAGAAATAAGAAGCCCTAACTATAAAAACTTTGTAATAAAGTTAATTTCTGTTATCTGAAGATTTCATTTATTGCATATCATAACTAATTAAATCATAATAAAAAATGTTTCTATTGTTTGTTATGGCACTCATAATAACATGTACACAAATTTACTCTAATCATATTTAGCTACCTTGGCCCTGATTCACATTTAATAACGTTCCTAAACATATGCAGCCCGTGTGCCTATCTTTTTGCGATTTGCGCATGTGCAAGCCAGATGCTACACAAAGAAACCCATTACACACAGAGTTCATCTCCGTACCCAGTGACATCCGTAAGAAGGGAAATGCCAGTAGTCCATAAGAGGGAAGTTAAGAAAAGTGGGTTGGATCCAGACTTAAGTAAGTGCTTGAAATTAGTTACACCTGGGCTAAACCATATTGATTCCAGGGGGAGTCATGGTAATTGTATACTTTGCATTCAGGGATATATCTTTGAATTGCTTACTGCACACAGATACCGACCTACTATCACACTGTTATTTAGACTTGGGATAGGAAACATCATCTCTCATCTCTAATACTGTTTGCAACAGATGAAATATAACTCCCCTGCAATCAACATGGTTTAGCCCAGGAGTAACTAATTTCAAGCACTTACTTAAGTCTGGATCCAGCCCAGTGGGTGGGGGAGGCATTTAAATAGGGCTGAAAGGGCTGGGTTATGAAAAGGAGTTCATAGAGAGTTAAGGTAGCCCTATGGTGGCAAAAGTCTGCAAATATCCATAAGAACAAGGGGAGTATCATAGGAGAACACTTGCCACTTAGGTTCGTAGTTTTGCGGATCCACGTGTACTTAATGGGCAATACTATAATTTATGGACGAGATTTAAGGGTAGGGAGATAAAACCATTACAGACTCCTATTATCTAATATAAGAAATGGTATTCTAATCCTAAAGAAAGAAGATTTTATTATAGAAATGCTAGGAAAGGTGATCTGAATTATTACTTTGTAGCTGTAGAAAGTCAGAAAATTGCTTACTACACACTACCCTATTCTGAGGGAACTTATAGTTGTAAAAAACTGTACTGACCAAAATAATACAAACAAATCATAAAAGACCTATTTTCCTAAAATATTTTTGCACACAAAGGGGCTGATTCAGAACTGCCCTTACACCTTTTTTAGGTGGAAGTGTAGACCTGAAAAATATCATATTGAACTGCAAGGGGAGGCACATTAAGATTGTAAAACCAGAATTAGAATTGAGTGGTCAATTCCACTATGATGTATAGATTAAAATGAAATTTAAGCAATATTTGCGTTACATGTTTCAAAATAATGTTTTTTTCCATGCATGCAAAAAAAGTTATATTAATTAATTATCGCCCCTCATGTTGCAAAATGGTTTAGCCTAGCTCTATACTTGCACCTGTTTTGCCCTTTCTCCAAATTCTGAATCAGCCCTAAAATGTATTGATCTGTGGGCAAATCCTGATCACAATTGTGTTTTAATAAGACTGTGCATGCCACACTTCCAATGCGAATCTGGATCCTTATTGGATGAGATAAGGTGGTGGCATACATTAGAAGGGGAAAATACAGAGATTGTGCAGTATCCAGACTTCTGAACCGTCCCCATTTTAAGCGAGGTCAGCTCAGAAATGTAAGAGTAGGGTCCATGGATCCTAAATCCATGTGTGCGAGGGGAGGCCACTCGTCTAGAACAAGTCTTGATCTGGTTCTTTATTGCAAAAGTGCAAGAGCAGACTACACTATTGACTCACCTTTACAGAAAACAGCTACCTCTATAGTTACAGACATTATACAGCTGTGAAAAAGATATGCACGAAGAAATGTGTACTTATGGACTCAAGATTCATTT
The DNA here is from genome assembly GCA_011038615.1 of Limnodynastes dumerilii. NCBI lineage: Eukaryota > Metazoa > Chordata > Amphibia > Anura > Limnodynastidae > Limnodynastes > Limnodynastes dumerilii. The sequence continues at coordinate 132,435 of WWET01001815.1, read as the reverse complement.
CAAATAGGTGTCTTCCAATTGATAACAGAAACATTAACAATAATAACAAGGCAGATAAATCAGTTCTACTAATGGAACCACGCTCCTGTAATATACAATATAATGAATCCATTTAGCGGGGACGAGACATGGCTGGACTGTCAGTCAATCACATGGGCTGAACTTACTAGTTTATACCACAGCTGTGCTTCCACATAAGAATAATTGAATACTTTTCAATACTAAGGTCAGACTGTAAGTTCGGGATCACTATACTGTCTCTCCGAAAGTGACATTCATACAGATATTTATTTATTTATTTATTTAAGTTTCTGATTTAATTCACTCCCATCGGCTGATCATCTTTTAAAAGGGCTTCCTGGTCTTATGACTATGCCTTGACATAGCTTACAGCGAAATGCGCATCGGCAGCTCCAGGTGACAGCAGGCTCCCTTTTATTATCCTCTCAGATCTAATCCCCCACTTTTTATGCCACTAGCTGGTATCATTCCTGTATATATTTTTTTTTTGTACCAGGGATAGGGTCTGAATTTATTTAGCTTTTTTGCTTTCCAGCTACTAGGGATATGACAGGGTCTACGTACTATGCTGCAATGTGTCTGATGTTATACTGAACTTGTGATAAATATAGAGGACCAGAGCATGATTTCCCCTTTTTTCTGTGGTGGATACAAAAAATTGCCGAATTGCCTAATTGAGCATATACTCTATACGATATGGTTATATAGAGGGAAGTTTATATCTTTTTTGCTGTTCACCTGGATTTTAATTAATTGTCACTTTTTGTACACAATCACATTGTTTGTCCTGTATTTGCACTGGCATCTTATGAACCTAGAATTTTAAAACTTGATCAATTAAAAGTTCCCTTTGAACCCCATTTTATTGCTTAGATAAATAAGTATGTGTGACTTGTAAAATTAAACTGTATCATGGTGACAGATGCAAGCTATAAATCATAATTTACAATTCTCCCTAAATAACAGGAAATCTCCCTGACTCCCCAAAGTGTTTAGCAATCTCCCTGATGCTGATTTAGTTCCAGAAGTCATTGTGCTATGATGACAATATTCAGAAATTGTGTCCTTGTTTGCTGCAAAAAAGCATATGGAGGCACCCATTTTCATGAAGGCTTGGGTGGCAGAGATCTTTAAATAAGGTTTCTTTGAGAAGAAATAATCAGGTATACCTTCTTCTTCGGAGACAAAAGGCCTCTCTGAGCAAGTATCTAACCATGGTGATCTTTACTTGTTCTGCTCAGTATGCAGCTGTGAACAGTGGCCAGTTTGACACCTACGCTTGGGTGCCCAATGGCCCCACATCATTGAAAACGCCCCCTCCCACAGTTAAAGGGATCAACACACTCCAGAGTATCTTGGATGCAATGCCAGAAGTAAACACTACAACCACTGGCATGACCACAGTGTGGCTGCTTAGGAATGAGCCACCTGACAAGAGATGTCTAGGGCAGTACTGATAGACGGTTTACAGAGGCGGTCAATTCATAGAGGGAAGTCTAGTGTAGTTTCACAACACCTGGAGGACCATATGCTGCCTATGTTTTATTAGTTGAAAACAGGAACACGAAGATGTAACAATAATAATGCTGCAGATCCTGCAAGGTGTTGACTGCCACCCCCCTCTGCTGTCTGTGCAGCTCATAACAGGTGCACTCACTGAACAGATACACCTGTAAAATAAAACATTTATAGTATACGAATACAGTATACTTACAACTAAGCCTTGTTCCCCAGGTACTCCTGGTTCACCCTTAAAGAGAATAAAAGCATTTAAGCAAACAATTAGATGATTATTAAAATGGTAAAAAATGGTTTTGGGATACATACAGTACATTGATTCTACTAAATAATATTTATTCTAGTGCCAAAAAATGTTCTTTACAAGAGATTGAATGAGCTATTATTGAGATCCACAAACCATTCATATATAGATTTATCTTTAATCATTGATCGTTAGCTGTTGTTCATTTATAGCACTTAAAAACTATCACTGAATATTAGCCATTGAATATAAAAGTGTGAATGTCTCCATTCTCATCTTTGTCTAACATAGGTCCCTTTAACATTATAGATAATGTGTCTTTCTGTAGTTCACATAGTGACACAGAGCTTTAATGTTATATTTCTGTCACAAAACATAACACTAACACAGCAGTGTGCCACCAGCCTAAGAGCAGATCTTCTCAAATTTCTATCACCGGACTTCACACATGCTATACACGAGAATAAAGCATACCTATTTTATTATATAAATCATGGCAGCTCTTATTAGAACAACTTATTCTAATGCAGTGGTTCTAAACCTTTTTTTGGGGGGGAGAACCAGTTGCTTACTATGGAATCATGTCAAGTACCACTTTGCATATCACGCAGACACATACCCACGCCCCATATATTTTTTTTCAGGGTTTTTGTTATTTAATTTATTTAGTTATTTTAAGTTATGCAAGTTATTTAATTAAGTATTTAGCATTGAACTTCCTAACAACCTTACCCAGATGCCATGTATACCACCTGACAGTGGTTTAAGTACCACCATTGGTATTACCGTAGTACCACTGGTTGAGAACTCCTGTTCTAATGTTTTGTACATACCATAAAAATATTACAGATTTAAGGCCCCCATTTAGAGTTGTGTGCATGCTTAGCATATATGCAAAAAAAACGTACACCCCGGTAATTTCAGTGGGCGGTATAGGACATTCCAACGTGCATGGGGAACGTGTACATGAAAACCATACTTCCCTTAAGTTTTTGTTTAGTGAAAGCTGTATATTCTAAAGGGCATTCTTCCTCCTCCTCAGAAAAGTCCAAGTAAGTAAACTTTATATATGAGCAAAGATAACAATAGCAATATGAAATTTATTAATGTCATTTTCCCTTTTTATTCAGAAAAATATATGTACAGATAAAATAATTCCAGACAGATCAAAAAACAAAAAAAAAGCAACAATATTTTAGTATTAATATGTATATGGTGTACACTTACTGGAACGCCAGCTATTCCTCTTGGGCCATCTTTACCCGTGTCACCTGGTGGACCTCTGGGACCTGGTGGCCCGGGAGGTCCAGGTGGGCCTGGTGGCCCAGCTTGTCCTTGATCACCCTTAATAATAAGAATATAGTTAGTAAAATAGATGTTTAACATAGCAATAACAATATTTGAGCTGTGTGCATTGTGTATTGTATATTATTTGTACTGAACAATGAATGTTTCAGAATTGAGATATAATCATTTTAAAGTATTTTCTGTAAATAATTTCGGGTTGCTTTATCTAATTTGGAAAAGAAGAAATTACCATTTCTTTTCCAGTGCACTTAATAAAAAGTTATATTGTAAATAGGGCTGATTTAGAGTTGGGAACAACAACAAAAAAGAGGCACAATACTGTAGTAAAACTATGTTGGACTGTAGGGAAGGCAAAAAAATTTTTTATGTACACAATTATACGCACGGCCGGAGCAAGGGAACACTCACCAATAACGCCGACACTCCCCTCTCCCGGACATGTGGTTGGTGACTTACGAGTCCATAGACTACTCTGTTCTTTCCGTGTGTACTTCCGAGCATATATGTGCTCCGTCTGTGCGATTCTTTATAACCACGCCTCCATGCGTTCATTTAAATGCCTCCCCCACCCACTTTTATGTAAATTTGCAAGTATGTATTTCTATGCCGCCCATCCACACGTATGTACCTAAGTGCTAATCACATGCCCGTGCCTAAAGCACATATGAGCGTATATTCAATGTAACTTACGTACATGCGCAGTTAATCCGATCCTAAAAATACGCACGGAACTCCCCGTGAAAACGGTTCTCTGAATACGGCCCAAAGTCTATAAAGACCTACTTACATTACAACATGGTTTGTCCAGATGCATATCTGTTACATTTTTGTTGTTGCTCCTATCTCTGGGTCAACCACAATAACTTTAAGGTTATAAAAGTACAGTAATCTGTATATGTAATGGTTTTATGGCCTGTTGTCCTTGTTTATGCAACACCCATTGAATGCAGTCTGATACAGTTTATTGCATGCATTGTGCAGAGTGCAATAGGACAGGCAAAGAATTCTGCAAAAGTAATAGAAGCGAGGAGTCAACTGGAAAATGGATGTTGTAAGAAATTTTCATTTAATTTCTTATTGATTTAGAAGAGATAAAACACTTTGATTACAAATTCATAGCTCTGCTACAGTCAATCTCTAACATTTGGCTTATAAAATAAATAAGTATACATATCTATAATATAAAACATAATACTAAAAAGTCAAATATATCTTAAGGCAACCATTAGGTAGCCAAAATATGTATTACTTTCAGCTAAACAAATCATATTTTCTCATTAAAAAAATATTTGAATGTACAAAAAGTACAACTATACTATAATAAAATAAAGAAAAACTCTCAGTTGAAATGCAGACTCCTAAAACCATTTAGCACTACCTTAATCAGGCGGCGTTTAATGAGCTGCTGATCAGCAGACAGAAAGCCATGATTGATCTTAGGAAACACCATCTGATCAGTGAGGGAAGGTCAAAGGTTGTAGTTCAGAGATGAAAAAGTTGAAGGACAGACATCAGAAGGCCCGTAGGAAGAAATAGAGACATAAGCATTAGATATAAAATAATCAGCAGAGTACATACTGACGGTTTGTTTGATAGAGAATCTGTGCTTTTATGAAGAATGTCATTTATCTCTACATTTTAAAATACATTGTATACAATCAATAATTTGAGTTACCCGGCAGGTAATGTAACCAAATGAAACAATTTGGATATATTAATTAAATCAAAGGAACAGCACAGATTCTATAAACAAACTGCCAGTAGTACTGTACGTTCAGTCAGATTCCAGTCAGCATTAGGCGACACAGTATACAATATTTTAGTCCCACTGGTTTATAGGTCTTACATTTTTCTTTATTTGAAAAAGAATTAGACTTCAAATGTCAAATAATGCATTGTGCTTGTGCTTATTACTCATGCTGCTGGACATCTGACTGGACATAAGCACCTTATCCACAAACCTTGACGGTGAGGATCTGATTACTATGTAGAGCAGCCATTGTGGGATAGCCTGGCAAACCCTGGGGACACAACATAACATAGCACCAAAACGAACCAACACAAGTACAATACACCACAAAGACAATTTACAGTAGACTATAAACAAACAAATGTGAACACTGGTTACATTTATGTGGTTAATGATAAAATACTAAGTGGATAAAAGACACAAAAAAATGTTAGAGATTTACTAACTACATAAGAGTTCTGGGACCATAGTCTTGGAAATGTAAACAAAAAAGCACAACTTTTGACTAAAAGTTGATATTTATACTTTTTAATAACCATAGCCTCAAGGTTCTCCCATAAATAACAGTATTTTGAATTATATAAACTTTATTGTTCTCTCGTGTCAAATTTTTCAGCAGCTTTCTGCTGTTGTTTGTTTATGTTTAGAAGTATAGCACACATATTTTTAAGAAATGAGACTCTGTCACACTTTGAGGACATCAAAAGAAACTCTTTTAAATGTAAATATTCATCTCGAGTTTACCTTGTATATAATAAAATGTATACCTTTCCAGAACATCTATTGTCATCTCTCATTTTACAATGTACTGTATTTATTATTTTCTATTTTGTTGCTTTGTGACTGTGCCAAATTCAATATATCCCACTCCATCATGTAACATATTGTCATTCTGTAGCTCACAAGGGAGATGCCAGACTATTGATTTTCTATTGCAACTCTCAAAAGCTAGACAGCTGCAAACTCCACACTTATTATTGCAAGCTTTTCTACACTAACTTTTATACTGAAACAACTGAACATACATCAGCTAATAAACAGAATACAATGTAACGTTTTTCACTTTAATATGGCAATACTTTGCGAACTTTTATAATTATATAATTTCAGACACCTATCATATGAACATTTTTGGATGCACAAATGAAATATCTATCATTTCCTCACCTTGGAGAACTTTCTCCAAATAAAAAGTTTCTTCTAAAAAAGTTTTACAGGAAAAAAAAAATGTATAAAAACACATGTCCATGTACATTTTTTTAAATGAAAAAAATTTATTATTTATCACTTAGCATTAACAAGCAACAATAGACATGTATATGAATATGAATATATAAGAATATCCAAAAAGGAGTGCTATCTGTCCAGATCATATTAAAAAGTTGATTGATACAAGTTAAAGACAGACTTAAAAATCCCAGAAAACCACAAAAAATGTACTGTATTCAGTGGCATTTTTTTTTATTTGTAGCTCTTTTATAATTGTATCCTTTCAGCTTAAAGAGCATGCAAGCCACAAGTTGAAAGGTCAATTCACGCACGGTTGGAAAGTTCAGTTTTTTCATAAGTGAGATGTTTGTGGCCAATGCTACACATCAGCTAATCAAGGCAGCAAAAAAAAAAAAAAAGATCTACACCAAAAGACAGTGGAAAATTCTATTAGTTACAGGAGATTTAAAGTGAATTACATGCTATTTATTGTTAATTGCAGAATCTGACCTTTGTGCTTAGAATGATTATAGATGAGATCAACACGTGTAGCTAGTGGACAGGACACAAGACTACTGAATATTTATGACAACAGTTTTGAGCAACTATCACATTTGGGTACGTAATAATTTGGGTATGATGATTGAATAATAAAAGCAAAATTGCAATGCTTATTTATGGAAGTCATAAGCATAACAGAACAGAGGAAGATGTTTAGGATAGTAATACATTACATTATATTAGCTTAGCAACAAAAATAACAGGGAACTCTTACAGTTATAATAATAATAATATTTTGACATTTTTCAGCTAGTACAGAGCACACATGTTGGTTATGCTGTCATGTTTTCCTTATTGTAAAAAAAATATATAATTGCGATAAGAGATTATTTCAGATTTCATATCAAATAATATAAATACTATTTAACAAATAACATATAAAAGGTTATTTCTTTTTTAACATATATTTAGTTACAGTATAAATTGTAGACATATTTGGAAGACCAATGGTCTGATTACAGACATATTGGTTATATCAATTGTTCATCTGTATGATTATTTTATTTTTCCACTTCATAAAATGATTTAGTTAATTTTGTATGATGTTTTTAAACATACAGCTAAGTGTAGACACATTTTGGGCCTGATTCACACTTATGTAGGAAATAAATACGTGCAGATTCGTAAAAGTATGCGCCTAAGTGTCAAAAACTGTAATCCAATGACACGCGCCGCTTTCTTACAGATTTTGTCTGACTTTAGCCTCCATTGGACTACCTTAACTCTCCGTGTGTATATTTGTGCGAATTTTGCTGAAGTACGTGCGTACTTTGCAAATCCAGCCCATATTAAGTGTGAATTTGGTCCTCTGCGTTAATTGCAGCAACATCTATTAGATGTCTACACATTATGAACATGCATTGCCAATGAAAATCCTTCAAGACTTCCCCATATTGTGACTGTACAAATATAATTTTATAACCTAAGGCCACTAAATGTCCAGATTCCATATGACAGATAATTTACGCATTCCTTGTGCGTAAATCAGTTGTTTGTTTATTCTGCACTCTGATCATAACTACCTTTCCAATGAAGGGGAGTTACAGTATTGGTTACAAACAATGGGTGGGGGAGGCATAGAAATTGTACATACAGTAATCCGCACAGTCCAGTCCTTGTACCAGCCTTCCACACTGAGGAGATTAAGGGGGTGTACTGATCTCCACTGTGTGGTATGTAGAATAGTAAAGGCTGTATGTATGTAACCACAAGGCTGTGAACGTGTGGACTTTGCACTCAGGTCTGGATCCAGGAGGCCTCCCATCACCCCTCTCCAGCTTCATTGCAGTACTGGATTCCACCAGAAGGGCTGCTGTTCTGGTCTGTGTCTAAATCATATGATTGCAGCTATTTACCTTGAATCTCACCCACCTGTTCAGCCTGCATTTAAACCAAAACTCGCACACTCCTGTGCTGGTTTACTGAAGTTATATCACCTGTCCTGTCTAGTCTTTGCTCCTGTGTTCCAGCTCCCTTATCTCTGTGCGGTTTCTGGGTTTATTTCTGAGCTGTCTCTTTGTTTATCCTGGTGTATCCAGTGGACTTAGTTCATCACCTGCATATTCCTGATATCATTCTGACTGCTCCAGCATTTCCTGCATATTACTGTGTACCCAGTGGCGTATCTACCATGAGTGCAGAGTGTGAAGTGCACATGGGCCTCCGCAGACAAGGGGGCCGCCCATGTCACTCACCCTGCACCCAATGGAGGATCCCAGCACCACCTATATCTGTACAAACGGTGACGGTCCCCATCAGCCTTCCGTTCCCAACAGTGCACTCTCGGGCGGGGGCGCCACGTGGGGATGTCAGGCTTGCGTGCACTGCGCAGCCTCATGCTCCACTTCTGTTTGAAGAGCGTGAGGCTGCGCAGTGCATGCACGCCTGACATCCCCACGTGACGCCCGCGCGCAGAGTGCCCTGTTGGGAACGGAAGGCTGGTGGAGACCGTCACCGTTTGTACAGATATAGGTGGTACTGGGATCCTCCATTGGGTGCAGGGTGAGTGACATGGGCGGCCCCCTTGTCTGCGGAGGCCCATGTGCACTTCACACTCTGCACTCATGGTAGATACGCCACTGGGTACACAGTAATATGCAGGAAATGCTGGAGCAGTCAGAATGATATCAGGAATATGCAGGTGATGAACTAAGTCCACTGGATACACCAGGATAAACATCTGCACACGGGCCCCTTCATTTCCAAAAAATGCCCCTGTGTGTAACATCATTTTATCCATATATCCTGTACATCTCTGTTGTCCCTGCACTAAATCTCATTGGTTCCTGAGCTACCTGTGTCCCTGTCATTCATAACACAAATTCAGGGCTTTTTCAGACCTAAATCTGTTCCCTAAATGTCTTATAAGAATCCACGGCAGCTTTCATGAAGCTCAGATGGCATCTTGAAATCCTTTGAAGTATCTCCTCTCCTGACTTATCAAAGCTTTTTCCTGTAAGTAATTCTTACACTATCTCACAACTCTGCTGTTCTGTCCACTGTCATCACACTGCAATCTTAAAGATACACATTAATAATGACACCTGACAAGTGTCCCTGAGGCTATCAGGTCTTGTTTGAATTGATACTTAATTCCATTTGGAGTTGATCATGATTTAGGGACAAATAATTTTTATTGTTATGAGAAAAGAATCCAAGCTGCATGACACTATATAACAGTGTTAAACGTTTTAAATGTAATGATGTGTATCAGTCATTTTAACTCTTTATTGTGCAACTACTGACAACCGACTATGAATACATATTCATTCATTCTATTTGATAACTCGATACATGTCAGATAGAATATTGTAATGTAGCCACTTACTGTGTTCGTTGATACAATAAGCTCAAACCTAACCATAAACTTAACCATAAACCTAACACTTAACCAGAAATAGAATGTGATGTAGGCAGGACACTGACAAAGGTAGAGCAGACAGAGGGACAAGATGTGAGAGCAAACAGTGGAGAGCAGCAGTACGACACAAGAGAGAAGAAAACAGAGCTGAGGAAGAGGGAACGGAGAGACAGGCTGGGAAAGCAAATGGGCCAGTAGTGGCAGAATACAAAAGGGAAGAACACAGAGCTGAGGAACAGTGGATGGTGGGATAGAGAGTGCAAGATTACAGAGAAGTAGAGCAAGGAGAGACAGGAGCAGGACAGAGTGGAGGTACAGACTGAGAAGAATAGCAGGGAAATACATAGGAGCAGTGGACAAGAATTTTTGTCTATTGTCGGTTTTATTTTTGTTGGATGTAGGAAGGGGTTCATGCCAAACATACAGCTGTTAGCATAATACTCCTGCTGACACAATACATTTCAATTTTTATTATCAACCAAAATAACAGCCGATCGGGCCATAACTGCACAAAATAAATACGTTTATTAGGTCCATAATGTTATATATATGATAATGTCCCACATAGGTGGCTAATAATCCCTGGCATTCGGTATACGCAGTCACCAATCAGACAAGAGAGCTACAACAATAGTTTAGAGTCGGTGCATCCTGTGCTCATTCCCATCTAAACGAACAATAGATTACTCCATAGATTGAAATATGAAACAAGGAATAAACAGTACTTGTCTATGGTCAGCGACTATGACTTGCTTTAAAAAGACAAATTCCATTCTGCTATGACTCTTCAGGACAAACCACAATAGTACACTGTTCATCAAAGCATGAAATAACAGGAAGCCTCTGAGCTAACAGAAGGTAACTCATGAGGTATTAACTGTTTTAGCAGAGTGGAGATATCTGCTGAAACATTCAGCCCAGTGAGGTTAAGATAATACAGTAAACTTCTGGACTTTCTCTTTTTATTTTTTAGTAAATGAATCCCTTCTGGAGAAAAGATTGTTAAGATCCTATCAGTTTCTGTGCAGTCCCAGCTGTTAGGCAAATTTTCCTAAAGACACTACGAGGAGATAGAATATGTGTGAAAATGGTTAAGAGGGTGTCCTGAGTGTTTTATTATTACAGCAAGGAGACTCCAAGACTAATTAAATGCCAGCTGTTGGCTGAGGATCTTAAGACATTGAAATTATTAATATATCATTTTATTTATGCTGAGCAGCATTTAAATCTTAGGCTCCTCAGTGCAAAAGCTTCACTTGATCAACAAGCCTACAAAGCATGTCAAAATGATTTTGTGTTGTGCCTTTTGAATACAAAACACTGATTCTTTATAAATGATGATGTAAGCTGTCATATTTTTAGAATGTCCATGTTTAGGAAAATATTATATAGGAGCTGTTACTAACTTAGGACCAGATCGTGATCTAATAGTAGTGGCCACATTGTGCGTGTGGAAAGCGGCCATATTCTTGGAAAGGGCTTGGCTAAGTCACAATGCACAATCTTCATTTAAGCATTGGCCACATTTTAAGTGGGCTGGTGTGTAAATGTTAAGGCAGGGTCCTGCTGATGGAAATCTGTAAGATAACCCCTCGCACTTAATTAGGATCGCACAGCGACCTGATAATGGGCCTCTGCAGCTGGAGGTTCTCTCAAATGTCATAATTAATTTAGGATTTGGTCCTTGGAGTATATTTATTCATATTAACTTACTGGCTACTAAGTCAAATGCTGAACCTGATGCTGTAAAGATTGTTAGAAGATTTCTACAGATTTCTTCCATGTCACGTTGTGATGTTATATCTTATGCTGTGGGACAAGATGCTTGAATGAACATCAAAGTGTAAAATGTATGCATTTAGGTGCAGATTCCTGCTCCAGAGGGAGAACTATTTTCTACACAGATAGAGGCTCTAAATGAACACTTATATTGTTAATTTTAAAAAAGGGTCCATAAAAGAGCAGTATAATTCACATATAAATGAGGTTTAAAGCAAGAATGGGATTTTTTTTGTATCATTGTAAAAGCCATGTTGATTGTCATTGGCATTTACTTAGCCACCTATATCATTTTTTATTTTACTTTTGTTTTATTGTGTTTGCTTGTCCTCTATGCACACTCCCAGCCTGACCTGGTTATTTTGAGGAACCTGTATTGGCAAATACAAATTTTCACTTCCTTCCTATATTTGTCTGTTACTGCATAAAGTTCTAGGAGTACACATAAGTACTGTTAGTACTGTTAGGCTATAGTCTGCTAGTTAAACACTCATCAAACACAAGTAAATACTCTCTCTCTTTCAACAGAGGTCAAACAAATAGTTCCTGTTTAGGCAACAAACCTCTAGGCAGACTGCAAATAACTATTACGAGTTGTTGTTTTTTTATTATATAAGAGGTGTGTATAAAGAACACATAACAGTTCTGCAGTGGAAAGGCTACCTAAACGCATCATCACAAAGCAACACTCTATAAACCCACTGACATGGGAAAGGAGAACACTTCTGAAACAAAAACTGTTTAAAAGAGTCAAGTCTAGCAAGTCTTCCTAATAAACACTGATTAGGACATAACTAACCAGCAATATTATGAGATAAATTCACTAATAGAATCACAATATATATTAAGCTGAAGAAACAGAAACATCACTTGGTTTCTTCTTACTTAGGATATTACATTTCTTTGCTGATCAGAATCAAATTTGAATGTGTGCATTCTGAACATTTGTAGACTGTTACTATAATGTCTAAAACAACTAAAATGTTCAAACAGTACATTGCAAGAATGAGAGAAAGGTTCTGGCTGTTTTAAAACCAAAACAAGTACAATGTAAATGGGAGTTATTAAAACATTTATGCTGAGAATATATATACATCCACACATGGTGCACAAACATCAGTTACAGAATATACACTTTGGAATTTGGATTTTAATATTACTGCTGAGAGATTGTGTCTAATGAGAGGATTACCTCCAGTTACCATCCCAGCATGAATAGCAAAATCCCTATTACACAGCATGACATCACATATATTATTTATACCATAGGGGTGCACTTGCATCAGGTCAAAAAAAACACAGGTCTCATGGCATGGATCTATTTTCCCCATCTCCCTTTTAATTAAAGGAGTTATTCTAAAATATTTTGCTCCTAATTATAGAACATAACATATTTAATTGTTTTCCCTTACATATCCCCTACAGAAGGTAGATTAGTAACTTCCCGCTGAAATCCAAATACTTAAAAATAATTAGAAAACCAAAAGTAGCCTGCCAAGTGAGAACCTTTAATTATATCCTAATAACACTTTTTTTTTTAGTTTACAGTATTTCAATATTTTCTGGTTCTTTTTGACCAATGAGAAATTCATTTGGAAAAACAAAATCTTCTTTAATTTTATAATTAAAATTATTTCCCACTATTAGCAAAGTTATTTGTTTTTTCTGTGCCTATGCACTGCCTATGGTATAAATATTCAGTTAATTGACAACAATGTACAGTATATGCAGTAATAATATTAGCACAGTTAGTACACACAAAAAACGTACATCTAGGAGTAGAATACATAAATTCATCTATAGAATTCATCAAAGTCAATTTGTTATTACCATAACCCTGGAATATGCTTCATATTATTTTACATAAAAGGATGATAATCCCTATGGCATGTTAGGGGACATATAGGACTAAACATACAGTGTGACTATATATTTTTTCTTGTAAGTAATTGGTTAAACCTATAGATCAAGAATGTGTATGCCATGAATAAGTAATCTGTGGCATGTCAGCTATTGTGAAACCAAATTTCCCAGCATGCTCTGCTTATCAAAGGCGAGGCTCCAATAGGAGTTATATAAATGTGTATTCTGTACGGATGTATAGCATGGCCTTATGACTGTTAATTTTGTGTTCTTAATAAGTTATATTAAATATTTACTTTTATGACTATTTAACGTGGACATCTTTATTAAGCAGACCACTGTAGTAAGTGTAGTAAGGAATAAACACATTACCATTTTAAAAGAATTCTACTGTTTAATAGGTACCATAAGCATTTTTTTTGTTATGGGCACAACAGATGTACAATACACTGACTTTGCTGAGGTAGTGACTGGAGCATGCAGAAAAGAAGCGGCTATTAAACAGATACACAGTGGGGCTACTGTGTTAATTCTAGCTTTAGCTAAGGTTTTACGTAAAGTGTTTAGCCGTGTAACATTTTTTGAAAATGCTTACCCGAGGGCCCTGATCACCTTGATCTCCCTGCAAAGGGGAAAGATGAGATGATAGTTTCAACAATGACTTTGTGCTGCCCTTGACTCTCTCACAAATGCTGGTTGTATGTCATATATATTATGCATTGTTATGCTCCAGTTGAACATCAGCATAGATTTGCCATCCCACTTATAAAAGAAAAACAGGAAGAGCAGAGTGACAATATATGTTGATAGATGTTGCATTGGTACCAGGGGGCTGTACAATAGCAGGATGTACCTGCCTGAAGAGTCTCAGTCCTGTTATGACCTCTTTGGCAAGGTATGTCCTTCTCCTGTCCAGTTCCCTGGCCACAGTGCAATGAAAATGTTGTCATGAGGATGGACTTCTTTCTTTTACCCCTTATGGCTGTATTTACTGACCTTCTCACCCTTTGGACCAGGAGATCCCTAAAAATAGAAAGAAAAAAATTAACATTTTAAAGTAAGAACAGTTTTTTAGTGTCTCCATTAAAGGGGCAGTTGGTTTAATTCTACATATTAACACATTCCATTAGTAATATATTGCTACCATGGAAACGTGATTTTTGGAGGCACACAAAATACTTTAAGACCATGGTCATCTTAATAAATGTTTTGGCCTGGGCAGGTTAGATGTGTGCCTTACAAGTTGATGGTGTGCTAATTCTGTGCATGCATGTAGAAGGTGCAAACATTGTAATGCTTTGAACTCATCTTTACATAATATGCCCTAAGTTCAATAAACTTTACCAATACACATTTATAAAACATATTCCAAACAGTTGAAAAAAATCGCCCCATTACCAGCACTTAGTAATTCTAAATGGTAGGATGTTGAAAAAAATAATAATTATGGAACATAAGAAGGTGCAGACACATAGAGATGGCAAGAGCAATGCAAATTAGCATAGTAACCTTACTGGTTAGTATGAAAGTGGAAAGAAAAGTAGAAACTTCTGTGTGCAGTTCCTATCTTTTGATCTCAATTCTTTTGTCCTTTACTACCATATGGGGTGTTGGTTGCCGCTGAGATCAGACCCCTTTTCCAAAGACAGAACTCATCAGAAACTTGCTGCCCCACCGCAGACCACCGCTTTCTATTTTCCCAATATCAACCCTTTTGCTAATTCTTTTCCCAACCCTCCCATTACCCTAACTTTCCCTTCCCTGCAGCCTAATCCTAAATCTCCCTTCCCTGCAGCCTAACCCTATGACTCCCTGCGCTGCAGCCTAACTCTAAGAATTCCTTCCCCACAGCCTAACCCTAAGTCTTCCCTTCGGGACTCCATCCCCTCCCCGCAGCCTAACCCTGTCTCTCCTTCTCCCATCCATATCCCTGCAGCCTAACCCTAAAACACACAATACTCCCATATATTGTTTATTTAGTATACTCGGATCAGTCACATATTGGTGTATTCCCGCATATTGTTATTGTATGAAGAGCAGCAGTCTTTGGTGTGCTTATTTCTTCCTGTCAGACCCCTTCCCAAAGGGAAGAGTTTTATGTTACATTGTAACCCTAAAACTAGCCTACTAAACTAACTCCCCTCCCCTGCACTAACCTGTTCGGTCGTCGGAGCGTTGGTAAGTGTCGGGTTCTGCGACTGGTCTGTTGCGTGATTTTCGCGACAATTAGCTGTCGGCTGTGTATATGTCGAAAATGGCAGTTGCGCATGCAACTCCTACCATATATATGCTGATGAAACTCTTCTATCTCTTCTCTTGTGATGCCACAGTTTTTCCTCAAACTTTTAAAGTCAAATACTGAACTTATGTTATCTCCCACCCAAATGTCCTCATCTATTTCTCACTGACAAATTTTAATTTACTTACACTTTTGCCTTCAAGACCAAACCCTTTATTACTAAGATGGCAATTTATTTCACCTACTGCTTATTTCTCAACATGAATACAGAAATCTCTTTGGCATCCTTGTATCCACTTCTCCCATTCAATTGTTGCTCACCTTATCTCTCTCTCTTGTTGCCCAGTATCTGATGCTGACTATTGTCTCCAAGTTCTCAGTTTCAAATTTCAAATGACCCCTTCTTTTATCCTAGTTCTATAGTTGTTGAGGGACCTCAATTCACTAATTAGCTATTTGTTTCGTTCCATTGTGTTGCCTGCACTATTTTTCTTTTCTTTATCAATCCACGTTTTAATTTATGTTCTGTTTACACCATTGTGGGACACACCTTTTTTTTGTTCTTATCCCAAAATACATAAATGAAGGGGTGTTGCTGATCAGTGTACATATCCATTGTTTGTCAGTTGTCTATTGTCCTTTTATATGATGAAGACAGGTGGCATTTTAAAACTGACCAAAGAATGTATTCACATAAATTCATACAAGGCATATTATACAATAAAAATACATAACTAGGGTTTATTATTAACATAATAAGGGTTTATTAATAACTTTATTTGTTAAAAAACATGTTGCCTTTTGATATACTTTACAATAAAATAAAATTAAATATAACTGACTATAAGGTGTAAGTTGTAGTTTATTATTTATATGTGTATGTGGTAGACACTACCCTTGTTATGAGTTAATCTATCAGTTATTTCTTTCTATCAGTTATCCTATTAGTCCCATGCCTTACACCAATATAGATTTAAAAAAAAAATAAAACAAAAAACACTCTCTGTATACCAAGCAAATTATGGCCAATGTTGTCTACTCAACTATTTTTGCTTTTATGAAATAACTTATTGAATTATAATTAACAGAAGAATAAAACTGACACCATTTTCAAAGTACATAGAACATTTCTCTAGTATATCCTCTTCACAAACTGTTTTTATTGTACAGAGGCAATCAAATGTTGCAATACAAATGAATGACATAGGCTTAAAATTGTTTGCCATTCAGCACACAGAACAATTTTTTCAAGGTCTGCTTTTTTACTTCAAGTTATTATTTTATTTTGTTGTAAAAGCCAAACAAGTGTGCTAGAAAAATAGCAATATATCTTGAATGCATAATGCAATTTAGAACAACTTGCTGTAAACATTGTTAAGAATTTTGCTAAACTGATTTCTTGTTGCAAGGATGGACAAAATAACGTAGATTTCAGGATACACAACCCATGAACTCAGATAATAGTGCTGATTAGTGAAAAATAAGTTTAAGTACTATAAAATGAATACCACATGAATAATTTTCATTTACTTTATGACTGGGCCATAAAGAGAAATCAAGAAATATTTATAGATGATATTTTCCTGTATTTGGAGTAGACTTCTCAAACAAATGACTTAACTTATTTATGCTAGTCATGTTTGACATAAGGGGCTGGATCCAGACGTAAGAAGGTGCTTGAAATTAGGAGAGGAAAGTTACTCCTGGGCTAAACTCTAACAGTATTAGAGTTAGAGATGATGTTTTCTATCCCAAGTCTAAATAACAGTGTTATAGTAAAGCTGGTCAGTATCTGTGTGCAGTAAGCAATTCAAAGATATATCCCTGCATGCAAAGAATACAATTAACTTGA